>CM056055.1:13150907-13183407 GCA_029574335.1 Rana kukunoris | reverse complement strand
GCTACGCAAATACGGTGTGACAAAGTAGTGCAACGACCGCCATTTTATTCTCTAGGGTGTTGGAATAAAAAAAAATATTTGTGTGTTTGGGGGTTCTAATTAGAGGGAAGGAGATTAAAAACACATTAGAACTGCTGTTTTGCTACTTGTAATGTAACTACTTGTAATGCCAACGGCCACCACAAGATGGCGCCATATCACAGAAGGAAGCTTAGGCCGCGGCCTCAATTACCGGCGATCGCACGGCGGCCTGCGTCGGCCGGTAATTGAGGCCGAGGCCTTCTGCAGGCCTAAGCTTCCCCAGGCGGCAGGTCACCATTTCTTGGCGCAACTGCAACCGGGCGCCCGGATTTTGTCGAGCCCTGACCTAGGGCACCCATATAACATTACCACATATGTTCTGGTTCCTGCCGGCCCCCATATATAGTCAAGTTAATGGAGATCAGGAAAATGTTCTATTGCATGTAGCTTTATTAATGAAATGATATTTTTTTTTTACCTATTCAGATCCAGTGTTTGGGGAACCCTGTAAAATGTTATGCCCACTGAAGAGACTTCTTTGTTCTGATTTGATCTTATCTAAGCTTGGCCAGCAAAAAAAATCCTTTTTATATAGCGATTGAATCTCTGCATAAAACCTGCATGTTTTTATCCATGGAGTTCCACACTGCGGAAGTTGCATTGACGTTTGTTTGCACTGAGCTGCTCGGTGGAGGTTCAGTCATTGCAGCGAACGCTCGCAGATTGTGATTATATTGTATTGTGGTGAATCGAGTTGGAGAACTAGTAATTTAAGGCTTTGTGCAGCTGGAGATTAATGATCATCTGCTCCGAGGAGACCCGCCCCCTTTACTTGTACAGGAAGCTCTCCGCCCCACCCCCTTTTATTTAAGCTTGAATATTTCTTCAGTTTCTTGTACTGTGTCTGTTAATAGATGTGTCCGGACATATGCAAAACGAGCAAATATTTGAAATAACGCGTCCACTTTTTTTTTTTTTTCCTTTTCTGTGATGCGTGTTGCTAAATGAATACAATATTCTATCTTGTGTTTCCTGGTTGAAATTCATGTAGGGGAATGCTGATTTTTAGATATTTGGTGTCGGGGGAACCACCCACTTCCCCTCCCGGCATTGGTGTTGGGAGAACCACCCACTTCCCCTCCCGGCATTGGTGTTGGGAGAACCACCCACTTCCCCTCCCGGCATTGGTGTCGGGAGAACCACCCACTCCCGGCTTCGGGAGAACCACCCACTCCCGGCATTGGTGTCGGGAGAACCACCCACTTCCCCTCCCGGCATTGGTGTCGGGAGAACCACCCACTTCCCCTCCCGGCATTGGTGTCGGGAGAACCACCCACTTCCCCTCCCGGCATTGGTGTCGGGAGAACCACCCACTTCCCCTCCCGGCATTGGTGTCGGGAGAACCACCCACTTCCCCTCCCGGCATTGGTGTTGGGAGAACCACCCACTTCCCCTCCCGGCATTGGCGTCGGGAGAACCACCACCCACTTCCCCTCCCGGCATTGGCGTCGGGAGAACCACCCCCCCTCCCCCTCCCGGCATTGGCGTCGGGAGACCACCACCCCCCCTCCCCCTCCCGGCATTGGCGTCGGGAGAACCACCCCCCCTCCCCCTCCCGGCATTGGCGTCGGGAGAACCACCCCCCCCCTCCCCCTCCCGGCATTGGCGTCGGGAGAACCACCCCCCCCCCCTCCCCCTCCCGGCATTGGCGTCGGGAGAACCACCCCCCCTCCCCCTCCCGGCATTGGCGTCGGGAGAACCACCCCCCCTCCCCCTCCCGGCATTGGCGTCGGGAGAACCACCCCCCCCCTCCCCCTCCCGGCATTGGCGTCGGGAGAACCACCCCCCCTCCCCCTCCCGGCATTGGCGTCGGGAGAACCACCCCCCCCCTCCCCCTCCCGGCATTGGCGTCGGGAGAACCACCCCCCCCCTCCCCCTCCCGGCATTGGCGTCGGGAGAACCACCCCCCCCCCCCCCCCCTCCCCCCCCCCCTCCCCCTCCCGGCATTGGCGTCGGGAGAACCTCCCCCCCCCCCCCCTCCCCCTCCCGGCATTGGCGTCGGGAGAACCTCCCCCCCCCCCCTCCCCCTCCCGGCATTGGCGTCGGGAGAACCTCCCCCCCCCCTCCCCCTCCCGGCATTGGCGTCGGAGAGAACCTCCCCCCCCCCCCTCCCCCTCCCGGCATTGGCGTCGGGAGAACCTCCCCCCCCTCCCCCTCCCGGCATTGGCGTCGGGAGAACCTCCCCCCCCCTCCCCCTCCCGGCATTGGCGTCGGGAGAACCACCCCCCCCCCTCCCCCTCCCGGCATTGGCGTCGGGAGAACCACCCCCCCCCCCTCCCCCTCCCGGCATTGGCGTCGGGAGAACCACCCCCCCTCCCCCTCCCGGCATTGGCGTCGGGAGAACCTCCCCCCCACCACCTCCCGGCATTGGCGTCGGGAGAACCTCCCCCCCCCCCTCCCCCTCCCGGCATTGGCGTCGGGAGAACTTCCCCCCCCCTCCCCCTCCCGGCATTGGCGTCGGGAGAACCACCCCCCCTCAGGCATTGGCGTCGGGAGAACCACCCCCTTTCCCTCCCGGCATTGGTGTCGGGAGAACCACCCCCCTCTTCACCTTCCGGCGTTGGGAGAACCACCCCCCCCTTCACCTGTTGGCGTTGGGAGAAAACCACCCCCCCTCCCCCTCCCGAAAACCATGTGGGGGAAAACCACCCCCCCCTCCCGGCGTTGGCTTAGGGAAAACCACCCCCCCTCCCGGCGTTGGCTTAGGGAAAACCACCCCCCCTCCCGGCGTTGGCTTAGGGAAAACCACCCCCCCTCCCGGCGTTGGCTTAGGGAAAACCACCCCCCCTCCCGGCGTTGGCTTAGGGAAAACCACCCCCCCTCCCGGCGTTGGCTTAGGGAAAACCACCCCCCCTCCCGGCGTTGGCTTAGGGAAAACCACCCCCCCTCCCGGCGTTGGCTTAGGGAAAACCACCCCCCCCTCCCGGCGTTGGCTTAGGGAAAACCACCCCCCCTCCCGGCGTTGGCTTAGGGAAAACCACCCCCCCCTCCCGGCGTTGGCTTAGGGAAAACCACCCCCCCCTCCCGGCGTTGGCTTAGGGAAAACCACCCCCCCTCCCGGCGTTGGCTTAGGGAAAACCACCCCCCCTCCCGGCGTTGGCGTAGGGAAAACCACCCCCCCTCCCCGGCGTTGGCTTAGGAAAACCCCCCCCCTCCCGGCGTTGGCTTAGGGAAAACCACCCCCCCTCCCGGCGTTGGCGTAGGGAAAACCACCCCCCCTCCCGGCGTTGGCTTAGGGAAAACCACCCCCCCTCCCGGCATTGGCGTCGGGAGAACCACATAGTTAACAGCCTGTTTTTGGCTGGGGGTGTCTTTTGACTGTAAAAAAAAAAAAAATCCAAAACTAGTCTGTTCTGAGGGGGAGATTTTAGCGGTAAAAACGCTCCGTCGAACACTCAAAAATGCGGCATTTTCTAACTATTTTGATTCATTGATTAAAAAAAAAAAAAAAACGGAAAAAACACTATTGCTCTAAAGCTTGTTACAACGGTCAGTGTGCATGAGGCCTTGCATTCACCAATGTAAAGGGGGGGGGGGGCAAATCCTGTATTTCAACTTATTCTATGTCCGTATGTGTACTGTTCTAATTGTTTTAAATAAAATCCTATGGTTCTAAAGTGCCACGCTTCATGTGACATTAAAGGAAGTAAACCCTGTGCTAAGATGCATGAAAGCTAATGAGTTGCTGGCCCTTTCATACTGCAGGTCTAAAAGGTAAACATTGTTTCACAGCGTAGTACAACATTCCACATGGTTGTGTCATGAACTGCGCACTCCCTTATCCCAGATGAAAGAATGACACAAAATGTTCATAGGGGGTTATGTAACATTATATCTAGGGCCGAAACAACTAATCGATTCATCGACAACTAATCGATTATGAAATTAATAGATTACCATTTTCATAATGGGATTAACAAAAACTAAAATGAGCCCTTTATAGTACAATAAAGCAAATCCCCACTGTAAATATTACTTTCACAGTAAAAAAAATGAACAGTGGCGATTATTTGCTGTTTTTGTACAAATTTTAGTTTTTTTTTTTTTAACCCCCATTATGTTACTAAACATCTCAGGCCGGGGGTCACACCTCTGTGTGTTTTGGTGCTTTTTGCAGAAACATTCTACAGTTCATTTACATGTTTCCTATGGGACACGTTCACAGCCATGATTTTTTCAGCTGCTGCGTATTTGGAAAGGGCGAGGACTTTTTTTATTTTTATGCAAAACTGTGTTTTTGTTTTTTTGGTTCAATATACTTCAATGGAGAAGCTGCAGAAAAGCATGTCATGTGTTTTTGCGGCAATTTGTGTTTTTTAATCTGCCCAACAACAAATGGCCAAAAAATATGTAAAAATGCAAATCGCCACAAAACCACTTTATTTTTTATTTTTATTTTTTTTAAGGTTATTAACCGATTATTCAATTAATCGAAACAATTGGCCAACTAATCGATTATGAAAATAATCGTTCGTTGCAGCCCTAATTATAACCTACATTTCTGTCTGAGGGCTCTCTGTTAGTTCTGAAAACTCTTCTAACTGCTACCGATCTATTACTACGATCATCTGGTGCTGTTGGGTTGTTGGAATTGGGTTCATTGGCTCAAAAGGAATTTGTGGGTTAGAGCGAAGTTTTCCCAGCTCTTAGATTAGTGAATGGTGGTCCAGGAGGTTAAGAGTAGATTCTTTCTCCATTCTCTGCAGAGCTTTTATTTAGCATGGTGGACTTCTTTACCAACTACAACAAATCTCGTATCCAGAATGTTTCTATAAAACGTGTGTGTGTTTGTTTTTGTTTTTTTAGCCATCATAAGATTTCTACCTAGAGGTGTGTGGGATTTTTTTATTTTAATGATAGTGGAATCTTATGTTCTGTTCTTCCCTCTGTATATATCGAAAGTTTGCAACTTCAGGCTCAGTTGAAGCATAAATTGTCATTTGGAAGTATATGCATATATGGGATCAAAACTTTTTAGGGTGGGTCTCCTGCCTTAAAGCAGTGGTCTCCAAATTGTAGCTCTTTGCTTGGTTCTATTCGGCCCTTGGGGTACCATTTCATCCACTGGCACCAATGATGGGACACCAATGAGGCCCAAAGACACCGAAAATGTGACACAATTCCTTCCAATAATAGGACAAAATGCCTCCAATGAGATGAACAATGAGGGGGGGGGGGGGGTGATTCCTCCCAATGAGGGGGGACGACGACACGATTCCTCCCAATGAGGGGGGGACGACGACACGATTCCTCCCAATGAGGGGGGGACGACGACACGATTCCTCCCAATGAGGGGGGGACGACGACGACACGATTCCTCCCAATGAGGGGACGACGACGACGACACGATTCCTCCCAATGAGGGGGGGACGACGACGACGACACGATTCCTCCCAATGAGGGGGGGACGACGACGACGACACGATTCCTCCCAATGAGGGGGGGACGACGACGACACGATTCCTCCCAATGAGGGGGGGACGACGACACGATTCCTCCCAATGAGGGGGGGGAGGGCGACGACACGATTCCTCCCAATGAGGGGGGGACGACGACGACACGATTCCTCCCAATGAGGGGGGGACGACGACGACACGATTCCTCCCAATGAGGGGGGGACGACGACGACACGATTCCTCCCAATGAGGGGGGGACGACGACGACACGATTCCTCCCAATGAGGGGGGGGACGACGACACGATTCCTCCCAATGAGGGGGGGGGGGCGACGACACGATTCCTCCCAATGAGGGGGGGGGCGACGACATGATTCCTCCCAATGAGGGGGGGGACGACGACACGATTCCTCCCAATGAGGGGGGGACGACGACACGATTCCTCCCAATGAGGGGGGGACGACGACACGATTCCTCCCAATGAGGGGGGGTCGACGACACGATTCCTCCCAATGAGGGGGGGGTCGACGACACGATTCCTCCCAATGAGGGGGGGGGGCGACGACACGATTCCTCCCAATGAGGGGGGGGGGGCGACGACACGATTCCTCCCAATGAGGGGGGGACGACGACACGATTCCTCCCAATGAGGGGGGGACGACGACACGATTCCTCCCAATGAGGGGGGGGGGGGGGCGACGACACGATTCCTCCCAATGAGGGGGGGGGGCGACGACACGATTCCTCCCAATGAGGGGGGGGCGACGACACGATTCCTCCCAATGAGGGGGGGGCGACGACACGATTCCTCCCAATGAGGGGGGGACGACGACACGATTCCTCCCAATGAGGGGGGGGACGACGTCACTATTCCTCCCAATGAGGGGGGACGACACGATTCCTCCCAATGAGGGGGAGGAGGGCGACACGATTCCTCCCAATGAGGGGGAGGAGGGCGACACGATTCCTCCCAATGAGGGGGGGGCGGGCGACACGATTCCTCCAATGGGTTTTTTAAACCCACTGCTCTCCAGATACCTCTGGGCTTGCAAACGCTTCAGTAAGCATTCATTTATTTCAATGTTTTAGCACAGCGTTTGCATTTATGTACTCTAAGGATTAAGTGGCTGATATTTGGGTAAAGGTGGGGGGCTCACTATACATCCTTAACTCACTTGTATAGCAAGGCTAAAGCAAGCTTTAATTTTCCACATAGGCACAGAAACATTGATATGAGAATTTGTCTTGTGTATGGAATATCTGTGGGCTATTGATTAGCAGCCAAAACACGTCTGTATTGGGGGGTCTCTAAAAATGCTCTATGGTTTCTAAAACTCATCACTCTCCCGATTGTCATTTGATCTTTTGCTGCTTACTTGGATCTCTGCGGATAATGATAGAAGGTGTTGTCCTGTGTGTGTGTTTAGCATTCTAGTCCACGTGTATTTTAAAATGTCACCAGTAAACAGCCGTCTGTTTAATTTTTCTTCCAGGGGGCAGTATGACATTTTCGTATCTAGAGATGGACAGTCTCGCTGCGTGGGCGCGTACAATAATCACGGCAGTTTTGGAGAACTCGCCTTGATGTACAACACTCCAAGGGCTGCGACCATCGTGGCCACATCAGAAGGAGCACTTTGGGGGTTGGTGAGTAGATTATAAATCTCACTAATTGTAATGCAGAAGGATGTATTCAATGCAACCATCCGCACCAGCTTGGAAGTAAACTCCTGCGCAGAAATATAAAAACACCCATTAGTTTGCTTAAAGAGGTCACCAAACCCCCCCCAATGTTTGTTTTACCCCATCTTACCCTTTTTTTGCTTGGTTATCCTCATAACGCATACATATACAGCTAATTTAGCTTCCATCTTTTTAACCCATTGGTCTCCAAACATTCTAAACAAAGGGCCAGTTTATGGTCCTTCAGTCTTTAGGAGGGTCAGACTGTGGCTAGCAGGGGTGGAACTTTTTCTGGCAGTAGTGGGGAGTATGCATCACCACCTTAGTGGGCGGCCTAGCTCCCCGGTCATTGGGGGTCGGTGGGTGGGCGGCCTAGCGCCCCGGTCATTGGGGGTCGGTGGGTGGGCGGCCTAGTGCCCCGGTCATTGGGGGTCGGTGGGTGGGCGGCCTAGCGCCCCGGTCATTGGGGGTCGGTGGGTGGGCGGCCTAGCGCCCCGGTCATTGGGGGTCGGTGGGTGGGCGGCCTAGCGCCCCGGTCATTGGGGGTCGGTGGGTGGGCGGCCTAGCGCCCCGGTCATTGGGGGTCGGTGGGTGGGCAGCCTAGCGCCCCGGTCATTGGGGGTCGGTGGGTGGGCGGCCTAGCGCCCCAGTCATTGGGGGTCGGTGGATGGGCGGCCTAGCGGGCCCCGGTCATTGGAGGTCGGCCTAGCGGCCCCGGTCATTGGGGGTCGGTGGGTGGGCGGCCTAGCGGCCCCGGTCATTGGGGGTCGGCCTAGCGGCCCCGGTCATTGGGGGTCGGTGGGTGGGCGGCCTAGCGCCCCGGTCATTGGGGGTCGGTGGGTGGGCGGCCTAGCGCCCCAGTCATTGGGGGTCGGTGGATGGGCAGCCTAGCGGGCCCCGGTCATTGGAGGTCGGCCTAGCGGCCCCGGTCATTGGGGGTCGGTGGGTGGGCGGCCTAGCGGCCCCGGTCATTGGGGGTCGGTGGGTGGGCGGCCTGTCGGCCGGATAAAGGATATTTTAAATGTTTTGCAGACCACTGCCTTAACCTGTTGTGGCAGTGTGTGACGGAAAAATGGTGGATTTTAATGCCCACACCGCACATAAAAGCTATGGAGCAACTGAGGTTATGTGCCAAGAGCGTGTTTAATGTGCGCTCCCAGCACAGAGGCTGAACTGTCACTGACGGCTCTCATTCCCCAATGATTGGTAGCCTGCAGGGCTGACTCCCTATCATGTGACCGCTGTGACAGCCAATCGCATTGTACACCCGTGGAGCATAAAGGATCGGTGATCAAGTAACCAGAAGGCTCTGGGCGGGAGGGAGTTGATATAATTGCCTAAAATCTCTTTATACCAAGCTGTCACAAGCCTAGCTGAGTATTGAATTAAGGCTTGCAGTAGAAGTAGTGTCTCTGTAAACTGATGGGGTAGAGTTACTTAGGCGGGGGTCGCGCAGGGGGCTGGGGCTGGGGGGGGAGACACTAGTTTGTGTATAATATAGTATAGCTTTTGCCTGCTAGCAGCCCACGGAGTAAACCGGAGGCAGGCCCATGCACTGTGTGATGGAGTCCAGGCCCTGGAATGTCAGACTTCCAGATGGATGAAGAACCACAGATTTAGGAAGAGTTGGTTTTCTGCTGAGTTTTGTTCCAGCAGTGAATGGGTTAAGTGAAGCTCCGTCCAATGAGAGTGGAGTGTGTGTGTGAGACTCTTCTATATACAGAGCTGCTTTCATCATAGTGATGGTTTAACTTCCTGTTTAATGATTGGGTCTGTCCTGGACACAAGATGAATGGAAGGGATTAGCAAATAAACAAAAGTTCACTTCCTGATGCGTTTCCTTATATTCCAGTGCGGATTATCGCCGGCCCGCTGTTTACATTTCAGTTCTGCTTGTTCCATAACCTCATCTAAGGACCTCCTATCTGCGTGTTGGCCCCCCTTTGTTGGCTTCCTATGGAAGTGCAGCACATTTATTTCAATACATTTTTGTGTTTTGGCTGCTTTGCTTAAATTATTACTGCTTTTGTCATAGATTTTTTGCACATAGTATTTTAAAGGGTCACTAAAGGAAATGAAAACAAAAAACAAACATGTTTTACTTGCCTCCACTGTGCAGTTCGTTTTGCACCGGGTCTTCTGGGGTCCCTCGGCGGCTGTCTCTGGTCCTCCCCGCAATTAGTCACCACAGTCATGCAAGAGAGCTCACATGGTGGTCACTAATTGCGGGCGCGCTCCCGTGATACAGCGAGCAGCCGTAGCTGCTCACTGTATCACTCAGCCCCGCCCCTCGGCGCGCCGCGTCATTGGATGTGATTGACAGCAGTGCCAGCCAATGGCTGCGCTGCTCTCAATCCATCCACTCTAGCCAATCAGCTGCCAGGCTGAGCGGCGAAGAGGATATCGGGACCGCACAGGATTTTCGAGGGGTCAGCATGCACAGGGGGGAAACCACAGCAAAAGGACCGGCAGCCGCCGGACCCTGCCAATTTGATATCTCCTGCGCGCACGCTTAGTGACGTCATCGCCGCTCCAGCCAATCACAGCGCTGGAGCGGCGATACCCGGAAGATGCGCCGAGTCAAGATGAGATCTCGCTCGGCGTGGACCAGGTAAGTTCTACTTTCCTCATTCAGAGGTAAGTATTTCATAATGAGCTAGTATGCAGTGCATACTAGCTCATTATGTCTTTTGCCTTGCAGGTTCTAAAAAAAAAAAAAAAATGTATATGGGGTTTACAACCGCTTTAATGCATAGATTGCATTAAGGTGAAAACATTTTTTTCCTCTACAACTCCTTTAAACTAATGAAAAGGTATAAACCCTATTTTGATTTGGCTACAATGAACCCACACAATGGTTTGCACACAGTGCACTCACCAGCCGCCTCATCACCGGCCTATTCAATTATTTGGTAACACAAAGTGACTGATTAGCAATCGCATGGCGGTAACTCGGGGGAATCTAGTCGTGGTAAACGATTTGCTGAAGTACAAACTGAGCATCAGAATGGGCAAGAAAGGGGATTTAAAGCGGTTGTATAGTCCCAAACTTTTTGTTTTGGTCACCTGTAAGGCAAAAGGCATAATGAGCTAGTATGCACCACATACTGGCTCATTATGAAATACTTGCCTCTGAACGAGGCGTCGGTAACTCACCTGGTCCACGCCAAGGGAGATGAGACGCTCCCTCGGCGTGTCTTCCGAGTATCGCGGCTCCAGCGCTGTGAGTGGCTGGAGCCGTGATATTTTTTTTTTTTTGAAAAGCCTCAAAAACTCCACCCGGTGCAGAAAACATAAAGAGTGTTCACAAAAACGTGCAGACGGGTGCAACGTCAAGTGGTCCTTCTGTGCAGAAGGGACCCAAACCCTGATCCCCCGGGGCGTTAGGCTCCAGACGGGGACTGAGGTACTGTGGCCCGAGCAACCGAAGCCGACTCGGACCCAACTTCCCTGGAGGGACTGCCGAAACGGAACCCTCCAAGTACTAGGTGGGACTCCCCCGAAGGGAGACCCCATGAGAGCAGGTGAACTAAGCCAAAAGGCCATGTCCACCCACTCCCAAGACGTTCAGGGCTGGCCCGAGGACCGGCACCCTACTAATCACACTGTGTACAAAACGTGCACAACAAAAAAAGACAAAAATGTGACAAACATAGGCTAATAAATTAAATAAAGTGGGGGAAAGGGATAGTGAAGAGGAGAGTGAAGAAGTGGTCATTGTGATTAACAATGACCAGGCCCTCCGGCCAGGAATAAAAAATTCCTCCGGTCCTGGCCAAAAGGCTGGAGCCGTGATATTGTCACTTCTTTCCGGCAAGGTCCGGGGTCTGCCGGGCCTTCAGCTGAGAATCTCCTGTGCGCATGCGCCGCCGCAGTCAGTGGCTCATTGTGAGAATATCTCCTAAACCGTAAAGTTTTGGGAGATATTTTTATTTTATTTTTTACCCACAGGTAACCCTTATTATAAACTTACCTGTAGGTAAAAGTATCAAAATGGACTATACAACCACTTTTTTTTAAAGGGGTTGTAGAGGTAAAAAAAAATGTTAACCCTAAATGGCTTCCTTTCCCTTAGTGCAGTCCTCCTTCACTTACCTCATCCTTCTATTTTGCTTTTAAATGTCCTCATTTCTTCTGAGAAATCCTCACTTCCTGTTCTTCTGTCTGTAACTCCACACAGTAATGCAAGGCTTTCTCCCTGGTGTGGAGTGTCGTGCTCGCCCCCTCCCTTGGACTACAGGAGTGTCGGGATGCCCACTAACACACAGCTCCTTCTCTATCTGCAATGTAGAGAGCGTCCTGACTCTCCTGTAGTCCAAGGGAGGGGGCGAGCACGACACTCCACACCAGGGAGAAAGCCTTGCATTACTGTGTGGAGTTACAGACAGAAGAACAGGAAGTGAGGATTTCTCAGAAGAAATAAGGACATTTAAAAGCAAAATAGAAGGATGAGGTAAGTGAAGGAGGACTGCACTGAGGTAAAGGGAGCTATTTAGGGATTTATTTTTATTTTTTTATTTTTTACAATCCCTTTTAAGTGACTTTCACTTTGAATGTGGCTTGGTGGTTGGTGCCAGACGGGCTGGTCTGAGTATTTCACAAACGGCTGATCTACTGGGATTTTAACACACAACCATCTCTCGGGGTTTACAGACTTGGAGTATAAGCTCTTTGATGGCAGGGAATGATGTGAATGTATAATTGGCATGTAAATTGGCACTATATAACAATACATGATGCAGAAGCCCCCCCCCCCCCCCCCCCCCCCCCCCCCCCTTGAGTCAGCCATTCATAAGAAGCCTTAAATGATGTCACAATCTCCCCTCAAGCCAATAATAGGAAGCACTGTGTTCATTCATAAAATACAAGGCCTCCTATGAGTGGCTGACTCGGTTCTCGATTATGTTCCAGGATTGGGACACGAAGTCTCCGTCCTGCTGCAGGAACACAAGCCTGTGCAGAGGTATGAGCAGAGAGCTAGTGGAAGAATCTGCAGGAGCCTGACATTGCACTCCTCATCCACTGTGCTGTGCAATGATTTGCAGGCTCCGGTGCAAAAAAAAAATCACTTTTTTTTTTTTACGTTTTGGATAGAGTGGCGAGGGATTAGAACACCTGTCTGTTTTTATTGCTGTCTGTGGGAGATATTATTTTGGGAAATTCACCCTCTATTTGTCCTGTTTGCCATGATCATTGAAACTAAAAAAAAAATCCCAAGTTTTGGGTTGTCCCCAGAAAAGACGGGGAAATCTTCCAATGCGGACACTCGTTATGGTGACCTGGGGGGGGGGGGGGGGGGGGTCTTTGTAGGGATATTCTCTCACTTCCTGTTTTGGCAGACACTCGTTATGGTGACCTGGGGGTGGGGGGGGGGCTTTAATTTGTAGGGATATTCTCTCACTTCCTGTTTTGGCAGACACTCGTTATGGTGACCTGGGGGTGGGGGGGGGGCTTTAATTTGTAGGGATATTCTCTCACTTCCTGTTTTGGCAGACACTCGTTATGGTGACCTGGGGGTGGGGGGGGGGGGGGGGGCTTTAATTTGTAGGGATATTTTCTCACTTCCTGTTTTGGCAGACACTCGTTATGGTGACCTGGGGGTGGGGGGGGGCTTTAATTTGTAGGGATATTTTCTCACTTCCTGTTTTGGCAGACACTCGTTATGGTGACCTGGGGGTGGGGGGGGGGCTTTAATTTGTAGGGATATTCTCTCACTTCCTGTTTTGGCAGACACTCGTTATGGTGACCTGGGGGTGGGGGGGGGGCTTTAATTTGTAGGGATATTCTCTCACTTCCTGTTTTGGCAGACACTCGTTATGGTGACCTGGGGGTGGGGGGGGGGGGGGGCTTTAATTTGTAGGGATATTTTCTCACTTCCTGTTTTGGCAGACACTCGTTATGGTGACCTGGGGGTGGGGGGGGGCTTTAATTTGTAGGGATATTTTCTCACTTCCTGTTTTGGCAGACACTCGTTATGGTGACCTGGGGGGGGGGGGGGGCTTTAATTTGTAGGGATATTCTCTCACTTCCTGTTTTGGCAGACACTCGTTATGGTGACCTGGGGGTGGGGGGGGCTTTAATTTGTAGGGATATTTTCTCACTTCCTGTTTTGGCAGACACTCGTTATGGTGACCTGGGGGTGGGGGGGGCTTTAATTTGTAGGGATATTTTCTCACTTCCTGTTTTGCCAGACACTCGTTATGGTGACCTGGGGGTGGGGGGGGGCTTTAATTTGTAGGGATATTCTCTCACTTCCTGTTTTGACAATGACAGGAAGTAAACAAATCTCTCCAATGGGACATGGATGGGTTGTAGTGCTCCCTTACTCCAAAATAAAAAACATTTTGCCCATAGTGCCAAGTGGAAGTCATTGGATATTTATGGTAAGACAGCGCCACCTAGTTGTTATCTTGCAATTTGCTTTATGTGCTTATTAATGGAAGACTGTTGACATTTGTGTGCTGCAGTGCCAAAGTGCCATGCATCTTAGGGCAGCATCATTTAAAAACCAAAAAGGGGAATGTTCTTAAAGTAGAACTATAGGTTTTGGATAGAGTACGGCTGGAGAAGGGCGGTTTATGTGACCCCTGTTTCTATTTTCGTTCAATGATCAGGGGGAAATAAAGAGGGCGAATCTCCTTAACAGGGACCTAATAGGTGTTCTAATAACTCTCCACCCTATCTGGGGGAAAAAAGTTTATTTTTTTTGCCTTTACTTATACTTCAGGGCTAGTTTCTGCACCATAAACTGACTGCATGGTGTAAACTAGAGCCATTGGAATACATGGAAAACACTGTGCATGCATTTTTAGTGCAGTAAGGTGATTTAGAATTCAGCGTAATGGCCCATACACACGATCCGAATATCGGACGAAAACGATCGTCCGATGATGGATTGTACGATTTTCGGATCGTGTGTACACTACTTTCGAGAGCCAATCACGACCGCACATCCGATATTATTCGATCGGACAAGTGTGAAAATGTTCCTCGTACGATTTTCGTTTAGTCAGTACAGTTGTCGTCCGACAATACAATATAAATACATTACAACGTATGACATCACTTTCGATGTTTTTTTTTTCTGTCGATCGAGAATTTTCGTGACTTTAATAACCTATTTAATTTCTTAGATTGTCACCAGATTTATTTTAATTGCTGCTTCCCTCATATACTCTAATCAGTGATTGTCTTGCATGTTTTCAGGACCGGGTTACCTTCAGAAGAATAATTCTGAAAAACAATGCCAAAAAAAGAAAGAGGTTTGAAGCCTTTGTAGAATCTGTCCCTGTCCTGAAGTCATTAGAGGTAAGACATTTGATTGCAAGATGTACTTGAATTGGAACTAAAGTTAAGTAATAATGCGATCGCTCGTTACAGAGTGAGAACCGGGAGCGTAAACACACAGCTCCTGGTCCTGTTGGGGGGGAAATGACCTATCGTCTGTTCATACAATGTATGAACAGCGATCTGTCGTTTCCCAAGTCCCACCCCCCCTTCAGTTAGAACACACAGGGAACATAATTAACCCCTTCCTCGTTCCCTAGTGTTAACCCCTTCCCTGCCAGTGGCATTTCTATAGTAATCAATGCATTTTTATAGCACTGATCACTATAAAAATGCCAATGGTCCCAAAAATGTGTCCGCCATAATGTTGCAGTACCGATAAAAATTGCTGATTGCCGCCATTACTAGTAAAAAAAAATATTAATAAAAATGCCATAAAACTTCCCCCTATTTTGTAGACGCTATAACTTTTGCGCAAACAATGAAACGCTTATTGCGATTTTTCGTAAAAAAAAAAAAAAATGTAGAAGACTACGTATCCGCCTAAAATGAGGAAAAAACATTTTATTTATATATATATATATATATATATATATATATATATATATATATATATATATATATATATATATATATATATATATATATATTAAATTTTTTTTTTTGGGGGGGGTATTTATTATAGCAATAAGTAAAAAATATTTATCTTTTTTCAAAATTGTCGCTCTATTTTTGTTTATAGCGCAAAAAATAAAAACCGCAGCGGTGATCAAATACCACCCAAAGAAAGCTCTATTTGTGGGAAGAAAAGGACGACAATTTTGTTTGGGAGCCACGTCGCACGACCGCACAATTGTCCGTTAAAGTGACGCAGTGGCGAATCGCAAAAAGTGGCCAGGTCATTGACCGGCAATATGGTCCGGGGCTGAAGTGGTTAAAGCCCCCCTTCCCCCCCCCACCATTTTGCTGCTATATGAGAAAGCAGTGCTCTCTTTGCAACAGTTCAACATGCACCCAGCTGAGTCAGACCTACAGATCTGCAATCAGTAGAGCTTGCAGATTGGCACTGTGGGAGGCGAGGTATGATCTGCTGTTTGGTAAATGTCTCCACTAAAGTCTTCAGGGATAAAAAGTCGGCAGTTAATTCGGCTCTTTTGCACCCATCCAAAACCACCTTTTTTGGTGGAACTGTCCGTTTTTTTTTTACGTGAATTTTCAACTTGACATTCATGTTTTCACACAGAGTCCTAGATTATACCATAAATATTGATTGGACTGTAAACTTAATTTTTTTTTTTTTTAAATCCATCACAGCTTTCCGAACGTATGAAAATAGTTGATGTAATAGGTGAAAAAATTTATAAGGATGGAGATCGCATCATTGAACAGGTAAGACGGAATTCATGTAATCCTCAATGCTTTATAGTCACAAGGGTTAACAGATGTTTTATTAGGCCTGTGTTTCTGTTGCCTCCTTAGGGCGATAAGGCAGAGTCTTTTTACATTGTGGAATCGGGGGAGGTGAAAATTATGATGAAAAGTAAGGTAAGTTGTCTCCAGATTTGGATACCTCAAATCTTTGGTTTGAAAAGCCAAGGTAGCACTTTATTTTCCTTTTGGGATATTTTGGTAGCATTTTATTTTCCTCATCGCCCAGTGCTGCATCTCATTCCTAATTTCAAGTGCATAATACCCACACTTGCATAGGATAAAATTGTGTGTGTGCAGAGAGACACGAATGCGCAGAGAGAGAGAGAGAGAGAGAGACGAATGCGCAGAGAGAGAGAGAGAGAGAGAGACGAATGCGCAGAGAGAGAGAGAGAGAGAGACGAATGCGCAGAGAGAGAGAGAGACGAATGCGCAGAGAGAGAGAGACGAATGCGCAGAGAGAGAGAGACGAATGCGCAGAGAGAGAGAGACGAATGCGCAGAGAGAGAGAGAGACGAATGCGCAGAGAGAGAGAGAGACGAATGCGCAGAGAGAGAGAGAGACGAATGCGCAGAGAGAGAGAGAGACGAATGCGCAGAGAGAGAGAGAGACGAATGCGCAGAGAGAGACGAATGCGCAGAGAGAGACGAATGCGCAGAGAGAGACGAATGCGCAGAGAGAGACGAATGCGCAGAGAGAGACGAATGCGCAGAGAGAGAGAGACAGACGAATGCGCAGAGAGAGAGAGAGACGAATGCGCAGAGAGAGAGAGACGAATGCGCAGAGAGAGACGAATGCGCAGAGAGACGAATGCGCAGAGAGAGACGAATGCGCAGAGAGAGAGACGAATGCGCAGAGAGAGAGAGAGACGAATGCGCAGAGAGAGAGAGAGACGAATGCGCAGAGAGAGAGAGAGACGAATGCGCAGAGAGAGAGAGAGAGACGAATGCGCAGAGAGAGAGAGAGAGACGAATGCGCAGAGAGAGAGAGAGACGAATGCGCAGAGAGAGAGAGAGAGACGAATGCGCAGAGAGAGAGAGAGAGACGAATGCGCAGAGAGAGAGAGAGAGACGAATGCGCAGAGAGAGAGAGACGAATGCGCAGAGAGAGAGAGAGACGAATGCGCAGAGAGAGAGAGAGACGAATGCGCAGAGAGAGAGAGAGACGAATGCGCAGAGAGAGAGAGAGACGAATGCGCAGAGAGAGAGAGAGACGAATGCGCAGAGAGAGAGAGAGACGAATGCGCAGAGAGAGAGAGAGACGAATGCGCAGAGAGAGAGAGAGACGAATGCGCAGAGAGAGAGAGAGACGAATGCGCAGAGAGAGAGAGAGACGAATGCGCAGAGAGAGAGAGAGACGAATGCGCAGAGAGAGAGAGAGAGAGAGAGAGAGAGAGAGACGAATGCGCAGAGAGAGAGAGAGAGAGAGAGACGAATGCGCAGAGAGAGAGAGAGAGAGAGAGACGAATGCGCAGAGAGAGAGAGAGAGAGAGAGACGAATGCGCAGAGAGAGAGAGAGAGAGAGAGACGAATGCGCAGAGAGAGAGAGAGAGAGAGAGAGACGAATGCGCAGAGAGAGAGAGAGAGAGAGAGAGAGAGAGAGAGACGAATGCGCAGAGAGAGAGAGAGACGAATGCGCAGAGAGAGAGAGAGACGAATGCGCAGAGAGAGAGAGAGACGAATGCGCAGAGAGAGAGTGCGCAGAGAGAGAGAGAGACGAATGCGCAGAGAGAGAGAGAGAGAGAGAGAGAGACGAATGCGCAGAGAGACGAATGCGCAGAGAGAGACGGAGACGAATGCGCATGCGCAGAGAGAGACGCACAAATGCTAAGGGGAAGAAATAAAAAGCTTCATGGTGTAGTATGTTGAAAGTAAAAAAATCCCTTTTTTTTTTTTTTTTTTTGAGATTCGGGGTTACTGACATCCAATAAAAATAACTTTTCAAGTTTAAAAAACAAGCTGTCTTCCAGCCGCGGCTTGAGCCAGTCAGCTGGGGGCGTGGTGACGTCAGATTCTATTACTCCGCCCGACGCTGCATTTCTCCATACGAGGCTTCTAGAGGGATAGGATGCAATGCTCTATTGAAATAATCCAATGGTGGTCATAGTGTGCACACGATGGATAGGGTAGCATTGGATTGTTTTAATAGAGTCTGCATTTTCCATGCACTTTCACTTGAAGTTTATTCGGTGGGGACACAGGCCGGCACCTTTTGCGTGGATTTGGGGCTAAATGACGGGTAGACCCGGAGTGGTGTCTCTTGTGCACAAATGAGATGATGAGCCTCTGAATAAAAGAGCAGAAATGCAATGAATGAAGCTGGTGGTCCAGGGACAGTCAGTAAAGGGCGATGAAAGTGTCCTGCAGTCAGGAAATGAGACGGGCGATATCTGACTTGATGCAACTTCTAATGCATATTATGAGTAACTTGCAGTGTGCAGTGAAATCAGAGTAAGCAATTTCAGTACAGCCTGTAAAACTGTACAAGACTTGAAGGCTTTAAATCTTTTCTTTCTTTTTATGCAGACAAAAACTGCTCAAGAAGGTAACCAGGAAGTGGAGCTAACACGGTGTACAAGAGGTCAATACTTCGGGGAACTCGCCCTCGTTACCAACAAGCCCAGAGCAGCTTCTGCATATGCGGTGGACGATGTCAAGTGTTTAGGTAATCCTCCATTCAGCTCTTCTGCATGCTTAGAGTGACTTGGTTGGTAAAAAATATATTTTCTCTGTTCATGGACGGACACACCTCCTTAAATCTTTACGTTTTGGGTTATGTTCTTGTTCATAGGAGAGCACTCCTATGAACAGGAACATAACCCACATGTCAAGATTTAGGGAGCCATGGACGACAGAAAAGGATTTTACGGTTAGTACAAAAATATATATATATATATACAGCCTTAGCATTAAGGGACTTCCTCTTGCTGACTGCTGTGTTAAACAGAAGAATCTTCAGGCATTGACTGGCTAGAAATGTAGAATTTTTGCTCTTGTGCCATGCCCTGTACTGTATATCTCACTGGCTTCCGTGTCACTATGGGACACAGTCCTGAGCTCCCAGCATAGCCAGAAAACTGACCACGCTGGGATGGATGGCCTCTATGGTCAGTTTGAAATGGGAAAGCAGAAGTAATGGTACACCAGGAAGTTGACCTAAAGGAAGCAATACAAGAAAACGGGATACTTTTCAACACAAGTACATTGTACAGCAGGCATTCATTCATCAAGAATATGAAATGAGATGTTGGGGTAGCACATTACTTAAGGGCTGTTCATGCCCTGACAGGGTCACTTTAATGACTTCTCTTTTTTTTCTTTAACCACTTAAAGGGGTGTTCCAGCCAAAATTGTGTTTATTAAAAGTCAGCAGCTACAAAAAGTGTATCTGCTGGCTTTTAATAAACACTCACTTACCTGCTCCTGCGTTCCAGCGACGCGCCGACCGGGGCTCCGCTCCTCTCCCCCCTCCCCAGCCAGCGTCTCCATTCCCGACTGTGGGCACCCAGCCGTGACAGCCTTCGGCTTCACGGCCGGGCACCCACTGCGCATGCGCAAGCCGCACTGCGCATGCGCGCACGGCTCGCCGCTGATTGGAGAGGCGATCGCATGGGACCTGTCAGTGTCCCATGTGATCACCTACAGGGAGGGGCTGGTGTAGGCGATTAATGCTTAATCACCTAACCAGCCCCTCGGCGGAAGCAGGAAGTGGGACAGGAAGTCCCACTCCTACTGAAGCCCCCACTCCCCCCCCAAAAAAAATTACATGCCAGATGTGGCATGTATGGGGGTGAGGAGTGGAACAAGAGGAAGTTCCAAATTTGGGTGGAACTCCTCTTTAAGACCCGGACCAATATGCTGCCAAATGACCAAAGGGGTTTTTGCGATTCGGCATTGCGTCGTTTTAACAGACAATTGCGCGGTCGTGCGACGTGGCTCCCAAACAAAATTTGCGTCCTTTTTTTCCCACAAATAGAGCTTTCTTTTGGTGGTATTTGATCGCCTCTGCAATTTTTATTTTTTACGCTATATATACAAAATTAGAGTGACATTTTTGAAAAAAAATCAATATTTTTTACTTTTTGTTTTAAGAAAAATCAATAAACTAAATTTTAGTCAAACATTTAGGCCAAAATTTATTTAGCCACATGTCTTTAGTAAAAAAAAATCGCAATAAAAAAAAAATTAGCTACCTAGCGGGAACAGCGACACTAATACAGCGATCAGAAAAATGATCGCTTAGTGAGGTTGGCAATAGGGAGTGAAAGGGTTAACTAGGGCAGTGATCAAGGGGTTAAAACTTTATTAGGGGGGGGGGGTACGGGGGCCTGCCCTGAACCTAACACTAACTGACTTTTACACTGCCTGTCACACTGACACTAAATACAGTAATCATACATGTATGATTACTGCATTCAGTGACACTGTGACAGGGGGGAGGGATCGCGGGGGTTAAATGTGTTTTTTGTGTAGTGTAGTGTTGTGCAGACTTACTTGTGTGGTGATCTCTCCTCAGCGGTGGTTGAAAAAACCGCCGAGGGAGAGATCACGTCGCTTCCTCCTTCCTGTGTTTACACAGGAGGAGGAAGTGCACTGCAGGGGGAGTGCGCGCATTGGCTGAGAGCGATCCGGAGGGGGTGGACAAAAACGAATAGCCGCCCCCTCTTGTCGGATCGCTCCTGCAGCTGCGCCGACCGCCGCATGTACGGGGGGACCCCGGATCCCCCCCCCCCCAAGGCACCAACGTATATATACATTGATGTGCCTGTCGGTGCCATTCTGCCGACGTAAATGTACATGCGGCGGTCCTTAAGTGGTTAATGTGTTCCCAACACGGACAGTTTCCCTCTTTTTTTTTTTTTTCTCTCCCCAGGTAGATTTCTCATAGTTCCAGTTCTGGTGAACGTCTGCTTGCCTCTGACATGGTTTTGCAGGAGGGTCAAACAGCCAGTAACACCTTGCATTGGCTTCATAGCTGGTCATCTTTGTGGGATCTTTCCACAAAGTTCTCGGCTCTTATCAAGTTTCTTGTTGCATCCCATATGTGCACTATATGGGCAAAAAAATTGAACACCCCTCTATACTGAGTTCAGGTGTTTCCAGCGCTACAGCACTAGAAACATGTTATCCAGCGATATGCACGAGAGCTTGGGTTCTCCCGTGTCTCTCATTCCTCATTGGCCGAGACGGCAGCGGGGGCCACTGGATCCTGCTACTGTCAATCACAGCCAATGAGGAAAGAGAAGGGGAGTTGGGTGCAAGGCCGAGTGTTATGGTCGCATAGCGTAGGGCTTTGCAGCAAGATCGCACCAATGCTCCCAGAGCAAGCGGCTTGCTATTGGGGACACTGGCTGAATAGATCGGAGCACCGGCGGGGGAACGAAAGAGGAGATTTAGGGCTGCTCTGTGCAAAACCATTCTGCAAGTATGTTTTTTGTTTGTTTTATGAATCTTAAGAGCCGATTCACACAGGCGCGACTCTTCAGGTGACTGTCGCCTGATAAGTTGCGCTCCGTTCTGTACAATGGAACTGTTCTAATAGGAGAGACTCAAGTCGCTCCAACTTGGAAAAAGGTTCCTGTACTACCTTGGGACGACTTCAGGGCGACTTCAATACCAAAAACATTTTGCAAGTTGCCTCTGAAGTCGTGTGCTGATTGCTTTGCTGGGTCGCTCTCAAAGTCTTGCTGCCCCAGTGTGAACTGGCTCTTAAAACGGGGCTAGACCCTATAGTGGAACTTCCGCTCATGGGAACCCTCCCCCCTCCGGTTTTACATTTGACATTTTTCAGGGGGGAGGGGGGTGCAGATACCTGTCAGACAGGTATTTGCACCCACTTCCGGGAGTCCTCTCTGTGGGGGCTCTGCGGGTAGTATGTCACTTCCCGCCCGTTGTGTTCTGGGAACCAGTGAGGAGGGTGCTGCGCGACTCGTGCATGCGCCGCAGGGAATCGGGCAGTGAAGCCGGAGCGCTTCACTTTCTGATTCCCTCACTGAGGATGGCGGTGAGGGCAGCAGAGGGACGAGCGATCGCTGGACTCCAGGACAGGTAAGTGCCCTATTTTTTTTTTTCCAGCAGAAATCCGCTTTAATGTCATTGTAAACCCCTGAACTTAATATTTTGGAGGTGTCTCAACATACACGTATATTTTGCAGTTGTGGTAAAAAATATGGTGGTAACATTGCCTGTATGAGTTTGCTGAAGTTCTCCAAAGTTTTCAGCTTTCTTTTTTCTTTTCTCAGTTATGGATGTGCAAGCTTTTGAACGATTGCTGGGCCCCTGCAAGGACATTATGAAGAGAAACATCACACATTATGAGGAGCAGTTGGTGGCTTTGTTTGGTTCCAGCATGGACCTCCGAGATCCAGGAAAATAGGCACCACGTTACCTTTAGTGCCTTTCTTTGTTCAAGACACAGACACGAGCCTCCTGTCAATTCGCCACACACAAGGGACAGAGCACCATGGAACAGTTACTGCTGCTGTCTTAGGCATTTTTTTTCTTTTTCATTTTTTTTTTTTTTTTTTAGGAAACAGAATTCAGCACTAGAGGCGGGATGGTAGAAGTCTAGTTTGTGCCATTATTTTGCTGCTGAGATCCATTTATTAGACCTTCTTAAAAAAAGAAAAAAAAAAATGTGCCTTTTAGTTTCCTCCCCACTGAATTTTTCTGTTATATCATATAAGGTATTCTTGGCAGTGTGTTGCCTAAAGAAAACTAAAGAGAATGTATTGATAGGATTGACATCTGTTGGTAAAGAAGTATTAACACCCTGAGTACAGCCAGTTCCAGAGTGACTAGAAGTATCAAAAGGTGTCCAGACCTGGTGCATGATGGGACTCCCAGCCGGAGAGCTGCAAGTGACTAAATCTTGTGTCTTTCTCGGCTATTGAGGGGCGCAGGAAGTCGTTCGCATTCAGGTTATACCGCAGCCTACAGGAGGACTGGATTTTGGCAATCAGAAAAAATTTGAGGCCAGTCCAGAGTAACCCCCTCCTACCAGCTGGTTTCATTCTTGCCAGTGTCCTAGGAGGATGGACTTCTTTCCAGCTCTGCTGTTAGGACTAACTTATTTCTGTATTTTTTCTATCAACGGATGATTTTTTTTTTTTTTAATAAGTCTTTGCTTTGAGACATTGAGGGTCACACGACCTACCTATCTCTGATCATACCATTGGCACCGCTTGCAACAAAACGAAAGCTTTGTACACACGATTGGATATTCCGACAACAATTGTGTGACGGACGCGTTTTGTCAGGTAATCCGACCGTCTGTACGCTCCATCGGACAATTGTCGGAATTTCTGACGACAAATGTTGGATGGCCGTGCTCACAAATGTGTTCCATCAGATTATCTGATCTTGTGTTCACAAAAATCCAAAGTACAAACACGCATGCTCTGAACCAATGCTAACCATCAGACAACATTAGCAGAAGTTGCCCAAAGGGTCACTAAAGGGGGGAAAAAAAAAATTCTTTAAAATAGCATGTTATACTTACCTCCACTGTGCACTTCGTTTTGCACAGAGTGGCCCCAATCCACGTCTTCTTGGGTCCCCCGGCGGCTGTCTCTGGTCCTCCACGCAAGAACTCATCACCTTCATGTGAGAGCTTGCATGGTGATGAGTCCTTGCGGGCGCGCTCCCGTGATACAGTGAATGGCCATAGCCACTCACTGTATCGCATGGCCCTGCCCCTCGGCGCGCCACATCACTGGATGTGATTGACAGCAGCGCCAGCCAATGGCTGCTCCACTCCACTCAAGCCAATCAGTGGCCGGGCTGACTGGCGAAAAAGGATCTCGGGACCGAGCGCGGTATTTTCGAGGTGTCGGGTAAGTAAAATGGGGGTGGGGGGGGGGGGGCTGCATCATCATCAGATGTTTTTTTTTTACCTTAATGCATAGATTGCATTAGGGTGAAACATTTTTTATTTTACAACTGCTTTAAAGGGGTTGTAAAGGTACAATTTTTTTTTTCTTCCTAAATAGCTTCCTTTACCTTAGTGCATTCCTCCTTCACTTACCTCATACTTCCATTTTGCATTTAAATGTCCTTATTTCTTCTGAGAAATCCTCACTTCCTGTTCTTCTGTCTGTAACTCCACACAGTAATGCGAGGCTTTCTCCCTGGGGTGGAGTGTCGTGCTTGCCCCCTCCCTTGGACTACAGGAGAGTCAGGGCGCTCTCTACGTTGGAGATAGAGGAAAGAGCTGTGTGTGTTAGTGGGCATCCTGACTCTCCTGTAGTCCAAGGGAGGGGGCGAGCGCGACACTCCACACCAGGGAGAAAGCCTCCCATTACTGTGTGGAGTTAGACAGAAGAACAGGAAGTGAGGATTTCTCAGAAGAAATAAGGACATTTAAAAGCAAAATGGAAGGATGAGGTAAGTGAAGGAGGACGGCACTAAGGTAAAGGAAGATATTTAGGAAAAAAATGGTACCTTTACAACCCCTTTTAAGAGAAGCAGTGTTTCGTGAATGTTGGCTGAAAAAGTTCTGACGTCTGTATGCACGACAAGTTCATGGCCAACGCCCTTCGGACAGAAATCCGATCGTGTGTACGAGGCTCTAGGCTTGCTGGTAGTATGAGGGGGTTATCCTGGGTTGGCCTACAATTTGTTTGCTGGACTCCAACCCTCCTGTAGGCGACTTCCTGTGACCTTCAATGGACGCCAAGGAAAGGAATTTATGGTGAGTACAAAAATCCTATTTTTAAAAAGAAAGCTTCTCAACTCCTCCTCCATGTTTGTTTCCTCCGACTGTCACCAACGCGTCAATTTTGTTTTTGTTTTTTTGTTGCTTTCATAGAATTTTTGTGCTGTAGATCTTTTGACAAGAAAGTGCAACGACTTAAAAGGACTGAACTTTTTTTGTCTAGAAAGTGTTTGAAAGTTTAGTCCTCTGCTGAGGTTTTAAATGGTGAATTTGATTGGCCGATCCTCTCCACAGGAACTTTAACCAGCACTTCTTTTTTTTTTTTTTTTTTAACCACTAAGGTTTTTTGTTCTTACAACCGTCCCGAGATGAAGTTTTAGGGATCTCTGTGTCCTGAAATATTCGCAGTGAATATTTTAAACCTGCGGTCAAAAACAAAGTGCGTTATGAGAATTGTCAAGAGGGTCTGTTGGTACGCTTGGCATCCTTTTTTCTTGTAGTTTGGTATGGATATGGCCTTCATTAATCAGACAAATGTTTGGTTTTTACTTTTTTGTCTTGCCCTGTGATACAGCAGCAGACACTAAAAGAACTCTTGATCGCTTTTTTTACTGGACTGAACCTAGGCTAACAAATTCCAGTTGTAAGGACCTTTGTTTGGACCCTTTAGCTTCACTAAAGGTGGCATGCCTGCCCTTCGGACTGTTGTGTGGCATGGGGTTAGACCAGTGGTCATCAAACCTGTCCTCCAGGCCCCTAACAGGCCAGATTTTATGTATTACCTTGGGGAGATGCAGACTAGAATACTGCAATCACTGAGCAGCAAACTATATCACCTGTGGTGTATTTCAGTTATCTTGCAAACCTGGCCTGTTAGTGTGTCCTGAGGACGGGGTTAATGACCACTGGGTTAGACTATGGCCACTTCCTTTACAGGTACTTTTTTTTTTTTTATAAGTACCCGTCTCTTAAATTTTATAAAGGCTCCACTTTCATAAAGTAAAACCAATCTGTTCACTAGAAATTCCTAAAGAATAGAATTCATTTTTCAGTGATTTGATAGGTCGGATATTACCGCCACTTGCAAATTGGCACCTGGCACTGCATGCACATGCACACTGTTTCCTACTTGGACATCTGTTCAGTATAGAGCGGTCACCCACAATGCTTCGGAACTTGGGATACCGATTTAAGAACCTTTTTTTAACTTGCACCTATTTATACAACCTGTTAACGGCTTTTCCCCTCCCCTCCCCCCACCCCCTTTTTTTGCATTATTATTAAATGGTACGTGTTTTATCCTGCAGGAATTGCTTGGCAAGGTTAAAATTCACTGTTGGAGGCATTCCTTTTTTGTCACAATTCTAATAAATTGATTTTCACATAAATGAAATCCCGGCATCGTGTTTTTTTTTTTTAATGTAAACTCTGAGGGTCAAGTGGCAGGAATGCCCCGTCAAGCCAGCTTTGTGGCAGGGACGCTCCATCAAGCCGGCTTTGTTGCAGCAAGTGGCAGGGACGCCCCATCAAGCCATCTTTGTGGCAGGGACGCCCCATCAAGCCATCTTTGTGGCAGGGACGCCCCATCAAGCCATCTTTGTGGCAGGGACGCCCCATCAAGTTGGCTTTGTTGCATCCAAATGGCAGGGACGCTCCAAGCCATCTTTGTAGCAGGGACACCCCATCAAGCCGGCTTTGTTGCAGCAAGTGGCAGGGACGCCCCATCAAGCCAGCTTTGTTGCAGCAAGTGGCAGGGACGCCCCATCAAGCCAGCTTTGGCTTAATGGGGGCATCCCTTCCACTTGCTGCAACAAAGCTGATGGGGGGCATCCCTGCCACAAAGATGGCTTGATGGGCATCCCTGCCACTTGTTGCAACAGCTTTGTTGCAGGGAAGCCCCATCAAGCCATCTTGATAGAGCATCTCAACAACTTGCTGCATCAAGCTGGCTTTGTTGCAGCAGAGTGGCAGATATGCTCCAAGTCTGCTTTGTTGGGCTGGAGCTCCTCCTTAAGGTAATCTTTTGAGGACCCCCAGGTCACCAGAACTAAAGTCCTCGCTGGAAGATTTCTCCTCTATTACTTTTCTGGAGACAACCCAACATTTGGCATTTTCTTTCAATGATTGTGGTAAACTGGACAAATAGAGGGGTGAGTCTCCTTAACGGGGCGCACAACGGCAATACAAATCTGACAGGTGTTCTAATCCGTCGTGTCTCTATGTAAAATTAAAAAACAAATGTCTTTAGTTATACTTTAAAGTCAACTTGGAAGATATGGGGTAGGCTATTGCTTCTAAAAAAAAAAAAAAAGCGATTTCCCTGGTTGTGAGAAACTGGCCTTAGTTTTTTGAGGCTTAGACCGGAAACAAGTGGGCATTTCAGGAGTTCTGACTTTCTATTCTCTAGCTTCGGTCACTAACCTGGAACTAGTATTCTTAGGAGATCCACAATGGCAGGGCCTTGTATTGTGGTACAGGTTCAAGTGTAGTGGCTCTTTTGTAATAAACCTTGAAAGTGCGTTTTTTTTTTTAAGCTGAGCTAACCAATCGTATTAAATGTATTGCATCCTATAGGAAAGCCCTCAATTATTGGGACAAACATTAGACAGCTTTTCTATAGGTATGAATTCAGTGGAAAACAGTGGCCAGGAGCATTGCAGTGTGGCTCCCAGTGGGCTGCACTACAGAGATATGGTGGGAGTTAGAACAGTTGAGTATGCAGTAAAACCATGGGGCTCACAGTACTAATGTATCCTACTGAAGTCGTGCATATATGAATATTAATCATTATAAAACATGGGGGGTGACTTGTCATGCAATGTTGATGACAAGTTGCACAAGTGTGAATGGAGCCTTAAAGCGCAGTTCCGGCCCGTGACATCACAGCGGGGCTCCCTCCTCCCCCACCGCCGGGCCAGTAGCAGAGGAGCGGGTCTTGCGCAGTAGGGTTCCTGGCATGAAGCCGAGTACCCTTAGCTGCAATGGCGGTGGCAGCACCTGACAGCTGATGGGAAACATTAGCTGTGTGTGTGCTGTCATCGCTGGACTTCAAGACGGGTAAGTGACCTATTAAAAGCAAGCAGCTGCCGTATGTGTAGCTACTGTGTTTTTTTTTTTTTTTTGGGCGGGACATTGCTTTAACTCAGGGGTGCCCAACCTTTTGAAGAGCAAGGGCCACTTAAGCAAATTGATAATCAGTCGAGGGCCACAATGAGCAGAGAGGGCGAATGACAGGTCACGGCTACTCTATAGGCCCTTCGATCCACCCAGATGAAAGAGACAAATTTCCATCTGTTTTTCGGATTGGAGGTAGGCAGGCGTAAACAGACATCTGTCGCGCTATAGGAGGTAAATTGAGGGTTCCATTTGGACAGGCTGATCGTGTAAAAAACGGGTCTAAGACTGCTTTTGCACTGAAGCGTAGTGCACCTGTGTCTATGCTGCAGGTTAGCTGAACTTTTCTATAGACTCCACATGTGCTAAAAGCTGGCACAGTAGAGGAAGCAACGGCTTATGGGGTTCTGCTCAGCAGCCGCTTTCTTCCACTACCACCAGCTTCATTCACAACATTGATGCTGCGGCATGGCGGGTCGGCAACCTGCGATCTGGGCTTGCCAACCCACCATTCCAGAGCAGGAGGTCGCGGGCCACATCAAAGGGCTCCGCGGCCACATGTGGCCCCCGGGCCACTGATTGGCCACCCCTGCTTTAACTGGTCTTATTAGCCAGCTTAGACCAATGTAATTCTGTACCCCTGGCTGATACCCCTGGAAATCACTGAAGTAAACACCACTACTCCACTGCTCTCCACTTGTTTCCTGGTTCCATGCTAATGGCTGCCCTCTCTATATTTTAGTATTGCTGTATTTGCCGGCGTATAAGGCGGCCGGGCATATAAGACGACCCCCTAATTAATTTTTTTAAAGATTTTTTGCCTGTACTCATCGTATAAGACGACCCCCATTCTGATATTTCATATTTCTTTCCTCTGGAGCCATATTCTTCATGCTTGCTGGAGCTGGAGCCAATCACGGCGAGCAATGTATTCTATTAATTAATACAAAGCCTGCTTGGATTGGCAGAGGCTGTAACATCATCAGCCTACTCCTCTCTGACTCTCAAAGCCAATCCGAGCAGGCTACTGTATGTATGCACTCGGATTGGCAAAGGTTGTTACCCCAATCTAAACAGGCTCTGTATTCGTTTGAATACATTGCTCACTGGGATTGGCCCAGCAGTATATACTGTATGTAGCCGAAGCTACATACAGTATTACCGCACATCCAGCAGGCGTCCGAGCAGCTGACCTGGCGTATGACGACCCCTGCTTTTTGGCCAACTTTTTTAAGTGTAAAAGGTAGTCTTATACGCCGCATGTCCTGCCATTTTTCTTCTACCTTGTTCCTGTAGTTCTCCCAGAACTACATCTCCCAAGAGCCCTTTCCAAAGCACTAGCGTGGTTTTGCTGGGAAGCAAATGATTGCAATGGGTCTAAACAGGGGCAGGGATAAACACAGGGGAAGGGCTCACAACGCTGCCTGGGTCAAGTGCAGCCAAAGGCTGTGTGTTGTCGGCCCAAACAGGAAGTTAGGTGCACACTGTCAGCCCAAACAGGAAGTTAGGTGCACACTGTCGGCCCAAACAGGAAGTTAGGTGCACACTGTTGTTGGCCCAAACAGGAAGTTGGGTGCACACTGTTGTTGGCCCAAACAGGAAGTTGGGTGCACACTGTTGTTGGCCCAAACAGGAAGTTGGGTGCACACTGTTGTTGGCCCAAACAGGAAGTTGGGTGCACACTGTTGTTGGCCCAAACAGGAAGTTGGGTGCACACTGTTGTTGGCCCAAACAGGAAGTTGGGTGCACACTGTTGTTGGCCCAAACAGGAAGTTGGGTGCACACTGTTGTTGGCCCAAACAGGAAGTTGGGTGCACACTGTTGTTGGCCCAAACAGGAAGTTGGGTGCACACTGTTGTTGGCCCAAACAGGAAGTTGGGTGCACACTGTTGTTGGCCCAAACAGGAAGTTGGGTGCACACTGTTGTTGGCCCAAACAGGAAGTTGGGTGCACACTCTCATTCTCGGATTTTTCTGTATTCAACGTTTTTTTAAAGGCATTAAAAAAATATATATATATGTGCATGTATTGTAGAGCTGTACTGAATGCTTCCTTTTTATTTTTCTCCGACATTTAAAACACTCCGCAAAGTCTAATAAGTCAACTCTGCAGCAAAATGATCGCACAAAGCCCATTAGACTTCGGGGGAAATCTTCTAAACTTGTGTTTTTGTCTTTTGATGAGAGGAGCGTTTAATTGTTTAGGTCACCAGTATTCCTGCCTGTTCTTTTTCTGTTCTTGTTTTTATTTTTTTATGTCAGCACAGTTTTCACATTTTAAAGTCTCCTATATATAGATGATCAATCTTATTAAAATACACAATTTCTGCACAGTTAAAGAGAAAAAAAATCTTTAAATGTCACCTTGCATTCTTTTACCCTTCTTCCAGTAGAATTTTTTATTTTTTTATTAGCTGTGTATGTACACCAGTTTTGCCAACATATTATTTTTTTTAACGGACTTTCATTTCCTTTCTACAAATGTCGTCATCTAGTTCCAGTTTTCACTGCGGTGCTGTTTTTATGCTGCAAGGTTTTTCCCGTGGTGTTTGCGTAGTCTCATTGGTCATCCTTTTTATTCCTTGAGGCCTTCCTTTTGGTTAATAAGGATTATTTTATGCTACAGGGCTATATTGAGGAACGCCTGAGATGTTCCATTGATCTCACGCAATTCCGCTAAAAACGAAAAAAAAAATCGCTGTGCGTTGAAACTGCACTATTGTATTTTTATCCCGTGTTTTTTTTTTTCTTTGCTTATACCAACACAAAAATGTATTTCTGCCTGAAAGAAGCTACCTCAGGGTGTTGTGCTTTGCAGATTGCCACAGTTCTTTCACTTGTGATGAAAATGCTTCACGTGTTTAATGTGTGTTTTTTTTTTTTTATAACTTTTACTGTGATTGCTTTAAAATGTGTCTCTTACACAGGGGTGGCAGTGACGTCCTGCATATAAGGATCCTACAGTAATAGGTTCTTGCTTGCCTCAGTTGGGGCATCTCTTAAGAGCTAGTTTCAGGACATCTTTTGAACCTTTAAAGGACAAGTTGACTTTGGGGGGGTAAAATGCACATTTTCCTGCAATATGTGCGATATGTTGCCCCCAAGGAGCATGCAAAGCATTGCACCCTTGATCAGTGGATCTCGGTGTAGAAAAAAAGCGTATTTTCATTTTTTTTTTCTCAGGTGTCGGGGCTTCTGCAATTATTTCCTCCCAGGTTTCATGCCGGTACCCATAAATGTGCGCACAGGGTGTGCCTGGGCACACCCAAATCGCCCTGTGCTGGGCTGATTCCCCCCGCTGCTTGGCTGCAGAGAAAGGGAATGTCCCCGGTCCCTTTCTTTGTCTCAAAAGTGACACATCAGGGGCCTGTTTAGACCCCTGATATTTCACTAAAGCCCCCCCATAGGAGCGCCTAAAAAAAATATTTAAAAAAAAATAAAAATTATTGTATAGAAATATTATAAAAAATACAATTGTAAAAACATAATTAAAAAATAAACTACTGACATCGTCCACTGATCTACCGATGCTGTCCATTGCCCTACTGCCCTATATATTTATACACACACGCAAGTGTGTTTGCATTTTGGCTGCGCACACCTATGCCGGTACCTCTATGGGCTTTCTGTTGGAAAGCTGGTGAAAAGTGTCAAACTACAAAGGTGCTTATCGGGCCAATTGGGAAGTGTTGGAGCACGTTACACCCTAAATACAGGTGTTGCATGCTCCAAAAGGTGAACTTGGCCTTTAAAGCTGAACTCTGGGATATACAAATATTGTCTTTAAAGGGGTAATTCCCCCAAAAACCTTTTTTTAACATTGCATGAGGCTCGTTATGTCAAGGGGAATCGGGTAGTTTTTTTTTAGAAACGAAGCAATACTTACCGTTTTACAGATGCATCGTCTCCGTCGCTTCCGGGTATGATCGTCTGGTCTGGGCGTGCCTATTTGATTGACAGGCTTCCGACGGTCGCATACATCGCGTCACGAGTAGCCGAAAGAAGCCGAGCGACGGTGCGGCTCTATACTGCGCCTGCTCACCGTCGTTCGGCTACTTTCGGAAAATCGTGACGCGATGTATCCGACCTCGGAAGCCTGTCAATCAAATAGGCATGCCTAGACCCGGAGCCCATACTCGGAAGCGTCGGAGACGATGCATCTGTAAAACGGTAAGTACGGCTTCATTTCTAAAAAAAAAAAACCTGATTCCCCTTGACATAACGAGCCTGAATAAATGTTAAAAAAAAGGTTTTTGGGGGAACTACCCCTTTAATACAAACGGCCTATTCTTGAATCTTGGTGAGCTTTGTGTGTGTATTACAGATCTGTGCAGTAATTCAGTGTGAGACTTCCTGTAATGAAGACCACTCTCTCCTTGTGTAGGGTGACTGGTCTTGTCTCCGCCCTCCTGTAGTTTTCTGCAGGCAGCCTGTTGTGGGTGGTACCTGCTGGCCCCTCCCACAGCTCTGCTCTCTCCTTGTGCAGGGTGACTGGTCTCCTCCTCTTCCTGTAATTTTCTGCAGGCAGCCTGTAGTGGGTGGTACCTGCTGGCCCCTCCCACAGCTCTGCTCTCTCCTTGTGCAGGGTGACTGGTCTGGTCGCCGCCCCCCTCCTGTAATTTTCTGCAGGAAGCTTGTAGTGGGTGGTGCCTGCTGGGCCCCGCCTACAGCACTGCTTTTTGCACAGCTGTGATGTCACCACTACTTTTTAAGGTAATGTCTGAGTTTTCAAAGACATTTGGTGGACGCAACAATGTGGCTATTGTGGAATATATTTAAATACATTTTGCCCTCAGCTTTAAAGCGTGCCTAGACACAAAAACAAAAATGTAGTGTATTGCAGCATACTTGTCCTTGG
>CM056055.1:12933407-13148407 GCA_029574335.1 Rana kukunoris | reverse complement strand
ACGTCCCCTTTAAGAAGCAGTACTGTGGACGTGTGTGCTCCGTGAGCCTGACCGTTGCGCAAACCAATTGCAATTTTTTCTTTTCTTTTTTTTTTTTTTTCTTTTACAAAGAATATGTAGAAGAATACGTATCGGACTAAAACTTTTTTTTTTATAAATTTCTTTTTTGGAGGATATTTATTATAGCAAAAAGTAAAAAATATATATTTTTTTTTTTTATAGTGCCAAAAAAAAAAACGCAGACGTCTTCACATTCCACCAAAATAAAGCTCTTTTTTTTGGGGGGGGGGGGGGGAAGGGACTTCAATTTTGTTTGGGAGCCACGTCGCACGACCGTGCAAGTGCCAGTTAAAGCGACGCAGTGCCGAATCGCAAAAAGTGGCAAGGTCTTTGGCCATCCAAATGGTCTGGGGCTGAAGTGGTTAAGCTTTGACGATACAACCTGGAAGCTGATTGGTCTCTCTGCACAGCTGCACCGAATTTGGCACTCTCCAGTTTTAGTAAATAATCCCATTTGGGCCCTTTCACATGTGCGGACTTAGAATGGGGCCCTATGGGAGCGGATCCGTTAGCGGATGATACATCCGCGTCCGTCTGGATCTGTTTTGCGGACAGAAGAAAACCCTATTTTTCTTCCGTCCAGTGGATTGGATCGGATGCAAACGGACAGATGGTCCGTTTCCATCCGATTCCCCATAGGGACCACCCTGCCCTGCCCGCCGACAGCTGAGCGGCACCCCCCGCTGAGCCGACCGAAAAACGGTCCGCACCGTGTGAAAGGGCCATTTCTATTTTTAATGTTATTGTAGTTTTGATTTCCTCCCCCCTTCTCCAGTGCCAACAATGTAGTGCATTGTTTGTCGTAATGATGAATTCAGGCATTGTGTATGTATGTATGTATATATGTGTGTGTGTGTGTGTGTGTGTGTGTGTGTATATATTTATATATTTATTTATTTTTCAGTTACGTTAATCCAGCTTAGACCGGTGTATCTATATACTGTACCTGGCCAATGGCCTTGGAAGTATGAAAACACTGAAGTAGAAATCACTTCTCAGGTAATCTTCACTTCCAGGTCCCGGGCTGAGCAGCTGGTGTGAATACTGTAAATAATCATTTTTAGAAAAAAAAAATCAATGAATGTACCCTTGGTAATACAGGTATGAGCCATCGATCTGAATCTCAATATGGTGCATACACAGAGATCAGCCACCAGGTGGCAGCGCCGGTGTGTCACATTTTGCTTCAATTTGTTAGGCAGACCTTCAGGTTTGAAGTTTATTAAGTTTGGTGATATTTCGTTTAAAGAACAATTCACCAAACTCAATTTACACTAATTCGATGACAGTTGTTCATTAGAAAGTGGTATTCCGTAATCTTCCACCAAGGAACATATTTGTTCTGTGCAAATGTCCAAAATTAGCTTTTGGCCATACTTCAGCTTTAATTGCATTGTTGGAGAATCACGTGCTCTGTTCTCTCTCTGTGTCTGCAGGTTTAAAAAATAACTTTCAGGAGGCCGGGCGCCTGAATTACAGCAGTGGGGGTGTTGTGTTTTTTTTTCCTTAAGCATCTGATTCAAGTCATAGGCTCTAATAGGCTTTAAGATAGGGTGGGCTCGCAGCGCAGAGCATTGCGCCATGAGCACCCATTGATCCTCAGTCCGACCAATCAGAAGCAGGTCTGAGACTCATTTTCAAATTGGCCCGAAAAGAGAAGAGTCCCAATTAGAGAAGGGAGGGGAAGGAAAAGCCACAGCCGAGGAGCAAGGGAAGCGGCCGGTGAAGTGCTGCATAGATGGGGTAAGTCCCAATTGGCTGCCGAAAAGGAGGGAGGTAACGGAAGCCGCCGATGCCTGTGGAGAGTAGGGGAAGGGAGAGCCACCGCCGAGGAGCAAGGGAAGCGGCCGGTGAAGCGCTGCATAGATGAGGTAAGTCCCAATTCGCCACTGAGAAGGAGGGAGGTAACGGAAGCTGCCGATGCCTGTGGAGAGTAGGGGAATGGAGAGCCGCCGCCGAGGAGCAAGGGAAGTGGCCGGTGAAGTGCTGCATAGATGGGGTATGTCCCAATTGGCCGCCGAAAAGGAGGGAGGTAACGGAAGCCGCTGATGCCTGTGGAGAGCATGGGAAGGGAGAGCCGCCGCCGAGGAGCAAAGGAAGTGGCCGGTGAACCGCTGCATAGATGGGTAAGTTCACCTGACCTGCCTGCCGGGAGGGGGGGGGGGGTATTACTGTTTGCTGCCCCCCTTTAAAAAAAAATGACCACCAGCCACCACTGGAAAGCGCTGAAAGCTGAAAATTGGCCTGGGCTGGTAAAAGTGTCTGGTATTGAAGAAGAGGTCTATTGGCGGGATCATCGGGTGAAAAAAAAAAGCCAAAAAAACAAATAGAACATCACATCATTGGTAAGCTGAAATATATTAAATATCTGTTTAATGCAGAACTGAAGTTCCGTTGTAAGAAACCGCAAGCAGGCAGGCGGTTATTGCAGAAGAAGCATGGCACTGTATCTTCTAAAATAAAATGCTCTGGAAGATGTCAGGTGTGACGAAACGTGTAGGGCGGAGCCTGCTGTTGACGTCATTGTGTAATGGGAGACTGCAGTCTGAGTAAAAGTAAGAGCATTGAATGCTGCAGCCAAGAGATACGGGACACACAACATGAGAGAGCACTTATTTGTTCTGTACAAATATACAAAATTCATTTACGGCCATACTTCAGTTTTCAGTGCATTGTTGAAGAAGCAATTGTTTTCCGGTCTGCAGAGCAAAAGCAGGTTAAAAAAAAATCCTGCTATCCACATAAATGTCCTAGAACAGATTTGTTTTTTTCAGAAGCAGATACCCTTTAGACCCCTGGGGGGGGGGGGGGGGGGGGGGCGGCGTTGGCGTTGAAGTTGCACCTTTTATTGCTTTTGCCTCTTATTTTTGACAACTTTTTTTTTTTTCGTCCGAAGCCAAATGCCGTTTCCCGCCCCCCCCCCCCCCCCCCCCCCCCCCCCCTGTTTATTCTTTCCCACGGCTTATAGATTTTGTGACGAATGTTCACAGCGCAGACTAAGCCAACTCAAGCTGCCTCTCTGTGTATAGCAGCCGTTCATCCAAGTCCGTTTTCCCATTAACATCACTCCATGCTTTACCGCAAGATAACCAGAGGGCCCGCAGCTGTTCTCCGGCACCTTCACCTATGCCGTGTTTATGGGGTGAAAATCTGCTGCAAACACATTTAAATATGTCCTGGAAGTTCCTGCAAAATGATCTCATTACTTGTTTAGTAACAGCAATTAAAGTCGATGTAAATGAGCTAATTGGCATTTAGATGCTAAAGCAGTGTTTCTCACCTCCAGTCCTCAAGGCGCCCCAACAGGTCATGTTTTTAGGATTTCCCTCTGATGAAACGGCTGTGGTAATTACGAGGCAGTGAAACTGATCACATCACCTGTGCAAAAAAAAATGGTGTGTCCAAACTTTTGGTCTGTACTATATATATATATATATATATATATATATATATATATATATATATATATATATATATATATATATATACACACACACACACACACATATACACACACACACAGCGGCTCCAGGCTAGCAGGCGAGGGCAGCGGCTCCAGGCTAGCGGGTGCAGGGTCCGGGCAGCGACTCCAGGCTAGCGGGTGCAGGTATAAGGCAGTGGGTGCAGGGTCTGGGCAGCGGCTCCAGGCTAGCGGGTGCAGGGATAAGGCAGTGGGTGCAGGGTCTGGGCAGCGACTCCAGGCTAGCGGGTGCAGGGATAAGGCAGTGGGTGCAGGGACTGGGCAGCAACTCCTGGGTGGCGGGCTTCCTCTCTGGCTCCAGCAGCTTCCTCCCTGGCTCCACATCAGGCGTCCAATAGGATCGCCTGACGTTTTGGCCAATCCAGAAACGGTCTCACACCTGCTTCCCGATTGGCGGGGAGAAGATTTAGTGTGAAAATAGCCAAAATTTATTTGCTATCGTCACACAACTGGGTGGGATCGGGGCGCTGCACCCGCAGCCAACCCCTTTTTGTGAGCCTATTGGAGCCTTAAGCTCTAATCATGTGCTTCAAAAAACTCTCCCCCCCCCCCCCCCATCCCTGCCATAGGCATTCATGCGCCCGGTGTCCTGAAAGGTTCCGGGCGCATGGATAGAGAGAGGACGGTGTAGGTGCTAGGGGGAGGCGGCGCCTGTGTGCCCACGATGCACAGGCCACTGTTTTGGCGTTCTAAGTTGTTTTCTAGCCCAACAATTTTTATTTATTTTTTTACATGTAGGAGAGGAATATCAGAATTGGCCCGGACTGGACCATGATCAAGGAATAAACAGTGTACATTACCCTTTGCACTGCAAGCATACCCTCAGGGACAGGTCACCCGAGGACATGAAATGTATTTTTATATATATAGCTAGACCTTCTCTGATCCTCCTGTATATTACGTTATGTTCCATTACTAAGATTAGGGACTTCCTACAGGAAACAGGCGGCCCAGTTGCTTCCGGAGCACGTGCCTCCAAACAAAATTGTTCCTTATGTCGCGGCACTTTTTAATTCTTTTAACAGGTCGAATGTTAAATACTGTAGAACTCGCCGTCCTCCTGGTACGGGAGCCCCGCTGCTGTGTCATTTATTCTGTGAACGGTTTGTGGGATTGGTGATATAACTGGGATTAGTTGATGAATCGCCAGTAAGGCGCCGTAATCCCACCGCACAATATTCTTCTTTGTGTGTTTTTAGAAAGGATATTTCTACTTTGAGCCTCAGGCGGATTAGTGGGCCTACCCTAATTATACTATCCCCTGTGAACCTCTGATGTTTAACCCAATGCCGACAGCAATGCCTCCACTTATGGGGGGGGTTACACTATGATGACCTAGTAATGCATGGACTCATTTGTCAGCATGTGCTACATAACAAATGTTCTGTCCACAGCCACCAATAGAATTCAGACTTTCACAATGTCTCTGGTCGGCTGTTATGTAGGCTGTAAATACAATACAGGGAGCTCAACTCCGCTAAATACACACATGAAAAATCTATGGGAGCTGCTTTACCTGCTAAAGGATTTGCACACCTCCCAACTTTTTGAGATGGGAATGAGGGACACCTATCAGCAAAAGTATGCAGGCATAGGACACACCCCTTGTCACGCCCCCTTAAAGGAGAATTGTACAAAAAAACAAGATTGGTTAAAGGGGTTGTAAAGGAAAAAACAATATTTTTTTTTAAAACAACAAACATGTTATACTTGCCTCCACCGTGCGTCTCGTTTTGCAGAGAGTTGCCCCTCCAATCCACGTCTTCTGGGGTCCCTCGGCAGCTGTCTCTGGTCCTCCCCGCAAGAACTCCACACATTCATGCGAGCGAGCGAGCTTGCATGGTGTGGAGTCCTGTGATACAGCTGATGCCCCCCGGTGTCAATGGCTGCGCTGCTTCAATCGACCAATGAATGAGCCAGGAAGCCAGCCAAGATGCTGGCGCGGGACTTTCGAGGGGTAAGGTAAATAAACGGGGGGCGGGGGGCTGGGGAGGCCGGTATAGTAATCAAGGGTACTATTGCTCCCACTGAAACCAGCAAGGGTACTATTCCTCCCACTGATACCATCAAGGGGCACTATTCTTCCCACTCATACCAGCAAGGGGCACTGTTCCTCTCACTGATACCAGCAAGAGGCACTAGTCCTCCCACTGATACCAGCAAGAGACGCTGTTCCTCCCACTCATACCAGCAAGGGGTACTATTCCTCTCACTGATGCCAGCAAGGGGTACTATTCCTCTCACTGATACCAGCAAGGGCCACTCTTCCTCCCACTTATACCAGCAAGGGGCACTATTCCTCCACTGATACCAGCAAGGGGCACTATTCCTCCCACTGATACCAGCAAGGGGGCTTTGTCTCTCAATCATACCAGCAAGGGGCACTATTCCTCCCACTCATACCAGCAAGGGGCACTATTGCTCCCACTGATACCAGCAAATGGCACTATTCCTCCACTGATACCAGCAAGTGGCACTATTCCTCCACTGATACCAGCAAGGGGCACTATTCCTCCCACTGATACCAGCAAGGGGGCTTTGCCTCTCAATCATACCAGCAAGGGGCACTATTCCTCCCACTGATACCAGCAAGGGGCACTATTGCTCCCACTGATACCAGCAAATGGCACTATTCCTCCACTGATACCAGCAAGTGGCACTATTCCTCCACTGATACCAGCAAGGGGCACTATTCCTCCCACTGATACCAGCAAGGGGGCTATGCCTCTCACTCATACCAGCAAGGGGCACTATTCCTCCCACTCATACCAGCAAGGGGCACTATTCCTCCTGTAACGGTCACCACCGTTTACGATCTTCCATCAACCCACCCAAGACAGCTTATACGACACTCCGACAAACCAGCAGACACGATCCATTCCATTTCCCAGAATAAAGACGAGACAAGCTCCGTTCTCTGAGTCAAACAAATGAATCCTTTTAATGGTACCTTAGCTTTCTTATATACAGTACAAGCATGTTACAGTTAATCACAGAGAAAAAGACACACTCCACCCACACATCACACAATGGGGGGGGGGGCTAACAATTCTCCATTACACATCCCACAGACTTTTCGGCACTGGTCTGACATAATTAACATGACCTAATTACTACACCTGAGAAGTCAGACATATCTATCATCAATAGTATTTTCACACAAAACAGTGCCATTAGCATACACACAATGAAAAGGTCTGTAGAAGCGGACCTAATTAGCACCTCAACCGTCTATGTTAAGCATTGAAGGAGACACTCTCTTATTGACCTGTTGTGGACAGAATTAATCACCTGTAATATCTCAAGATATCCTGCAAACATGAATTATTATTTCTCAGGGTGACCCTAGCCCCAAGAGTCATTAGTGACGCTGGCACAGGAGTACCCCCCATCCTTCTAAAGTCTCTGGGTGTCACGGGCCATTCTGTTACACCTCCCATTAAAATCAATGATGGGGCATTGCTTGCTTACACTGACCACAGTCCTGCCTGCCTAAAACCTAAAAAACAGGAAACTGGCCCTTTGTTTAGAAAGTTTGTAGACCCCTTCATAAGGAAAAAAAAAATGTTGTGCCTTTAGGACCACTTTAAGGTGAAAAGCTAAAATGGTTTTCTGTCTCCCACCTGGAAATTATATTCCAATGAAGATGTCTCTGATTAGGTGATCGGATATGTGATTCATGCAGTTGCCTCCCAATGAGGACAGCAACTCCTAAAAATAAAACTTTCTACAAGGTGGTGCTGCAGCGCCTCAAACTGATCAGCGCTAATCTGTAGCGTGGTAGCCCTTAATACACAGCTCACTCATAATACACACAGCCCACTCATAATACACACAGGCCACTCATAATACACACAGCCCACTCATAATACACACAGCCCACTCATAATACACACAGACCACTCATAATACACACAGACCACTCATAATACACACACCTCCATGCCAATACACAAATAGGACACGTCAGGTGGATGCACAAACATTGCTTTTCTAAGAAAATGTCTCCTAACTGGTACAATCAACAGAAACTCCGCTGGCAAACACCTTGTATCTTGAACTTGGGAGCCAATTCGCCCTGGAGTGATAAGCAGAAGATAAGGAAAGGCTGTTTTTTACGAGTCTTACCCTGCAGGCGGGGGAGAACCCATTGAACTTGTGACCAGCTTGAGCTCAGACATTTTTTAAGTCTACAGGTTTGGTGGCCTCAGGGGGATCTCCATTCCACGTGGCTCTCCGACTGTGTTGTTGTTGTTGGGGCAGGTTCTCTCTTTACTGTATGTTGCAGCTGAACTCCAGGAATGATTTGTATTCCATACTTATATTACTGCTGGACCCATGGGCGTCCGCAGCATTTTTTTTTAGGGGGGCCTCGTCATTTTAAGGTCACCCATGCGCCCACACCCCCATAGCGATGCCACTTCGCTGAATTTAACAGTGCCGATCTAATCCCACTTGACCCCCCTTGCCTAGGGTGACCACGTGTCCCCGATTGCCCCGGGACAGTCCCGCATTTTGCAGGTCTGTCCCGGGCACCTTCATTCCAGGACAATACAGTGTCCCTGAATGAAACTGATACAACCACCCCCCGGGCCAATCTGATGCCCCTAGAAAAAGGCAGCCACATCACCGCTTTACTCACTGACAGTACTTGTCCTGGCCGGGAATGCCTGGAGGAGCAGAATCCCCGCCCCCTGCTTGTGATTGGAGAAATCATAAATCCCACCTCTTGTGTCCAATCACTGTGCTGTGATTCGTTACAACACAAGCTGGGAAGGGAGGGTGTCCCTGAATGGTAGTTTGGAAATGTGGTCACCCTACCCTTGCCCCTACCTGCAGACACCTATGGCTGGACCAATGGGGAAGCTGGAAATTACTGTACTAGTTGGCGCTACTACAATGATGGCCATGAGCTTCCCGGTCTTCATACTGCGGAGAATAGCTTAGGTGGCTCTGATAGACACTTCCAAAACACCCCCACCGCTGTTATTCAGATGGCCGGCACTCAACAGGGGGCAAGAACCTCCTTCCCTTAGACAGGGCATTGAAGATGGGTCGTAGATGGGTATTCCAGCATGACAATGACCCAAAACACACGGCCAACACAACAAAAGAGTGGCTCAAGAAGAAGCACATTAAGGGCTTGGAGTGATCTAGCCACTCTTCAGACCTTAATCCCAAAATGTGCGAAGGGATCTAAAGGTTCAAGTTACCAAACGTCGGCCTTGAAAACCTAATGACTTGGAGAGGATCTGCAAAGAGAACAAAATCCCTCCCGAGATGTGCAAACCTGGTGGCCAACTACACGAAACGTCTGACCTCTGTGATTGCCAACAAGGGTTTTGCCACCTACTACTAAGTCATGTTTTGCTTGGGGATCAAATACTTATTTCACTCATTAAAATACAAATCAATTTGTAACTTTTTTTTTAAATGCATTTTTATGATTATTTTTGTTGTAATTCCATCTCTCACTGTTAACCACTTAAGGACCGCCATCTGCACATATACATCGTCAGAATGGCACGGCTGGGCACATGCACGTACAGGTACATCCTGTACTGGTACCCAGCCGTGGGTTGCGGGCGCGCGGCCACGGCGTGCTCCCGCGACCCTGTCCGATGCTCCGGGACCGCAGCACTCGTGAACCCGATCGTCGCTGGAGTCCGGCGATCGGTCCCTGGAGCTGAATAACGGGGAGAGCCGTGTGTAAACACGGCTTCCCCGTTCTTCACTGTGGCGGCGTCATCGATCGCGTCATCCCTTTTATAGGGATACACAATCGCTGACGTCACACCTACAGCCACACCCCCCCCCCCCCTACAGTTGTAAACACACATTAGGGAACGCATAACCCCTTCAGCGCCCCCCTTGTGGTTAACTCCCAAGCTGCAATTGTCATTTTCACAATGAACAATGCATTTTAACCACTTGACCACTGGGCACTTAAAACCCCCTTAATAACCAGACCAATTTTCAGCTTTCGGTGCTCTCACAGTTTGAATGACAATAACTCAGTCATACAACACTGTAACCAAATGAAATTTTTGTCCTTTTTTTCCCACAAATAGAGCTTTCTTTTGGTGGTATTTGATCACCTCTGCGGTTTTTATTTTTTTTGCTATAAATGAAAAAAGAACAAAATTTTGCAAAAAATTATAATTTTTCTTCATTTCTATTATAAAATTTTGCAAAAAAGTAAATTTTCTTCATAAATTTGGCCTAAAATGTATACTGCTACATATCTTTAGTAAAAAATAAATAAAAAAAAATGTTGGATATTATTTAGTCTGGGTGAAAGTTATGGGGTCTACAAGCTATGGTACCAATTACTGAAAATTGATCAATTTCATCACACCTGATGTATTGACAGCCTCTCTCATTTCTTGAGACCCTAACATGCCAGAAAAGTACAAATACCCCCCAAATGACCCCTTTTTGGAAAGAAGACATTCCAAGATATTTAGAAAGAGGCCTGGTGAGTTTTTTAAAGTTGTCATTTTTTCCCACAATTCTTTGCAAAATCAATTTTTTTTTTTCATCAAATTTTCATTTTATTAGGTTATTTTTCACACACAGCATATGCATACCACAAATTACACCCCAAAACACATTCTGCTATTCCTCCCGAGTATGGCGATACCCAATGTTTGAGACTTTTACACAGGGTGGCCACATACAGAGGCCCAACATGCAGGGAGCACCCAGGCCAATTCTGACATTTCTCTCCTACATGTAAAAATCATCATTTATTTGCTAGAAAATTACATAGAACCCCAAAACATTATATAAAGATACCTCACGTGTGTGGTTTGAACACCGTTTTCATATGTGGGCGGGACTTGCGTATGCCTTCGCTTCTGCATGCGAGCTCACAGGGACAGGGGCGCTGTATGCCCAGAGTATTGCGGAGTATGCCCAGAGTATTGCGGAGTATGCCCAGAGTATTGCGGAGTATGCCCAGAGTATTGCGGAGTATGCCCAGAGTATTGCAGAGTATTGCCAGAGTATTGCCGGAGTATGCCCAGAGTATTGCCGGAGTATGCCCAGAGTATTGCCGGAGTATGCCCAGAGTATTGCCGGAGTATGCCCAGAGTATTGCGTGATCCGTGATGGGCCGGGTCCTCCGGACCCGGCGGTCACGGATGTTCCCGTGTGCGCGCCACTTAGAATTAAGCAATCGCCCTGTAATCGTACTTTCGCTATAGGGCGGTTGCAAAGTGGTTAAATGCTTTTTTTGCCGTGAAAATGACAATTGACCCAAAAATGTGTCAAAATTGTCCAAAGTGTCCGCCATAATGTCGCAGTCACGAAAAAAATCGATGATCGCCGCCATTAGTAGTAAAAAAAAAAAATTATAAAAATGCAATAAAACTATCCCCTATTTTGAAAACACTATAAATTTTGCGCAAACCAACCGATAAACGCTTATTACGATTTTTTTTTACCAAAAATAGGTAGAAGAATACGTATCGGCCCAAACTGAGGAAAAAAAAAATTGTTTTATATATTTTTGGAGGATATTTATTATAGCAAAAAGTAAAAAATATTGAATTTTTTTTTTCTAAATTTACGCTCTATTTTTGTTTATAGCCCAAAAAATAAAAACCGCAGAGGTGATCAAACACCACCAAAAGAAAGCTCTATTTGTGGGGAAAAAAGGACGCCAATTTTGTTTGGGAGCCACGTCGCACGACTGCGCAATTGTCTGTTAAAGCGACGCAGTGCCGAATCGCAAAACCTGGCCGGGTCCTTTAGCTGACTAAAGGTCCAGGTCTTAAGTGGTTAAAATAAACCGACCATTAAAATTATAGACTGATCATTCCTTTGTCAGTGTACAAAATCAGCAGGGGATCAAATACTTGTTTCCTCTCACTGTGTACTTCCAGGGCCTAAACAATCTATTTCATTTATATTTAGTCAGGAAGCCCTTTGTACTACACAGTTATTGGCAACAAATCTTAGATCGGGGGTCTTCAAACTACGGCCCTCCAGTTGTTCAGGAACTACAATTCCCATCATGCCTAGTCATGTCTATGAATGTCAGTGTGTTACAATGCCTCATGGGATGTGTAGTTCCGCAACAGCTGGAGGGCCGTAGTTTGAGGATCCCTGTCTTAGATGGTACAATCAGATTATGAGCCTTCGGCCCGAAGAAAAATGCTGACAGAGGTGTCACAGAAAACACACTTCTCCTTATAACTGTCCAAAACCGGTATATTTCCCAGATTGTGTTGCCGATGTCTGTATGACGCCAGTTCTTGCAGGTTTGTAATACATATCTGTTCATCACATACTTGCACAGAGCCACACCATGTTGATACACAAAATAGTAAATAGCACACATAGGCCCGGCTTCAGCTGAGTGATAACCAGGGATCAGGGCCGTCTTTAATATTCATTGGACCCTGGGCAAACATTTCCATCTCAAATGCACTTATCAACTATTTGCAGGCAGTGCAGGCTCAAGGGGAAGCTGCCTTGGGCTCCACAACTTTGCCTGGGCCCAGGGCAGCTTCCCCTTTTGCCCTGTGTTAAAGACAACCCTGTCAGGGATGTAAAAATGGAAGCAAGCTATAATCTAACATCAGGGGCGGCTCTCTAATTAGGCAAATTAGGCGACCGCCTAAGGCCTCGCGCTCACGGCCGCCCAACTTGCCTCTGCTCGATCACTGGACTGACCAACAGTCTCCAGGTGCCATCTGTAAAAGCTGTGCGGGTAGCCATAGGGCACACCGGGCGGGCCGCAAGTCCATGTGGGGCGTCGCTCACCTGGCCTCTCCGCGTCTGGCCGGCTGCCTATTCGTGTCAGGAGTCGGGCCAGGCGGAGAAAACTTTATCCATTATGGGCGTGAGTGGGGCGTCGTGTCCAAATTTTGCCTAAGTCCTCACAAAGCCTAGAGCCTAACGTCGAACTCTAGCTGTGTTTTTTCAGGCTTAGGATAGAGCAGGAAAGGGGTAGACCCTCTGTCAAGTTTTATTGTTCTATGTCTAGGGTGACCACGTGTCCCAGATTGCCTGGGACAGTCCGCCATTTTGCAGGTCTGTCATTCCAGTACAATACAGTGTCCCGGAAAAAAACTGACGCAGTCACCCCCCAGGTCAATGTGATGCCCCCAAAAAAGGCCGCCACATCACCGCTTTACTCACTGACAGTACTTGCCCCGGCCGGGAATGCCTGGAGGAGCACAGTCCCCGCCCCCTGCTTGTGATCGGAGAAATCATAAATCCCGCCTCTTGTGTCCAATCACTGTGCTGTGATTCGTTACAGCACAAGCTGATTTTTGGGAAGGGGGGTGTCCCTGAATGGTAGTTTGGAAATGTGGTCACCCTATCTATGTCCCTATTTGGGGGGGGGGGGGGAGATTGCCCCTCACTTCCTATCTTAGAGATCACCCAGGAAGTGAGGAGGAATCCTTTTAAAGGAAGACACGGACCATTAAACACTGGGTAAAGGTTATGACCTTTCCCTTACTCCATCCAAAACAAACTGGCTGGCTACTTGATATCTCATATGGCGTTCCGTCAACAAGTATTCAATTTCCCTGTTTTATATAGTGACAGCCACTAGAGGGAGCTCCCGCTCTCCATAGGAAATATATGATCATTAAAATATGCCACAGCGGACCAGCGAAATAGTACAAATTTCTAAAACCGACGACACAACAAGAATACTTAAAGTTCAACTAACTCCAGATGCAAATTTTTATATTATTTTGGATGTGGCGGGGAAGGGTTTGAGCTTCTGCCATGTTGTTATTGCTCTTTGTGGCCAGGAAATTTCCAACATCGACACAGACATAAAACAGAGACATGTTTTATTAGAGTAAGGAAGTCTTAGAACTTCCATGTTTTTATTGCTGTACATATCTTCCAGTCCAGGTGACAACTGCACCCCTTATTTCTTATATGGTTGTCATAGACACAGGAAATAAGATAAAATCTCCCAAACAGGGACACAAATGGAAATAACAACTTGCTACAAATTGTAACTATCCATGACTCTTAGGCTGCATTCACACCTTGGCGTATTTACGCCCGACGCTCGTGCCGCTGGAGGGGTGATTTAACATTGATGTCTATGGAGATGGTTCACATCTCCACGCCGAACGCCGAAACGCCGTACGTACGCCTGAAGCTCAAAACAAGTCCCGGACCCTTTTTTTCAGGCGGCGTTCGGCATAGACAACAATGTTATGTAAAAAAAAAAAGGTTTAAAACGACTAGTTTTGTCGTGGCAAATCTCGGTACAATACGCCGCAATTTGTCGCGGCACAATACGCCGCGTTACAGTGTGAATGCAGCCTTACACGTGACTAATAGTATTGTTGCTGCTCTAACCACTAGATGGCGCACTATAACATCTTCTGATTAGCCTCTTAGCTGAGAAACTCCTTACATTTCAGAAGAGGGTTAAACCCGTCCGCTAATCTGTGACATTGCTGAGGAATGAGAGTGTAATTTGGAAGAAGTTATTCCAGCTAATTATTTCACTGACTGGAACACACAAGGAAAAAAAAAAAAAAAAAATCCTTTCAAGGCAAAAACAAGCACTTGGTCTACTCGAAGGCCGAGCAAAATCTACAAATGTTTTCATGTAAATAGATAGATAATATTAGGGGAGGAGAATGAAAAGGGGGGGGGGGCAGGGGCGGACTGACCATTGAGTCACTCGGGCACTGCCCGAGGGCCCCATGCCACTAGGGGGCCCCATCAGGGTTGCCAGGCTCAGTAAAACCAGGGACAGTATGTAAAAATCTGTGTTTTTTTTACATCTGTCCCTGATATGTTCGAAACTGACATGCTTTTGATGTGAAAATCCTGAGATTTTAGCTGCCCGTCTACTGGCGTGGTGGCCATCAGTAAGCCCAAGGGCCCCATATCTTCTATTGCCCTGTGAGTTGTCAGTCCGCCCCTGGGGGGGGGGGGGGGGAATAAGAGAAAGAAGTAAAAATAGGGGGGAAGATAAGAGAGAGATGGAGAGACAGAAATAGATAAAATGAGGGAGGGAGAAGGGGGAGTGTGAAGAGGAAAACATTTAAGAAAGAGAAAACGATAGAAAAGAGAGGTGGAAAATATGAGGAGAGACAGAGAGAGGATAGATATGTAGATGGGTAAAAGGAAAACAGGAGAGATAGATAAATTGATAGATAGCTAGATAAAAGGGGGAGGGGGTAATGATAGGTAGATAGATAGATATAGATAAGAAAGAAGTTTAAGAGTGAGAAAGAGAGAAGGAAAGAAGAGAGATGGATATAAGTACCTGAAATAATAATGAGTAGATAGATAAATTAAATGGGGGGGGGGTATAGATGGTTAGATAGATAGAGTAAGGGTCCTTTCACACAGAGCGGACCGTTTTTCGGTCCACTCCGTGTGTGTCCGTCGGCTCAGCGGGGATCCCCGCTGAGCTGTCGGTGGACAGGGTGGTCCCCTGCAGGGACCGCCCTGTCTCTCCTCCTCTCTCCCCTATGGGGAATCGGATGAATACGGACCGTGTGTCCGTATTCATCCGATCCGATCCGCCGGACGGAAGAAAAATAGGTAAAAACGGCCGAACAGAGGGGGACGTCTGAAAGGGGCCTTAGGGGAATAGTTAGATTGATACAAAGATATATAGATACTGTACATAGATAGAGCAAAAGGAGAGAGAAAAAGAGTGAGACATAAAGAAGATTGAAAGTGTGAAACAGAAAAGGAAAATTAGGAGGGCTAGAAAAGAGAGATGGATAGCTAGAAAGACAGAGAGTAGATAGATAGATGGATATAGATAGATACATAGATAGATAGATAAAAAGATGGGGGGGGGGATAGATAGATACAAAGGGGAGAAATAAAGAAGATTGAGAGTGAGAACGAGAGAAGGACAAATAGGAGGGAGAGAAAAGAGAGATGGATAGATGGGAAAGACAGAGAGTAGATAGATGGATATAGATAGATATAGATAGATAGATACATGGATGGACTGGCCATTGGGACTACAGGGAGTTTCCCGGTGGGCCGATGGCTCAGTGGGCCGGCTTCAGTGACAGTGGACCGCCGCCCCCCGGTCCTCTGTCTCTCCCTTCCCGCAGCGCTCTCCTCCTCTCCCTCCCCGCAGCGCTCACCTGGGGGGGAACAAAGAAGCAGGGGGAGGACCAGAGGAGCAGGGGGGGTGACAGAGGAGCATGGGGGAGGGGACAGACAGCTGACTCAACAGCTATGGCCTGAGAGTTTTTCCCTTCTGCCTAATCTTGTCCCATAAGGGGGGGGCACCGAACTGATTCTTTGCCCTGGGTGAAATAATGTCTAGCTTCCCCACTGGTACTGCCTATAAGAGTACCAGTACCAGCTGTTCTACTCTAATAAGGTAGAACAGCTAGTGGCTAGTGAAGGGGGAGAGGGGGCTTGGGTGGCCGGGGGGGTGCGGGAGTTATCCGGCCACCATGGGAGAGACCTGTCAAAATGGGCCAGTCTGGATGAAGTCCAGGGCCAAATTTTTGTCCCAGTCCAGCCCTGGATAGATAGATAGATAGATAGATAGATAGATAGATAGATAGATAGATAGATAGATAAAAAGATGGGGGGGGATAGATAGATACAAAGGGGAGAAATAAAGAAGATTGAGAGTGAGAAAGAGAGAAGGACAAATAGGAGGGAGAGAAAAGAGAGAAGGAAAGACAGAGAGTAGATAGATAAATTAAAAGGGGGGGGGGGTGTATAGATAGCTAGATGGATATGAAGAGTAAGGGAAATAGATAGATAGATAGATAGATAGATAGATAGATAGATAGATAGATAGATAGATAGATAGATAGATACAGAGAGATGGATGGATGGACTACAGGGAGTTTCCCGGTGGGCCGATGGCTCAGTGGGCCGGCTTAAGAAGTTTTAGGCCGCGTACACATGATCGGACCGGTCAGATGAAACTGGCCTTAAGACCAGTTTTTAATCGGACCAAACCGACCGTGTGTACGGCCCATCGGACCAAAGTTTTAAAACTTACTTTAAAATCGGTATTCTGCCGAGAAAACCGGCCATGTGTACACTTTTCGCCGAGAAAACTGTCGAGGAACTCGTCGAGCCAAAAAGAGAGCATGTTCTCTATTTCCTCGATGGGCAATGGGAAAATTTGGCTTGACGAGTTTTTTGATAGCCGAACAAGGAACTCGACGGGGAAAACTATGTGTTTCGCCCGTCGAGTTCCTCGGTCGTGTGTACGCGGCCTCAGATACAAAAGCGTGTGGGGGGGGGGGGGGGGTAGATAGATACAAAGGGGAGAAAGAAAGAAGAGAAGGAAAAATAGGGAGGGGAGAGAGACAGAGAGTAGATAGACAGATAAATAGATAAGGGGGAGATAGATATATGAGAAGAAATAGAAGGAAATATAGAGAGAGAGAAGGAAAGAAGGGGGGGGGGTGAGAAAAGAGATACAGAGGGTAAAAAAGGGGGAGGGAATTAGAGAGTGCAAGAAAGATCAATAGAGAGCTAGAAAGAGGATAGATAGATAGATAGATAGATAGATAGATAGATAGATAGATAGATAGATAGATAGATAGATAGATAGATAGATAGATAGATAGATAGAGATAGATAGATAGATAGATAGATAGATAGATAGATAGATAGATAGATAGATAGATAGATAGATAGATAGATAGATAGATAGATAGATAGATAGATAGATAGATAGATAGATAGATAGAGATAGATAGATAGATAGATAGATAGATAGATAGATAGATAGATAGATAGAGAGAGATAGAGAGAGAGAGAGAGATAGATAGATAGATAGATAGATAGATAGATAGATAGATAGATAGAGAGATAGATAGATAGATAGATAGATAGATAGATAGATAGATAGATAGATAGAGAAATAGAGAGATAGATAGAGATAGGATAAATGAGGGAGAAGAAATATGGGAGGGCAGAGAAAAAAAAAAGAGAGGTGGATTGATGGAGAGACAGAAAAAATAGAGATAGAGAAGGAAAAAAGATGTAGAGAAAGACTGATAAAGAGGACAGAAAGAATGAGTAAGAGAATAAAAAATAGGGGGGGGGGGGGGGTTAAAGAAGGAGATGAGCAAATAGGGGAGAGTGGGGGGTCACACGCTCTCCATACCAGGAAGTACCTGGCGAGTCTCTTCTGATTGGAGTGATGTAGGAGTGAACGGAAGGTGAGCTTGCACTACTGGTGGGACCACCATGAACCTGCTGCATGGGCAAAACACACGTTTGCTTTAACCACTTAATCACCGCCCTATAGACAAAATACGTCTACAGGGCGGTTCCTGTACTCTAACAGGACGTCCATGGACGTCCTCCGTTAGAGTCAGGTTTGCGCGCCCGACCGGGCGCGCACACACGATCACCGGTGCTCACCGCGTCCACGGGACCCGCAGCATCGATGATCGCGGGGGGGAGCCAATGGCGGCGGCTCCTTATCACGTGATCGCTCCGTCCAATGACGGCGCGATCACATGATGTAAACAAACCCGGCGCGCACACACGGTCACGGCGCTCGGTGGGTCCACGGGACCCGCAGCGTCAGTGATCTTGGTAAGGAGCCAATGGCAGCGGCTCCTTACCACGTGATCGCGCCTTCCAATGATGGCGCGATCACAAATGTAAACAAACGGCGTCATGTGCTGACGCCGGTTCCTCCCTCCTCTCGCTGTACCGATCGGTACAGTGTGAGAGGGGGAGCGCGGATGGCTGCAGCAGTGTGGGATGGATCTGTGACTATTGCAGTCACAGATCCATCCATCCCTGCTCAGCCATCTCTGCATTAACCCCTTCCCTGCGCAAAACTCTGCATACCCCCCGGCAAAACTCTGCATACCCCCCTGCAAAACTCTGCATACCCCCCTGCAAAACTCTGCATACCCCGGAAAAAAGTCTGCATACCCCGGAAAAAGTCTGCATACCCCGGAAAAAGTCTGCATACCCCCTGCAAAACTCTGCATACCCCCCTGCAAAACTCTGCATACCCCCCTGCAAAACTCTGCATACCCCCCTGCAAAACTCTGCATACCCCCCTGCAAAACTCTGCATACCCCGGAAATAGTCTGCATACCCCCTGCAAAACTCTGCATACCCCCCTGCAAAACTCTGCATACCCCCCTGCAAAACTCTGCATACCCCCCTGCAAAACTCTGCATACCCCCCTGCAAAACTCTGCATACCCCCCTGCAAAACTCTGCATACCCCCGGAAAAAGTCTGCATACCCCCGGAAAAAGTCTGCAATACCCCATGCGCAATACCCCATGCTCAATACTCTGCAATACCCCCGCACAATACTCTGAACAATACTGCACCATACTCCCTGCGCCATACTCCCTGCGCCATACTCCCTGCGCCATACTCCCTGCGCCATACTCCCTGCGCCATACTCCCTGCGCCAATACTCCCTGCGCCAATACTCCCTGCGCCATACTCCCTGCGCCATACTCCCTGCGCCATACTCCCTGCGCCATACTCCCTGCGCAATACTCCCTGCGCAATACTCCCTGCGCAATACTCCCTGCGCAATACTCTGCGATTGTTTTTTTTGTTCAGGCTTCCCAGCCTAGAGGTGAGATGTGGGGTCTTATTGACCCCCAATCTCACTGTAAAGAGGACCTGTCATGCTATATTCCTATTACAAGGGATGTTTACATTCCTTGTAATAAGAATAAAAGTAATCAAAACATTTATTTTTGGGGAAAAACGTGTCAAACTAAAATAAATAAAGTAAAATGAACAATAAAAATAAAAATAAAAAATTGCAGCGCCCCTGTACCCGTGTGCTCTTATACAGACGCGACTGCACACGCAAGTCCCGCCCACATATGAAAACGGTGTTCAAACAACACATGTGAGGTATCGCTGCGAACGTTAGAGCGAGAGCAATCATTTTGGCCCTAGACCTCTTCTCCAACTAAAAAGATGTAACCAGTAAAAACATTTAAAGCTACATTTTTAAGTAGTGAAGTTTGGCGCCATTCCACAAGTGTGTGCAATATTGAAGGGTGACATGTTGGGTATCTATTTACTTGGCGTAACTTCATCTTTCAAACATTGGGCTAGCTTTACTGTTTTTTTTTTTTTAAGCACAAAACTGTTTTGTTTCCAAAAAAAACGCGTTCAAAAAATTGCTGTGCTAATACCATGCGAGATAAAAAGTTGTAACGGCCGCCATTGTATTCTCTAGGGCATAGGTGGCAAACACAAGGCCCGCGGGCCGAATGCGGCCCTCCAAGCCATTTCATGTGGCCCTCGCACCTCTCCTGCAGCTGCAGCCCTCCTCTGGTCCTCCTCCAGTGCCTTACTTTCTGCTTTTAAGCAATGCATCCAGCTTCTTCCCAGCAGCAGCATAAGCAAAGGGGGGTGCACTGTGATGTAAGGGAGAGTGGGGGACTCAACTTCTGATGGTGGGTTAGCTCTTGGCATCTAATCTTACAGATACATCCGGCCCTTTTGAGGGCAATCATAATGCTGATGTGGCCCACGATGAAATTGAGTTAGACACCCCTGCTCTAGGGTCTTTGCTAAAAAAACATATATAATGTTTTGGGGTTCTATGTAATTTTCTAGCAAATAAATGATGATTTTTCCATGTAGGAGAGAAATGTCAGAATTGGTCTGGGTGTTCCAGAATGCCTGATGGTGCTCCCTGCATGTTGGGCCTCTGTATGTGGCCACGCTGTGTAAAAGTCCCACACATGGGGTATCGCCATACTCGGGAGGAATAGCAGAATGTGTTTTGGGGTGTAATTTGTGGTATGCATTTGCTGTGTGTGAGAAATAACCCGCTAATATGAAAATTTTGTGGAAAAAAAATTAAAATAAAAAAAATCTTGATTTTGCAAAGAATTGTGGGAAAAAATGACAACTTCAAAAAACTCACAATGCCTCTTTCTAAATACCTTGGAATGTCTTCTTTCCAAAAAGGGGTCATTTGGGGGGTATTTGTACTTTTCTGGCATGTTAGGGTCTCAAGAAATGAGATAGGCTGTCAGTACATTAGGTGTGATGAAATTCATCAATTTTCAGTAATTGGTACCATAGCTTGTAGACCCTATAACTTTCACCCAGACTAAATAATATCCAAATTTTTTTTGTTTTGTTACCAAAGATATGTAGCAGTATACATTTTAGGCCAAAATTATGAAGAAAAATTACTTTTTTGCAAAATTTTATAATAGAAATTAAGAAAAATTTTCGTTCTTTTTTCATTTATAGCGAAAAAAATAAAAACCGCAGAGGTGATCAAATACCACCAAAAGAAAGCTCTATTTGTGGGAAAAAAAGGACAAAAATTTCATTTGGATACAGTGTTGTATGACTGAGTTATTGTCATTCAAACTGTGAGAGCACCGAAAGCTGAAAATTGGTCTGGTTATTAAGGGGGTTTAAGTGCCCAGTGGTCAAGTGGTTAAGAAACCTTTCCAGAGAGAACAATGGATTTTTTTTAAATTCAAACTCTTGTTGCCGGTTGTTTCCTATCATGCTGATCCATCGGCATCAATAGTTTGAACCAGAAACCCAGAACTAGCATTCAGATAAGGGCTTCTGACTCTTCTGACATGACTAGTTGTCAAGGTCAGTAACCCAGAAATATAAGATCAGCAGAACATCCAGGCAATTAGCATTTTCAGCCCTCACTCCTGTATTTGTCTCATGGTATTATTAGACACTTTTTCAGAGTAAGCATCTCGTTCTTTTTCCTTATGACGCAGGAAAGCAGCTGGCGGAGTTTATTTCTCCTAATCATCTCTCCAAGGAGGTGAACCTCTCGGCAGAGGGTGCCTGGACTTGTTCCTCGTGCTCTGTTAGGGAATCATTTCCAACAGTAAGGGCTGACCAATCAACACATCCATCAAAAGTAAACCCGATCGCTAAAAAAAATCATACAAGCTTTAACAAGTTTGTTTCAAAAGGTATTTGCAATATTTTAAAATCTGCAGCTTTAAAATAAATACTTTGTGACCAGGTGTTGTGGCGAGAAATGCCCCCTGTCGAATAATGAGCGACAGACGTTGCGCATGGGCTGCGCATGGGCATGCCCCAATGAAGGGAGGGGGGTTTGCCCCCCCCCCCCACAAAACGCATTGGATATTTTATTATGAACCATTAAAGTAATATTGACACCTTTACTGTTGTGGTCTGGTGCTTCTTCTGTTGATTTATGTTTTGCTTCACAAAGATTTTTATTGAATGTGTAACAGAAATGTGCAGATCGTCATATACATGAGAGGACAACATGGTAAAAGGGAAAATAAATCATTCCCGTCAGGTGAAAAAAACGGTACGTATTGTCAACTGAACAATCAAGCCCTAGAGTCTGCATTTCAAAAGGCGGACAAGTAAACATGTGCAGTGGATGGAGCCGGCAATGGCCTTGGCTAAGGGAAAAGAGAGAAAGCGGTTGGGGCCCGAGAGAAAACTCGGAGTGAGAAAAGAGAAAGAATCGGAAGCCTCCACCTGAAGGCCTCAGAGAGCAGCAGAGCTGCACGATTCTGGCAACAATGAGAATCTCAATTTTTTTTTGTTTAGAATAAAGATCACGATTCTCGCGTTGTAACATCTCCTTTCACATTATACAAAAAAATTGGGCTAACTTTGCTGTTTCTTTATTTTATTTTTTTATTCATTAAAGTGTATTTAAAAAAAAAAATGCATTTGAAAAACCGCTGCACAAATACGATATTGCAACAACCACCATTTTATTCTCTAAGTGCAGGGATATGCAATTAGCGCACCGCCAGCTGTTGCAAAACTAAAAGTCCCATGAGGCATAGCAAGACTCTGACAGCCACAAGCATGACACCCAGAGGCAGAGGCATGATGGGACGTAGTTTTGCAACAGCTGGAGGTCCGCTAATTGCATATCCCTGCTCTAGGGTATCTGCTAAAATATATATATATATAATGTTTGGGTGTTCCAAATAATTTTCCAGAAAATAATGGTTTATTTACTTGTAAGCATCAAATGTCAGAAAAGGTTTGGTCTTTAAATGGTTAAACTTCCTTCAACTAGTTCTTTCCTTTAATAAAAGAATGAAGCGATACTTTGTTTCCACTTATTGTGTTGTATTAAAACTTGTCAGGCTGCTTGGATTTTGTTTATCCAGCTGTGAGAACTCTCTGCACTTGTTAGAGAAAAACCATGACATGCTGTTTTGAAGATCGGGAAGGGAAAAGGTCGCAATTTCGATTCTTCACGATTTATCGTGCAGCTCTAGAGAGCAGTAGAGAAAAAAAAGGGGGGGGGGGGGGGGGGCTTAAGAGAAAGTTTTTGCCAGGGTAGGAAGGAGGGAACAGATGGGGTAGGGCTTTGGGGTGTCCGACTGTCCGTGTTGTTCAGACAATGGCACAGCAAAAAAGTGGGGCATCCAATCCATAAGATGGAGAGTGAGGAGCGGTCCAGGTTAAGGAGGTCATTGTAGGATATCCTTGGATCAAGGTGGTCTTAATGAGAGGACACACCGGGGCACTGCCCAGAGGCCCCAGCTGCATTGGGGGCCCCTGCCCTTTCCTCAAAGCAGCTGGTCCTTGAGCCCGGGCTGCCCTGAAATTGGGACTGCCCCTCTACACCCCAGATATCCCCCCAGCACTCTGGCCCCTCTACACCCCAGATATCCCCCCAGCACTCTGACCCCTCTACACCCCAGATATCCCCCCAGCACTCTGACCCCTCTACACCCCAGATATCCCCCCAGCACTCTGACCCCTCTACACCTTAGATATCCCCCCAGCACTCTGACCCCTCTACACCCCAGATATCCCCCCAGCACTCTGGCCCCTCTACACCCCAGATATCACCCCAGCACTCTGACCCCTCTACACCCCAAATATCCCCCCAGCACTCTGACCCCTCTACACCCCAGATATTGCCCCAGCACTCTGACCCCTCTACACCTTAGATATCCCCCCAGCACTCTGACCCCTCTGCACCCCACATATCACCCCAGCACTCTGGCCCATCTACACCCCAAATATCCCCCCAGCACTCTGGCCCCTCTACACCCCAGATATCACCCCAGCACTCTGACCCCTCTACACCCCAAATATCCCCCCAGCACTCTGACTCCTCTACACCCCACATATCACCCCAGCACTCTGACCCCTCTACACCCCAAATATCCCCCCAGCACTCTGGCCCCTCTACACCCCAGATATCCCCCCCAGCACTCTGACCCCTCTACACCCCAAATATCCCCCCAGCACTCTGGCCCCTCTACACCCCAAATATCCCCCCAGCACTCTGACCACTCTACACCCCAAATATCCCCCCAGCACTCTGACCACTCTACACCCCAGATATCCCCCCAGCACTCTGACCCCTCTACACCCCAAATATCCCCCCAGCACTCTGGCCCCTCTACACCCCAAATATCCCCCCAGCACTCTGACCCCTCTACACCCCAAATATCCCCCCAGCACTCTGGCCCCTCTACACCCCAAATATCCCCCCAGCACTCTGACCCCTCTACACCCCAGATATACCCCCAGCACTCTGACCCCTCTACACCCCAGATATCCCCCCAGCACTCTGATTCCTCTACACCTTAGATATCCCCCCAGCACTCTGATTCCTCTACACCTTAGATATCCCCTACCTCCTACCTACTTGATTTCTGTTTACCTGCACTCCATTGTAGGGGCCCTAAAGCATTACTTTGCCCAGGGGCCCATGATGCTATTAAGACGGCCCTGCCCTGGATCCCACATTTTCTAAAATTTTGCATTGGAGTCAGTCAGTATAGAAGTGAGTTTTACGTGGATCACGGTTCCCATGAGCTGTTCTTGATAGCAGCAAACAAATACTCTTGCACATGAGCGTGATGTTTGGGTTATCTAATGTTCAAAGGATAGTACGTTTTCAAATTTCGAATAGTTTTCGAGTAGTTTTCAAATTTTTAATAGTTTTCAAATTTCCAAAAAGAATAAAATAAAATAGGAAATAAAGGAATAGAATTGTAAAAATATATATATTTTTTTCTATTCTATTCCTTTATTTTCTATTTTATTTTATTCTTTTTGGAAATTGGGAAACTATTCAAATTTGAAAACGTACTATCCTGATAACTAACCTGATAACTAAACGTACTATCCTGATAACCCCGGACATCACGCTCATGTGCAAGAGTATTTGTTTGCTGCTATCAGGAAAAGCTCATGAGTTTTCTAATTTGAAAACTATTCGAATTCAAAAAAACGATTCAAGTTCCAATTTCGTCCAAATTCAAATTTCGTTATTTTGGATTTGTTTAAAGCGGAGGAAAATTTAAAAATAAAAGATCCGCCTAAAAAATAAATATTAAAAGCCAGCAGCTAGAAATACGGCAGCTGCTGACTTTCAATAAATGGACACTTACCTGTCCAGGGCGCCCGCGATGTCGGCAGCCGAAGCCAATCAGTCGCTCGACTCTCGGCTGCCCCCGCTGCCATCCTCGGTGAGGGAATCAGGAAATGAAGCCTTCACTTCCTGGTTCCCTACTGCGCATGCACAAGACGCGCTGCGCGTGCTCACTGGTCCCCGCTGTCTTCTGGGACTTGTATGTTACCCAGAAGACAGCGAGGGGAGAACAGTGTAGGCGCAGGAAGTGGCGTAGGTCATCAGCGCGGTGATCTATACCAGGAAGTCGGAGAAAATACTTGTATTACACAGGTATCTGCTACCTTCTCCCCCCTGAAAGGTGCCAAATGTGACACCGGGAGGGGGGGGATTCCAAAAAAGTGAAAGTTCCATATTTGTGTGGAACTCCACTTTAAATTCGGTACTATTCTAATTCCGAAATTTGGATACATCCGAATTTCCAAATAACGAAAATTGATCCGAAATTTTAATTCGGAACGAAACGAACCGCACATGTCTATAACTGGGTACTGACATTTATAGGTAAATTTGATCCGGGGAAAATACGATTGCCTCTCGGGGGGATCAGGAAGGAATCTTTTTCACTGCTGTAGCAAGTTGGATATCATGCTCTGCTGGGGTTCTTCGCCTTCCTCTGGATCAACTGTTAGTGAAGGATTGTGTATATGGGATGGTAGGGGTGCAACGGATCAAAAAACTCACGGTTCGGATCGTTCCTTGGATCGGCAGTCACGGATCGGATCATTTTTCGGATCAGCAAAAAAAAAAAAAAAAAAGACAGTCACCCCCCCCCAAGTAGTACAGGCACACAGTGACCCCCCCCCCCCCCAAGTAGTACAGGCACATAGTGACCCTTCCCACCATAGTACAGGCACACAGTGACCCCCTTCCCGCCATAGTACAGGCACACAGTGACCCCCTTCCCACCATAGTGCAGGCACACAGTGACCCCCTTCCCACCATAGTACAGGCACACAGTGACCCGCTTCCCACCATAGTACAGGCACACAGTGACCCCCTTCCCACCATAGTGCAGGCACACAGTGACCCCCTTCCCACCATAGTACAGGCACACAGTGACCCCCTTCCCACCATAGTACAGGCACACAGTGACCTCCTCCCCCCCCCTCCGTAGTACAGGCAAACAGTGAGCCCCCCCCCCGTGCAGACCTCAGATCAGATAGCGGCGTGTGTGTCCCTTGAGCGCGGTCTCCTCCTCCTCCTCTGTGGGTGTAAACAGAGAGGAGGGGCCGCGGCCGGGTGTACCAAGATGGCCGCGGCTCCGGAGCTAGGCCGAAGCCGCGGCCTTTCCTAATGCTATGCCCGCGGCGGTAGTCCGCGGATCGCATAGCGATCCGATCCGAAGGGGGTGACCCGTTCGGATCACGGATCAACCGTGATCCGTTGCACCCCTATGGGATGGTATTTATTTTATTTTTTGTTTGGTTGAACTAGATTTACCTTTTTCAACCTGACTAACTATGTAACTATGTAACTATGTAACTATGATCCTCCCAGTGGCTTTTAGGAAATCCCCAGACGCATGAGAAGCCTGGGATGTTTTGGAAAATGGAATAAAAATAGAATGAGCAATCCGCAGTAAGAAAGGCTTTGTCCGAAATACTATTATCAGTTGTCAGCTTGCCAGTTTGGGGGGGGGGGGGGGATTCGGAAATCTGAAAACAAGAGACCGTGTTACAAAACCCCATGGAAAGGTACAAGTTCTGATATCAGTGCCTCTTCTCAGATATCGCGGAGTATAAATAAAGACTCGAGAAGGTATGTCTGGGGCTGCCAAAGACCTGAGTGTTTATCCCATACCTTGGCCTAAATGGAATGTAGAGTCCCTTTTATTTATTTTTTTATTTTTTTGGTATACTTGTTGTCAAACTTAATTAGCACGTTCCTTCTTAACACATCTGATTGGCTCCTTGTGCTGTTTCTCCCACTCTCAGTGGGAGCACTGCTGTACAGGGGATCTGAAAGAGGCTAATACCAATTAAAACTCTTCAACCTAATCTTATAGCAATAAAAAGAATGGCCCGGATTCACGTAGCACTTACGCCGACGTATCTACAGATACGCCGCGTAAGTACAAATGTGCGCCGTTGTATCTATGCGCCGGACCCACAAACTAAGTTACGTCGTAACTTTCCTCTGCCGGCGTATCTTGGGCGCATATTTACGCTGGATACATATGGAAGCTTCAATTCAGATATGCAAATGAGGGAGATACGCCGATTCACAAACGTAGATGCGCCCGGCGCATGTTTTAAGCGATTTGCGTAAGGGTTACGTCCGGCGTAAAGTTATTACTCATATAGGAGGCGCAACCCATGCAAAGGTATGGACCAGGGAACAGCCATCGTATTTTACGTTGTTTACGTAGTGCTATGTGAATAGGGCTGGGCGTAGGTTACGTTCACGTCGTAGGCAGTGTATTGACGTATTTTAGGCAGTTATTTTGACGTGGTTATACGCATGCGCACGGGGATACGTCCAAGTTACGACGCTCAGCCCATCAATTGCATGGGGTCACGCTTCATTACCATGCATCACGCCCACTTCCAGCCCACTTCCACCTACGTTGACTTACGTCGGCTTACGCCGACGAATATAAGATACGCTGGCGCAAAGTTAGGCACATTTTCTTTGTGAATTTCATACTTGACGCTCAACGTTACGCCGATGTAGCGTAAAGAACATACGCTACGGCGGCATAAAGATGCGCCGATGTACGTGAATCTGGGCCAATGCATCGGGAGGAGCGACCACTGTCGTGTCACAGTAAGCCACGCCCCCTATCAGTCAGAATCACTCCCTAGGACACACTTAAAGCGGAGGTTCACCCAAATGTATATACGATCATATTCTTTAGACTTCCAACATGTACAGTATGCTGTTTTTTTACATAGCGTATAATGGCTATTTTCCAGCCGACTTCCGGGTATTCGCTCCCGCGGGAGTAGGCGTTCCTATGCAGAGGCCCAGATGATTGACATCCTTGAGAAAAACTTCCCCCTGGCGTAGGGGCGCCACGAGTTTCCGAAAGTAGCCGAACCGCGAGTCAGCTCTATACGGCGCTATACGGCACCTGCGCGCCGACTAGGAGCCGTGTAGAGCTGACTGCGCAGGCGCCGTATAGAGCTGACTCGCAGTTCGGCTACTTTTGGAAACTTGTCACGCGCCTACGCAATAGGGGGGGGGGGCCTTATCCGCCGGGGGGGAAGTTTTTCTCAAGGACGGCAATCATCTGGGCGAAGTCCCAGATGACATTGTGCCTCTGCATAGGAACGCCTACTCCCGCGGGAGCGAGTACCCGGAAGCCGAGTGGAAAATATCCATAATACGGTATGTACAGCCAAAAAAAAACAGCATACTGTACATGTTGGAAGTCTAAAGAATATGATCGTATATGCATGTTATTTGGGTGAACCTCTGCTTTAATCCTTTCCTCACCCCCTAGTAGTTAACCTCTTCACTGCCAGTGACATTTATACAGCAATCAGTGCCTTTTTTTTAGCACTGATCACTGTGTAAATGACAATAGTCCCAAAATAGCGTCAAAAGTGTCCGATGTGTCTGCCACAGTCACAATAAAAATCGCAGATCGCCGCCATTACTAGTAAAAAAATAACAATAATAAAAATGCCATAAAACTATCCCCTATTTTGTAGACGCTAAAACTTTTGCGCAAACCAATCAATATACGCTTATTGCGATTTTTAACCAAAAATATGTAGAAGAATACGTATCGGCGTCTGGAGCACTGAAACAAGCCATGCAAGGACAAACATATGTCCCAAATTTTGGCCACCTTTAGCTTTGTGGGCAGTTTTTAGTTGCGCAATCCCACTGCTAAAACTTTCTTTGATTAATTAGTGGTTGGTCAGTAACTCAGATGGTTCCCCGTGGTGCAATCTGCAAGAAATATTCATTAGTTTGTAATAGAGGTTGACCACATATGATTGCACAATGGGCCAGTCTTGTGTGATTCATGTCTGTTACATGCCGCTTTGTAGCTTACTAATAGATCAGTATTTCTCAACCTTTGTTTACTTGCAGGCTCCTTTAAATTGATGCCAAATCTCAAGGCACCCCATTGTATAATGTGAAAAACATTAATGTTACTTATCAATGGGAAACATGAGGTGATGCACACAACTGCCTTGAAAAAATTGACATGAGAAGCCCCCCTTTACATTAAAGGTCCTCAGATTAGTGGTTACCTCATCACAGCAGAGGTCCCCTCATCAGATCAGAGGTTCCCTTATCACCTCAGAGGTCCCCTTATCACCTCAGAGGTTCCCTTATCACCTCAGAGGTTCCCTTATCACCTCAGAGGTCCTCCCATTCCATCAGAGTTCCTCCATCATATCAGAGGTTCCCTCATCACCTTAAAGGTCCTCCAATCACTTCAGTGGTTCCCCCATCACATCAGAGGTTCCCTTATTGCACCAGAGGTCCCCTAACACATTAGAGGTTCCCTTATCATATCAGAAGCTCTCATTGCCTCAAAGGTTTTATAATCACCTCAGGAGGTTCCCCCATGCTATCAGAGTTTCCTTCATGACCTCAGAGGTTTCCCAATCACATCAGAGGTCTACCATCACATCAGAGGTCTCCGATCACTTCAGAGGCTCCCTCTATCACATCAGAGGTCCCCCAACCCATCAGAGTTTCTACATCACCTCAGTGGTTCCCCAATCACATTTAGAGATTCCTTCATCACCTCAGAGATCCCCCATCCCATCAGATGTTCCCTCATCACCTCAGAGGTTCTGTCAACAGATCAGAGGTCCCTCCATCCCATCAGAGTTCCTCTACCACATGAGAGGTTCCCTCATCACCTTAAAGGCCCTCCTATCACCTCAGTGGTTCCCCCATCACACTAGAGGCTCCCTCATTGCATCAGAGGTCCCCCTTCCCATCAGAGTTCCTTCATCACCTCAGTGGTTCCCCCATCCCATCAGAGGTTCTCTTATTGCATGTGAGGTTCCTATCACATCAGGGGTTCCCTCATCACATCAGCTGGTTGCCACCCCCCAAAAAAAAAAAAACCCTACCGCCACTGTTCTATAATCACCTCAAAGGTTCTATAATCACCTCAGAGGTCCCCCAATTGCATCAGAGGTCTCCCATCACATCAGTTTCCCTCATCAACTCAGAGGTCCCACCATACCATCAGAGTTTCTCCATCACCTCAGAGGTCCCCCATCCCATCAAAGGTTCCCTCATAACCTCCGAGGTTCCCCAACTACATCAGAGGTCTCCTATCACATCAGTTTCCTTAATCAACTCAGAGGTCCCACCATACCATCAGAGGTTCTCTCATCACCTCAGAGGTCCCCCATCCCATCCCAGGTTTCCTCATTGCATCAGAGGTCCCCCATTACACCAGAGGTTCCCTCATCACCTCAGAAATCCCCCATCCCATCAGATGTTCCCTCATTACCTCAGAAGTTCTCTCAACACATCAGAGGTCCCCCATCCTATCAGAGGTCCCCCCCATCCCATCAGAGGTTCTCTCATCAACTCAGAGGTCCCCCGTCCCATCACAGGTTCCCCCATCCCATCACAGGTTCCCTCGTCACCTCAGAGATCCCCCATCCCATCAGATGTTCCCTCATCACCTCAGAGGTTCTCTCAACACATCAGAGCTCCCCTATCCCACCACAGGCTCCCTCATCACCTCAGAGGTTCCCTCATCACTTCAGAGGTCCCCCCATCCCATCCGAGGTTCTTGCATCACCTCAGAGGTCCCCCATCACATCAGAGGTCCCCTCATCAAATTAGAGATGTTCTCATCACCTTAAAAGGTACCCCGTCACCTCAGAGGTTCCCCCATCCCATCAGCAGTTCCGTCACTGCATCAGATGTCCCCCCCATCACATCAGAGGTCTCCTCATCACCTCAAAGGTCTCCCCATCACATCAGAGGTCTCCTCGTCACCTCAAAGGTCTCCTCATCACATCAGAGGTCTCCTTATCACCTCAAAGGTCTCCCCATCTCATCAGAGGTCCCCCATAACACCAGAATCATCCTTATACAGTACATCACTTTAGAGGTCCCATATCATGACACAGTACCCCCCCCCCCCCCCCAAAAAAAAAGTGATGTGCGTTGGAAAGCTGCATTGCGGTGGGTTGCATTTGAAATTTGACTTTTTTCATCACTCCCTGGAACATGCAAAGGGTCTATGGCACAGCAGAGGGAGGAAACTTGTGCTTACAGTTTTTCCTGTGCGCAGAGGCATGTTGCACTGATCTGCGTTCCTATGCGTTTCATCGCATTATGCTGAAGAGTGTGAACACCGCTCTCATTCATTTAAGTTCTTTTTTTACAGGTCCTTGCATTGGCACTCGCTGAAAAAAATGTACCAATGCATCTTGTGTGAATGAGCCCTATCCTATCTGTTCTTTGCAGCAATGAATATCTACCGAAAATCGATCTGATCGTACAGTTCTCACCGGGACGATCACTGGTGAAGACACAGCACAGCTCTGCTGTGTAACATACAATTCCACAACAGTTCTGTATATATATATATACAATAATGATCAGGAATCTCTCAGCCCAGTGCATGCTGGGACATTAGCCCATGCCATGAACCCCGCAGCTCAGCCAGCAACGCGTTTCGCAGTGAGTTACAACTTCTTGGAATTAGTCTCGCCTTTCTCCGTGAAAGAACAGGGCGATCGGCCAATCGCAGCCAACAGGAGAAAAGCACAAAACAACAGGAAGAATTCCCAGGGACGTGTCACCATTTTCTGCGGCTGCCTGAAACATGTTGCCGTCCTGCTGGGATGACGGTCTGGCTCTGGGGGTCCTCGCTCCGGTGACTAACGTTACAATCCACATAAATAATTACTATGGAATTGCAAGGACTGCAAAAATATTTTTAATGCGAGACGCCATAGGACAGGGATGGCGAACCTTGGCATCCCAGATGTTTTGGAACTACATTTCCCATGATGCTCAACTACACTGCAGAGGGCATGAGCATCATGGGATTAAATGTAGTTCCAAAACATCTGGGGTGCCAAGGTTTGCCATCATTGCCATAGGAGATGGAGATCCACAGAGGAGATCCAAACAACTGTGCAACTTTTCACTGGAAAATAAACTTTTTATCCCTTAAGTATCTTGAAATTATTCTCTGCGTATCTGAAATATTTTATAGACAGCAAGTCGAAATCAGGCTTACAGTAGGAGTGGCTGTTTTGTAAGCTGATGGACAGGAGAGGAAGCAATTCTGAAGACAGTGGTGTCACTAGGGTTGGTGGCAGCTATTGCGGTGAATTATGGTGTCACCCCCCCCCCCCCTTGCTAGCTAGTCTGTCACAGTAAACAATTGTGTGCCCCACCCCACCCCCCGCTGGCCTGCCCAGTAAAACATCATGCCAACAACACCCACCCCGGTTCTAGCCTGCCATAGTAAAACATGGAGTCACCCCTCTGGTGGGTTTTACCCAGGTGAGATCCGGACCCCCTAGCGACGCAACTGTCTGTGGAACATAGGAGAACTGGATATATGCCCCTCCACATAGAAAAGAAGTGATCATGACAATCCGATGCATTTTGGGGGATGTACAACAACCCCCCACCCCCTCCTTCTTCAGGACTGGAAATCTATAAAACCATTCTATAGTCAATAAAAATAGACCAATACAGTGGCTAGAAGCACTAAGGTCAGCGGTCCGAATCCCAACCATGGCACCACCTGCGTGTTCTCCCTGTGTGTGTGGTAGGTTATTTGGCTTTAGTATGTGTATGTATGAATGTGAGCTAGGGACCTTAGATTGTAAGCTCCTATAGGACAGGGACTGATGTGAATGTAAAATATATATATACACACTATGGCCTGGATATCTCGAGATACGCCGTGTAAGTGTAAATATGCGCCGTCCTATCTGTGCGCCGTACCCATAGAACTAAGATACGCCTAAAAACTGATTTCCTCTGACCGACGTAACTTGCCTACGCCAGCGTATAGTGGGCGCATATTTACGCTGGGCGCATTTGGAACTCCCATTGATTTGCGATGCAAATATGCAGATGAGGGAGATACGCCGATTCACGAACGTACTTGCGCCCGGCGCATGTTTTAAGCGATTTGCGTAAGGGTTACGTCCGGCGTAAAGTTATTTCCCACATTGGAGGCGCAACTCATGCAAAGGTATGGACCAGGGAACGAACGCCGTCGGAATTTACGTTGTTTACGTAGTACGTGAATAGGGCTGGGCGTAGGTTACGTTCACGTCGTAGGCAGTGATTCGACGTATCTTAGCCGGTTGTTTCGACGTGATAGTGAGCATGCGCACTGGGATGCGTCTAAGGTACGACGCATGCGCCGTTCGTTTTTAGTACTTGTTTGAAGCTCAGTCCATCATTTGCATGGGGTCACGCTTCATTTAAATGTATCACGCCCACTTCCACCTACTTAGACTTACGCTGAATTACGCCGACGACTATACGCTACGCCGGCGCAACGTTGGGAGCATTTGCTTTGTGAATTCCATGCTTCCCTCTCCGCGATGCGCCGGCGTAGCGTAAAAGAGATATGAAGAGTTGTTGACATTCTGCAGAAGAAGAGGCTAACCAATCACGTGGCTCATATTATCAGTGCACTCGGGGAGGGACCCGAGCAATCCTTTTGCTTTCAGAAGACCCCCTTTGACCCTTAGTAAGAACTGTCAGGGTGTCAGTCGGCGTTGGCGGATAATACGCTTGTCGCAGAGGACGCCCGGTGGGGTCGCCGCCCTCCTCTGCTCTCAGCTGGAGCGTACACAAAATCGCCATTAAAGTACAGCTAATAATTACCCTGTGTGCTGATTTTTTGCTTTAAACAGCGTTTTCCTGCGATAACCTTCCTGCACATCGTTCATCTCTCCTTATCTCACGGCTCCTAATGGATGTAATGAGCTGTAATGGGCCTCTATTCGCTGCCCCGGCTAATGGGTCCCGCAACGCACACGTTGCATAATCATCGTTTCAACAGCAATTAAAGTCGCATTGGTCCGATCGTCAAATCTTCAGAGCTGAACAAACTGGTGAAAAGTGTGTAAAGCTGAAGTGTCATCTACGCTTATAATACCTTCTTCTCAGATACCCCGTCGTATCGCCGTTTTTTTTGCCTCGTATCTATGCGCATGATGCTTAGCACTTATCACTTTTGCATAGATACGCTTCAACATCCGACAAGTGTAATACCATTACACTTGCGGATCGTAGTTGTAATGACAACTCCGGCCACTAGGTGGCCTTTACGTTGTTTTCTCATTTGCATATGCAAATGAGGCTAGTACGCCGATTCCTGATCGCTTTTACGCCGCCCCTTCGTCGCGTACGTCGTTTTCGTCCGTGTAAGGTTACCCCAGCTTCTATGTGGAGTAACCTTACGAAGTGCCGTCGGGTGCCGTCGGATGCCATGTTAAGTATGGCGTCGGGTCAGCGTCGGCTTTTTCCGTCGCTTACGTTGTTTTACTAACTCATTCGCGAATAGGGGCATTGCGTAGCGAGGATCACGTCGTTTTGACGTCGGTTTCAACTACGCTTTCCGACGTGAGCTGGAGCATGCGCACTGGGCTTTTTCCCTGGCCGGCGCATGCGCAGTTCGTTCGACGCGGTGGCGCGCTTAATTTAAATACAAGCCGCCTCATTTGAATTACGCGGGCTTACGCTGGGCCATTTTCGCTACGCTAACGCAAACGACGGAGCAAATGGTTAGAAAAACGGCACTTGCTCTAGTACGATGCGGCGGCGTAGTGCAAATGGCTTACGATACGCAAGCAAAATGAGAATCTGGCCCACAGTATACATACACACACTGAAAAGGTACTGGAGAGGCGGGGCAGCTATAATCCTGGGATTTTTTTTAAAACACAGCTTTTTATATACTGTCCCTGGTTTTACTAAGGCTGGCAACTCTGATGGGGCCCCCTAGTGGCATGGGGCCCTTGGGCAGTGGCCAAATGGTCAGTCCGTCCCTGATAATGTCCTTTAACCACTTGCCGACCAGATCACGCCGCTATACGTTGGCAAAGTGACACGGGTGCGCAAAATCACATACCTGTAGGTTGGCCCTTTAAGAACTGACAGAGGGTGCACAAGCGCCGCCGGAGGCGCGTGGCCAGCTGGCACGATCACGTGCTCAAGAGCCAGCACGGGGATTTGTGTGTGTAAACACACAAATCCCATATTTCCCGACTGTCCCTGATTTCGTGGGGCTGTCTCTGATTTGGAACAAAGTCCCCCGGTCCCTCTTTCCTCCTCATTTGTCCCTCATTTTGGCCTGATCTCTATAGTTGTAAATAAAAAGCAAAAATGCAAATGTTGGAACAGGACGTCCCCTTCCTGTTCCAACATGACTACACACCAGTGCACAAAACAAGGTATATAAAGACACGGATGAGTGAGTTTAGGACAGAGGAACTTGACTGGCCTGCACAGAGTTCTGACCTCAACCTGATAGAACACCTTTGGGGTGAATTAGAGCACAGATTGCGAGCCAGGCCTTCTCGTCCAACTTCAGTGCCTGACCTCACAAATGTACTTTGGAAGAATGGTCAAACCTTCCCATAGACACACTCCTAAACCTTGTGGACGGCCTTCCCAGAAGAGTTGAAGCTGTTATAGCTGCAAAGGGCCGGGCCAACTCAATATTGAACTCTACACTACAGACTAAGACTGGGATGCCCTTAAAGTTCATGTGTGTGTAAAGGCAGGGGTGTCCCAATACTTTTGGTAACATAGTGTATGTACGTCTATGGTGACCCCACACATGAGCCTAGCAGTCAACAGATCCTCCCAGCCTGTTCTATGATCCGGGAACGTCTCTTTTCGGGTCGGGATTCCTGTATTTCCCACCTCTGTTCTCTATCGGCCTGGGAAGGGACAGGCTGTACACAGGAAGCCGGAGTGGGAAGACTGGCAGCTGTGGCAAGGGATGGTCAAGGGTGGGAAGGAGTTGGAAAACTTCCAAGGACATGGAGGATTCCGAAGACCCATCCTGATATATGAGAAGGGAATGTGAGAGTCCAGCTTAGATCAACAGCATCTGTCCTGCACGGGACTCCTGCCCTTTCGCCTGTGCTAAACCGCCGAAGCGGATTTCATCGCCAAATTCTCCTCGATTGTCAGGGAAACGTACAAAAAACGTGTATGGAAAAGCATATTGATTACCAAAGGCTCATACTGACATAACAAAAGGAAAAAAAAAAAACAATTTAAAACTGAAATGCAAACATTTATTATATTGCAGCTTACCAATTCTCAGATGTGATGGCTGCGTTAGTTTTCATTTCTAGGCTTTCTTTCCTCTATTTTCACCTGGTGATCAAGCCTGCAAATCTGTTGTTTTTCAACAGAAAAGCTCTTCAGCAGAATGTATCAGTTACAGAGAGATGAGACAAGACATTTACAAATGACGGGGGTGCTTACAATGAGCAGCTTTTATTTATTTATGTAAAACCTTTAAAGCTGCTGTCCAAAGGTGTCTCTGCCGCTCCTTCATTACACTTACATTCGTTTGTTGGATCTGGGCAATGAAAAATCACTAGTAGGTATCACATCCCCTGAAGAACAAAATGTATTAAGAAGAGGGAGGGACTTCAACTGGTTGCCGCCCGCCCATCATCAAATGACGGCGGGGCGGTGCTGCTCTTGTTCTGGGACGCCGTCACACGATGGCGTCCCAGAATGTTTGCTCTCGCGCACCCCAGCGCGACCCTGATCTTTGTAAAGAGCTGCATTTTAGTATAGCAATTTAGTGTCACCAAGCAGTGCCCACCAGTTCCAGTAATCAATGCTCACCACTGCCAACAAGTGCCACCAATCCGTGGCCATTAGCAATTCCAGTCAGTGCTTGCTATCAGTGCTGCATATCAGTGCTGCCCATTAGTGCCCATTGCTGCTGTCGATCAATGCCCATCAGTACCGCCTATCAGTGCCCACTAGTGCTGCCTATCAGTGCCCACCAGTGCTGCCTATTAGTGCCAATCAGTGCCACCTAATAGTGCCCATCAGTGCCATCTATCAGTGCTCATCAGTACCACATATCAGTGCCACCTATCAGTGCCCATAATTGCGGCATATTAGTGCCTCCTCATCAGTGCCACCTAATCGGTGCCCATCAGTGCCGTCTATCAGTGCTCATCAGTACCACATATCAGTGCCACCTATCAGTGCCCATAATTTGCGGCATATTAGTGCCTCCTCATCAGTGCCACCTAATCAGTGCCCATCAGTGCCGCCTATCAGTGCTCATCAGTACCACAAATCAGTGCCACCTATCAGTGCCCATAAGTGCCTACCAGTTCAGCCTATCAGTGCCGCGTCATCAGTTCATATCATTGAAGACAGAAAATTACTTAGTTATAAAATTGAGTGACAGAAACTAAGTAAAAAACATTTTTTTTTCGCCCCTTTTTTGTAAAAGATAAAAATCCCAACAGTAATTAAATACCACCAAAAGACAGCTCTATTTGTGTGAAGAAAATTATTAAAAAAAAATTGTTTGGGTCCAGTGTTGCATGACCGCGCAATTGTCATTCAAAGTGTGACAGCGCTGAAAGCTGAAAATTGGCCTGGGCAGGAAGGGGGTGTAAGTGCCTGGTAGGCAAGTGGTTAAAGGTAACAAAAAATTCCACAAATCGTTTTTTTAATATATAAATTTGATTTGATTAACAGACAAAGTTTCTTTAAAATGACAATTGAATGTGCAACCACTACTTACTACATGTTTCGCTCAAAGAGCCTTCGTCAGGAGTTTTAGAAAGTGCTGCACAAAAGAAACAACAATCATAAAAAATTGTGCTTAAAGGTTACTATAATAGTAAATGATATACTTACATATCACAATACAAATGATTATGCAAATGTGACAAGGCATAGTGTGATAAAGAGCTGAGAGTGCCCACCAGATGCTTTTGTTCACCAAAAATAGATAGCTAGTTCCTAGATACAATCCCGGGTTACATGGAGGGACAGAAGCGCAAACCATAGAGAGAGAACACATTTCTGAAAAACGAAAACCAAATGGAAGTTTTAATTAAAAAGCAATGAAATAATTAAGCCTGCTGATCCCCGTTGATTAAATTAAGATCAGACAGGCTTGAAATTAACCATCAATTAGGGGGAGGGAGAAAGTATTGCTGTGATAACTCACAGGAAAGGCAATAGGATATGGAAACACACTCAAAAACTTCACCCGGTGCCAAAAAAATAAATGTGCACAACATAAAAAGGTGACACAAAAACGTGCAACGGGGTGAACACAAGCCCTCTAAAATCAGAGTGCCTTGCCCTGGATCCCCTGGTCTGTCTGGCAGAAACCAGACGGACCATGGGCGTCCGCTCCATAGGGCAAGAGGGGTCGTTTGCCCCCCCCCCTGGAATAGCCAGGGAGAGCCAGGAGCAGGGCCGAACTGGCCAGAGGGAGGGGAGCGCCGTTTTATATCGTTTACCAGGCCTGTGCTTTGTTTGTTCCAACATCTGTTGCCACAGGTAACACTAGACTATTTTCTGATGTGTTTTTAGCAAGTCTGGAAACACAGAGCAAACACAACACAGAGTTGTAGCCTACGGCATAGTTTCTAGTTGTCCCTTATTTAGAGTGCCTGTCCCTCTTCTAGAATCAAATCCATTTGTCCCTCATTCCAAAAGGTTCCTCTTTTAGACCTGAAATAAATATACTGTCAATATAGTGTAGTGTGAAAGGGAAAGGGGTGCTGTGTAATGTAAAGGGGTCCAGTGATGCAGGGTGCTGTGTAATGTAAAGGGGTCCAGAGCTGTGAGGTGCTGTGTAATGTAAAGCGGTCCAGAGGTGCCATTGTGGAGAGGGGGTACACAGTAGTGACAAAGAGATATTAAAAGATGCAGGGGGCACAGTGGGGTGTTTTTACATTTTAACCTGGGGGGGGGGGCGCTTTTAACCCCCTCTAGCGGTCAAAGAAAGGGTAAAATGCGACTGTGTATTGCCGCTGCCGAAGTGTGCCCCACCCTGAAAAAATTTCAGCGGACACCCATGAGACGGACCCCATTCTCTGGAGGGTCTGCCGAAACAGACACACCCAAGTACTCAGTAAGGAGACCCCATGAGAGGAGGCGAATTAAACCAGAAGGCCATGTCCACCCCCTCCCAAGACTTTCAGGGCAGGCCCGAGGACCTACACCCTACCAGTGCAACAAACCGTGTACAAAAAAAAGGGTTTAAATAAAAAGATAGTGGGGGAGAAGGAAGTAGAGGAGAGTGTAAAGCTGGCAGATGTGCAACACAATGGCCAGCCCCTCCGGCCAGGAATAAAAAATTCCTCTGGTCCCATTCAAAAGGCCCGGCCCAGGAGGCGGGTACTAAAAAAAATGTGTGAAATGGTGCAGTGACCATGGTGCCACAAATCAGAGTGACCCTCACCCACACTGATTATATGGTACCCCTGGACTGCCACTCCAGGGGCACATACTTTTTTTTTTTTTTGAAAAGCCCATGGCGTGCAAAACACACCCAAAAAACTCCACCCGATGCGAAAAAAATTTGCACACACATTAAGAGTGACACAAAAACGTGCAACGGGTGCTACGTCTATCCTATATAAAGAAGGACCTGATCCCCCGAGGTGTTAGGCTCCAGACGGGGACTGAGGGCAAAACTTATAGTGCCTACAAAATTGGGGATAATTTTATGGCATTTTTATTATTATATATATATTTTTTTTTACTAGTAATGGCGGTGATCGGCGATTTTAAGCGGGACCGCGACATTGCTGCGGACAAATAGGACAATTTTTACACTTTTTTGGGACCACTGTCATTTATACAGCAATCAGTGCTATAAAAATTCACTGATTACTGTATAAATGTCACTAGCAGGGAAGGGGGTGATCACAGGGTTAAATGTGTTCCCTTCACTAGGTCCGAGCAGCCGAGGCCGACACGGACCCCATTCTTTGGAGGGTCTGCCAAAACAGAACACACCCAAGTACTAGGTGGGGCTCCCCCGAAGGGAGACCCCATGAGAGCAGGTGAACTAAGCCAGAAGGACATGTCCACCCCCTCCCAAGATGTTCAGGGCAGGCCCGAGGACCGGCACCCTACTTATCACACTGTGATAAAACGTGACACCAAACAAAAATATACATAAAGTGATGCATACAGGGGATAAATAAAATAAGAGTGGAGGAGAAGGAAGATGAGGAGAGTGAGTGGAAAGTGACCATCGTGCAATTACTCACTCCAGTTAGTACATCGTAGGTCCCCGGGCATCCCTAAAAGTCTTGGGAGGGGGGGTTACGTGGCCTTCTGGTCCAGTTCTCCCTCCCTTTGGGGGGAACCCCACCTAGTACTTGGGCTTGGTCTGTTTCCCACACCTCCCAACTTTTTGAGATGGGAATGAGGGACACCTATCAGCAAAAGTATGCAGGCATAGGAAACACCCCTTGCCACGCCCCCTTAAAGGAGAATTGTACAAAAAAAAACAAGATTGGTTAAAGTGCTTTTTTACCACTACTATTTCTTAAATATTGGGTTTTGGAATTTACAAATACAGCCATTTAGAATTTGGATAAAAGGTTTAGCGCTGGGAAACACTTTTTTGAAAGATAAAAATTGCATTTTATATACATCTATATAGATTAGACCAAAATGAGGGACAAATAAGGAGGAATGAGGGACAGAGGGACATTGCTCCAATTTAGGGACAGTCCCTTGAAATCAGGGACAGTTGGGAGCTATGTGTTTCCATAGACCTCCCAGAGACTGGGGTCCGCTTGGTTTCAGCCAGCTATTGAGTACCTCAGTCCCTGTCAGGATACTTCCCCCCCCCCCCCCGGGGGATCAGGGTAAGGGTCCTTGCTCCTCGGAGAAGGACCATGTACGAGCTGTGCACTTTTTTGTGTTCTCATTTTTGTTTGTGCCCTTTTATTTTGCCCCCAATGTTAGTTCAAGTGTGTTTCATACACCACGGGTGTCAGAGAATGACATCTGAGCCTTCAGCTATTTGCCTTGTGACAGGTTCCCTTTAAAACGTAAGTTGGCTTCCCCCGAGGCATAGCACAATTCCTGGAAAGGATTTCTAGGAAGGAGCTGTAAGGCCCCTGGGGGCCCCTGGTCACTGAGAGTCCTCATATGTTCCAAGAAAACCTTTGTTGTTGATTTTAAATCCCAACACCACCAATCACCCCGGTGTCACCTTGTCGTGAAGATGGAAAGTCTGATTTAGTCGAAAAAATACAGAACTAAAAAAAAAAACATCAATTGCCGCCACTGTGCCATCAAACGCAGCTACTGTACCCATCAATTGCTGACATTGTGCCCATCAATTGCTGACATTGTGCCCATCAACTGCTGCCAGTGTGCCCATCAATTGCTGCTAGTGTGCCCATCAATTGCTGACATTGTGCCCATCAACTGCTGCCAGTGTGCCCATCAATTGCTGCCAGGGTGCTCATCAACTGCCACTCCTGTACCCATGAATTGCTGCTAGTGTGCCCATCAATTGCTGACATTGTGCCCATCAACTGCTGCCAGTGTGCTAATCAATTGCTGCCAGTGTGCTCATCAACTGCCACTCCTGTACCCATGAATTGCTGCTAGTGTGCCCATCAATTGCTGCCAGTGTGCCCATCAACTGCTGTCAGTGTGCTCATCAATTGCTGCCAGTGTGCCCATCAAATGCAAAAATCCCACATTTTTTACTTTTTGCTATAATAAATATTCCCTAAAAATATATGAAAAATTCCCTCAGTTTAGGCCGATACATATTCTTCTACATATTTTTGTTAAAAAAAAAATCGCAATAACCGTTTATTGATCGGTTTGCGCAAAAGTTATAGCGTTCACAAAATAGGGGATAGTTTTATGGCATTTTTATAATTTTTTATTTTTTTTTAGTAATGGCGGCGATCAGTGATTTTTGTCGTGACTGCGACATTATGGCGGACACATCGGAGACTTTTGACACTATTTTGGGACCATTGCCATTTTTACAGCGATCAGCAGGACCGATCCGCCCTATAGGCTCACTATGCAAGCCGCTTAGGGCTCCGCAAAGCTGCGGAGGGCCCCCCAAATTACTAGAGGCCCCCACCTGGTGAGAACTCATTTTCGGCCCCCTCACCCCGCTTCTCAACTCGCTGGCTGCATGGGAGAAGAGGTAAGAAGTCAGCACCCCCGCTTCTCACTTTAATGTAAGATGTCATTTCCGATAGCAGATCAGGGACAGGGGCGGACTGACCATTGAGTCACTCGGGCACTGCCCGAGGGCCCCATGCCACTAGGGGGCCCCATCAGGGTTGCCAGGCTCAGTAAAACCAGGGACAGTATGTCAAAATCTGTGTTTTTTTTACATCTGTCCCTGATATGTCGGAAACTGACATGCTTTTGATGTGAAAATCCTGAGATTTTAGCTGCCCCGCCTCTTCACTGCCTCCTGGCGTGGTGGTCATGTAAGCCCAGGGGCCCCATAATCTTCTATTGCCCGGGGGCCCCATGAGTTGTCAGTCCGCCCCTGTGACAGTCTGACTAGGAAGCACGGGGAGAGGTTTGTTTACACTTACCCCTCCCCGTTCTTCAGCTTTGTGACCCGATTGTGGGACGCCGGCGACGATCGGGTCAGCGGGTCCCACGGACACGGTCACGGAGTAGACTTTTTGAAAGATAAATAGTGCATTTTATATACAACTGTATAGATCAGATGAAAATGAGGGATAAATGAGAAGGAAAGAGGGACAGCGGGACTTTGTTCCAAATCCGGGACAGTCCCACAAAATCAGGGACAGTTGGGAGCTATGGGGATGGAAGAATAGTCCGCGGGAGCCTGAGCATTGCCCTGATCGTGGTCGCAATGCTCCAATGATAACAAATATTTCATGCACATTTTTTTAATGAATATGGGTGCGTGATTTTTATTTTTTTTGCAAAACCTTGAATAACCCTTTAAGTCTATGAAACTGCAGATGGAGATACTTCTAGAGTGACAGATCTTCTTCTATGAGCGGAACATCTGTGACCTGAGCTTTGTTAGCCTGAGCAGGGAAGTGATACCAGCGATGAAGTGACGTCCATGTTGTTTGTGGTCAGCGGGTCACTACAAGATGTTCCATGGACATTGTGTGCCTGCGGCCCCCCCCCCCCCCCCGGTGATAATATCTCCATAGGAGGTGCAATGTCTCTGTCCTCGGGGGAAGATCAGGATGGGAGGTCTATAGGTCAGTCTGTGCCCTGACTGTGATCCTTTAATCTTTCTGCTTTGCTGTCCTTTTTTATTGGACTCTCAATCAGACACCGCGGTTGGTCATCAAATTTCTTTGATTATTACATTATGTGGTGGAAAGATATGAATTTAAAGTGGAAGTAAACCTTGATAAGACACTGTGTAATAAATGATTGTCCTGAAACACATGGATGGCTTTTTATTATTTTTATTTTTTTACAGTGTGTATATCAGGGGTAGGCAACCTGGGGCCCTCAAGCTGTTGTGGAACCACATTTCCCATTTCCCATGAGGCATTGCAAGTAGGGTTGCCACCTGTCCGGGATACCCCCGGACAGTCCAGGTTTTGAATCATGTGTCTGGGTTGAAGGTGGACTGAAACCCCTGACACTGTCTGGGTTGAAGGTGGACTGAAACCCCTAACACATTATTCAGACCGGCTGTGGCTCCCCAAGTAACCAAGATAGTCACACACGAATCTGTTGCCGTCTGGGGGCTTTGGTTGGCTATTTACGGGCAGGTTCGGCATCACTGGGGGGCAGGGCAATGACGTCAGCAAACGCAACTTGGCAACACCCACTGTTCACTGTGACACGCTATGTGCACCGCATTACTACTCTCCTTGGGGCACCCAAAGTCTACCAGGCCACTAAAGTGTTCGGGTTTGGCTTGAAGAAGAATTGCAAGGCTGGCAGTTACAATTACTCCCAGAGGCGTGATGGGACTTGTAGTTTTGCAACAGCTGAAGGGCCCCAGGTTGCCTACCGCTGGTGTATATGTTAAGCTTTTAACAGTTTGCTACAAAGAATCAATGTCATTTACTTCCTATGATCGTCAGCTCCATCTAGTGACCATAATGCAGTATTTCACTGAATTACCTCAATTAGGAAAATACTGCATTAGGCCCCTAGCTGGTGCTGACGATCATAGGACATAACCATTTCACACAAATTATGGTGATTAGAGATGGGTAGATAGTGGAGACAAGGGACGGTGCACAGAGGTGGGTATGGGGTGGGGACAAGGGACAATGCTCAGAGATAGGTAGAGGGTGGAGACAAGGGACAGTGCTCAGAGGTGGGTGAAGGGTGAAATCAAAGGACGACGTTTAGAGATGGGTAGAGGGTGGAGACAAGGGACGGTGCTCAGAGATGGGTAGATGGTGGAGACAAGAGACGGTGCTCAGAGGTGGGTAGGGGGTGGAGACAAGGGACGATGTTCAGAGGTGGGCTGGGGGTGGAAACAAGGGACAGTGCTCAGAGGTGGGTAGTGGGTGGAGACAAGAGACAGTGGTCAGAGGTGGGTTGGGGGTGGAGACAAGGGACAGTGCACAGAGGTGGGTATGGGGTGGGGACAATGCTCAGAGATAGGTAGAGGGTGGAGCAAGGGACAGTGCTCAGAGATGAGTAGATGGTGGAGACAAGGGACGGTGCTCAGAGGTGGGTAAAAGGGTGGAGACAAGGGACGGTGCTCAGAGGTGGGTAGGGGGTGGAGACAAGGGACGGTGCTCAGAGGTGGGTAGGGGGTGGAGACAAGGGACGGTGCTTAGAGGTGGAGACAAGGGACGATGTTCAGAGGTGGATTGGGGGTGGAAACAAGGGACAGTGCTCAGAGGTAGGTAGTGGGTGGAGACAAGAGACAGTGGTCAGAGGTGGATTGGGGGTGGAGATAAGGGACTGTTCTCAGAGGTGAGTAGTGGGTGGAGACAAGAGACAGTGGTCAGAGGTGGGTTGGGGGTGGAGACAAGGGACAGTTCTCAGAGGTGGGTAGGGGGTTGAGACAAGGGGTGGTGTTTAGAGGTGGGTAGGGGGTGGAGACAAGGGGCGGTGCTCAGAGGTGGGTAGGGGGTGGAGACAAGGGGTGGTGCTCAGAAGTGGGTAGGGGGTGGAGATAAATGGTGAATCAGAAGGGGGGAGTTCCTGCGCCTATTCTCTGAGAAAAAGGCTCTTGTTATGAGATTTGTCTCAGCCCTGCAACTGCCACTTTTGCAGAACAGCTTGGTCTGCATAGAAATGTGGAGAAAAACAATCAAATAAAAAGGATACTATAAATAAATATACGATATTAAATACTTTAATTACAGGTATAAAGAATACAATATTTTTCTCTGTAGTACGCCTTTAAGCCAAATGAATAGCAATGCGGCGTGCTCCCCTCCCCCGCCCTGATAGAGATCAGTTTCTATTTCAGAGGAATTATTAGTGAAAACGAAATCCATTGTCTCTGCGCAGGAAACGTCCTCGTTCTCGGGAAAGTGCAACTTCTTATGATGCGTGGAAAGGAGATTTGAGCGACTGCGACTCTAGCGATCCCAACAATGGCTGGCACGCCCTGCAAGATAAATACATACGGAGGCGAGGGGTCCCAGGGGTTAAAAAGTTAAAAAGTCCATCCAAGAGTTTCCTAGAAACCTCAGAACAGGGAGTTGGCACACGGATAGAAATGCTGGATCCAATAGACAATGGCCTCGTGTTTATTGTCATGAATTTCGGGTAAACAGCCGCGGCGCAGGCTACAGACGTCTGACTTAAAGCGGAACTTCAGGCAGATACAATGGACTGAAATAAATGCAGCTCTGTACTCATGAATACGGCATTATTGGCTTTTAATACAAGACCCTGAATTTAACTTGGAATCAACCTCTTGCACTCCCTCCACAGCAGAGCTCTGACTGGGGAGGGAGAATCTGCTTAAAGAGTCAATCAGTTAACATGCTGACAAGAAGCATGTTGATTAGAGGAGAGAGCAGAGTGACAGAGAGTACTGTAGGGTGAGTGTTAGGGTTGGGGTTAGGGTGAGGGGTTAGGGTTAGGGTTGGGGTGAGGGTTAGGGTTAGGGTGAGGGTTAGGGTTAGGGTGAGGGGTTAGGGTTGGGGTTGGGGTGAGGGGTTAGGGTTGGGGTTAGGGTTAGGTTTAGGGTTGGGGATGGGGTTAGGGTGAGGGTGAGGGTGAGGGTTGGGGTTAGGGTTAGGGTTGGGGTTAGGGTTGGGGTTAGGGTTTCCCATTGAAGAATATGGCTAGGACTCAGGAATTGGTACATGAGGAGGGTTCCCAGAGGTCAAAGGTCACAGGGGGATAGGGTTGGGGTTGGGGTGAGGGTTAGGGTTATGGTTGGGGTTAGGGTAAGCCTAACGGGTTAGGTTTAGGGATGGGGTTGTGGTTAGGGTTGGGGATGGGGTTAGGGTGAGGGTTATGGTTGGGGTTAGGGTGAGGGTTGGGGTTGGGGTTGGGGTGAGGGTTAGGGTTAGGGTTGGGGTTGTGGTTAGGGTTGGGGATGGGGTTAGGGTGAGGGTTATGGTTGGGGTTAGGGTGAGGGTTGGGGTTGGGGTGAGGGTTAGGGTGAGGGTGAGGGTTGGGGTTGGGGTGAGGGTTGGGGTGAGGGTTGGGGTGAGGGTTGGGGTTGGGGTTGGGGTTGGGGTTAGGGTTAGGTTTAGGGTTAGGGTTGGGGATGGGGTTAGGGTGAGGGTTAAGGTTAGGGTGAGGGTTGGGGTTCGGGTTAGTGTTTCCCATTAAAGAATATGGCTAGGACTCAGGAATTGGTACATGAGGAGGGTTCCCAGAGGTCAAAGGTCACAGGGCGTTGCTGACCCACCCCCACCAAAGTGTACCGCCTACCCCAACTAAGTCGGGGAATGAACAAGTCGGGGAATGTGAAAGTGGAGAGAGGGATCGGGACTCTGACGTGAAAGTGGAGGGAGGAGTCAGGACTCTGATGTGAGGGTGGAGGGAGGAGTCAGGGCTCTAATGTGAAAGTGGTGGGATGAAGAAACTGGTGTGAAAATGGGGTTAAGACTATTGACTCTTATGTGAAAGGGGGGGGGGCAGACTGAGTACATTGATGTGAAAGGGGGTGACTGAGGACTCTCAAGTGAAAGTGGAGGGGGGAGTGGAGTGAGGCATCTCATGTGAAAGATGGTTTGAGGACTTTAATATGAAGGGGGGAGAATGATGAGTCTGATGTGAAAGTGGAAGGGGGAGTGAGGACTGATATGAAGGGAAGGACTGAGGATTCTGATATGAAAGAGGGGCACTGAGGACTCCTATATGAAAAGGGGGGAGGATCTGAGTAATACTTCCTCCCCTGCCACTGGGGGGGTCTCTCTTTGGAAGAGCTTCCCTTGACTTAGTATTCAAGGATGGCTTTGGCTGTCTTAGAAGAACGGACCTTCTGGCTAGGCAGGCCATGTATACCTATGTCCCCGTCCGGAGCCTTGCGCCCCGGGGGTCAGGGTAGAGGCCCTACTCCTTCGGGGGGGGGGGGGGGTGGACTAAAGACACACCCTTAAATGCACTTTTTTGTGTGTGTTTGCACATGCCCGTTTTTTTAGTACACTTATAGGTTTTTTCCATTTTTCCACCACCGCTATGGTTTCCTCGATCACTGGGGGAGCTTTCTGGTTTGATGCTACTTCCCCACCTGACTGTGGTGGCCATCTTGGGTCTGGCAAAGTCCATTTGAGACCCTGGCTTCTGGGCTGGGCGCACATTTCGCGTGTGGGTAGTGTAGGCACAAGTCACCTGTCTGGCAAGGACAGTGATTAGTGGCAGGGAGAGGTTCCATATGAGTAGGGGAAGGATAGGGACACGCCATCCTTCCTGGAAACCTCCCTATTTGGGCACAGACCAGGCAGCCTGACCACATTCCATCCCTCAATAAAGATGCTGTCAGCACATCTGAGACCTGCTCTGCTACACACTGCTTTTATATACCAAGTTCTTAGTCGGGGTGCTTAGCCACGGGGTTTGTTGTAAATGAGTGGATTCTACATTATTACAAGTCCTATTCTCGCAAATAGACTCTGATTGTTTACTGCCGCCACACCACCCTGTCCCTCCCCACATGTGGCATTGTCCTGATTAGGTATTTAAGGAAAATACCTATTATGGCCACTAGCTGGTGCTGACGATCATAGGAAATACACATATTAGACATATCCTATATTGTCAAAAGTATTGGGACACCTTTACACGCCCGTGAACTTTAATGGCATCCCAGTCTTAGTCCGTAGGGTTCAATAATGAGTTGGCTCCGCCCTTTGCAGCTATAACAGCTGCAACTCTTCTGGGAAGGCTGTCCACAAGGTTTGGGAGGGTGTCTATGGGAATGTTTCACCATTCTTCCAGAAGAGCATTTGTGAGGTCAGGCACTGATGTTGGATGAGAAGGCCTGGCTCGCAGTCTGCACTCCTAATTCTTCCCAAAGGTGATCTATCAGGTTGAGGTCAGGACTGGCCAGTCAAGTTCCTCCACCCCAAACTCGCCCATACATGTCTTTATGGACTTTGCTTTGTGCACTGGTTCAAATCATTCGGTGGAGGGGGGATTATGGTGTGGGGTTGTTTTTCAGAGGTTGGGCTTGGCCCCTTAGTTCCAGTTAGTCCCTCTCTGGTAACACCTTCATATGCAAGCTCTCACTTGTGTTTGGCTTCTTTCTTCCATGTTATCTAACAAGAAGTGTTGGCCCATTGTCTTCCGTATTCACACATTGGGGAATCCACAGTGCTCCCTGTCTGTCCATGTGTCCCTACCTCAGCTCCCATGCCGGACAATTTTAACGGCCCTGGTCCTGTACTCACATCTATACAGTTGACATCACCTTTGCATTCGCCCCTGAAGAGTTGGTATATCCCAACGAAACGCGTCTGGCATACATAAAATGCATGATGTTTAAACAGATGATTTTGAGCGAGTTTGGGGTGGAGGAACTTTAATGGCCTGCACAGAGTCCTGACTTCAACCTAATAGAATACCTTTGGGATGAATTAGAGCAGAGATTGCGAGCCAGACCTTTTCTCCAACATCAGTGCCTGACCTCACAAATGCTCTTCTGGAAGAATGGTCAAACATTCCCATAGACACCCTCCTAAACCTTGTGGACGGCCTTCCCAGAAGAGTTGAAGCAGTTATAGCTGCAAAGGGCGGGGTCAACGCAATATTGAACCCTACGGACTAAAGCCTCGTACACACAATCGGATATTCGTTGGCCAAAACCGTGGTTTTTGGTTCGAAGGGCGTTGGCCGTGAACTTGGTATGCATACAGCCGGCACAACATTTTCAGCCATCAAAAACTAAATATGTGGTTTTTCTGCTCTTTAGCGCCACCCTTTGGGCATCTTCTGCTAATGTTGTCTTAATGTTTAGCATTGGTTCTGGGCATGCGTGTTTGTACTTTGGATTTTAGTCCGTCAAACTTGTGTACACACGATCCGATTTATTGTGAGACAGTTAGTGAGCATGAGCAGCCAACATTTGTTGTCATAAATTCCGCCAACAATTGTCTGATGGAGTGTACACACGCTCGCAGGGCCGATCCTAGGGTCACAGGCGCCTGGGAGCAGAAATATTTCTGGTGCCCCCACATGGGCATCATAATTTTACTAACTCCTCCCCTTTACACATGTTTTTACGGCAATGACTCAACCACAGAGATGCTCCCCCACAAAGTCTTCATTACCCTGGGATCCTTACATGATCTCTTAACAATAAACAAAATACAGGAAGAGAAGCAGAGTACTTTATTGGGACCAATAGGGGGGGCCTCTCTGATGGACACAGAGAGGGCTTCTGTTAGAGAGTCTGTTAGATGTTTGGCGCCCCCACCTCTGCAGGCGCCTGGGTGAAATGCACCCTGCCTAGGATCGGCCCTGCACGCTTGAATTATCCAACACAACACGTCGATCAGTCGTAAAATCCGATCGTGTGTACAGGCCTTTAGACTGGGATGCCATTAAAGTTCATATCCATTTAAAGGTAGGCGTCCCAATACTTTTGACAATATAGGCCCAGATTCACAAAGCACTTACGCCGACGTAAGTGCAAATGTGCGCCTGTAAGTTCAAATTTGCGCCGGACCCACAAACCAACATACGCCTAAAAACTGGCCACCCTACGCCGACGTAGCTTACTTACCCCGGCGTAGCATGGGCGTACTTTTCGTCTGGACGCATGTTGCTGCTCCCATTGATTAGGCATTCAAACATGCAAATGAGGGAAATACGGCGATTCACGAAAGCACATGCGCCCGACGCATGCTGCACGTAAATTGTACGTCCGGCGTAAAGTTATTCCCCCTAGATGAGGCGCAACCCGGCAACAGACATGCAAAGCTCTGCACCAGAGAACACAGGCCGGCGTATTGGGCGTACGTTACGTTCACGGCGTACGTGGTGATCCGGCAGTTGTCAGCATGCGCATAAGTGTGCAGTTTCATGCGTCCACGTCACGGCGCATGCGCAGTTCGTGATACGCCGGGTGTAAAACACTGCACCACGCTCGGACTATCATTTGCATGGGGTCACGCCAACTTCCACCTGCGCCTTCGAAAAATACGCCATGCCGACGCAACGTTGGGAGCAATAGCTTGCTGAATACAGTGCATGCCTCTCCGCTCTGTGCCGGCGTGGCGTACAGTGGTTGCGCTACGGCGGCGTAATGTGCGCCCAACTCTCTGTGAATCTGGGCCCAAGTGTCTTCGCAATAGTGGTGAAACATTTTGCACAGCTAATGTTTTTTTTTATAAATCTCAAAGATTTATTTATTTTTGTTCAAATGAGTTCCCGAATCAATTGACTTATCTCTGCTCTTGTTTGCCCGGCCTAAACTGACCTTTATGATGTCAGCAAGGCAAAAACATCTCTACGTTGGCGTCTGCGAGTGTTTTGAGGAATCCCGGCGCCGCTGCAGATTTCTGCAGCTCAGGCCAGAGAATGAATTTCTATGAATAACAATATTAATATTGGACGCCTCCAGAAAACAATTGTGACTCCTCCAGGCCGGGCCGTCCGCTGGAACGGGGCAGATGCTGACAGCTGTGTATCTGGGATCTCCTGGCGATACATCGCGCCCTGATGTCGGCCCGCCGCTCCTAATAAACATGTTTACGTTCGCTCGTTACACAAGACTTTCTTCTCTTCCCTTCTCGTCTCGCAATCAGTTATTTCCATTGTCACCCACTAACGTGTAATTAACCCCCCGATTCCCTCCAAACGCAATTAAACAAAGCCCAATTCACAGCGTTACCCAGAATTCCCTGGGCAGGGGTGACAACGGCTGAATCACAGAGCCATTGAGAACTATGAACTGGGCCACAGATGTTACGCCCCCCTTGCAGGCGACGGCTCACGTGTATAGGTTTGATGAATAGATTACCCCTCTCCTCTCCTAAGATGTAATCACTCCCCCACCCCCCGGAGAAAAATTAAATACTAGGCGCTCCACATATTAAATAGGAATCAGATGAGGTCAGGCTCTTTTGTAAAGTTCACGTTTTCATTTGAGGAGAAAGCCCAATCTCTACCGCAGAAAATAGCGAGAGAAAAAATGAACGCTTCCTATGAACGCATACAGCAGGGGAAGGCAACCTCGGCCCTCCAGCTGTGGTGTAACTACAAGTCACATGAGACATTGCAAGCCCCCGACAATCATGGTCATATTAGCCTGTTAGGTCAATGTTGTTGACCTACTATGGGCACGCGGCCATATTCGAGCAGTGTCATTGACCTAATTTCGGCACATGGCAATATTAGGTCAATGTCGTTGACCTACTATGGGTACATGGCCACATTTGGCCAATGTCATTGATCTACTATATTATGGCAATGTTGATTATTTACTGTGGGCATGTGGCCATATTAGGTCAATGTCGCTTATCTACTGTGGGCTCATGGTCATATTGAGTCAATGTCGTTGATCTACTGTGGGCACGTGGCCATATTGAGTCAATGTCGTTGATCTACTGTGGGCACGTGGCCATATTGAGTCAATGTCGTTGATCTACTGTGGGCACGTGGCCATATTAGGTCAATGTCATTAACCTAATGTGGGCAAGTGGCCATATTAAGTCAATGTTGTTGACCTACTATGGGTACATGGTCACATTTGGCCAATGTCATTGATCTACTATATTATGACAATGTTGTTTATTTACTGTGGGCATGTGGCCATATTAGGTCAATGTTGCTTATCTACTGTGGGCACATGGCCATATTATGGCCATGTTGTTGATCTACTGTAGGCACGTGGCCATATTAGGTCAATGTCGCTTATCTACTGTGGGCACGTGGCCATATTGAGTCAATGTCGTTGATCTACTGTGGGCACATGGCCATATTAGGTCAATGTCATTAACCTACTGTGGGCAAGTGGCCATATTAAGTCAATGTTGTTGACCTACTATGGGTACATGACCACATTTGGCCAATGTCATTGATCTACTATATTATGGCAATGTTGTTTATCTACTGTGGCCATGTTAGGTCAATGTTGCGTAACTACTGTGGGTACATGGCCATAATAGGTTGATGTTGCTTATCTACTGTGGGCACGTGGCCATATTATGGCAATGTTGTTGATCTACTGTGGGCACGTGGCCATATTCGGTCAATGTCGCGTATCTACTGTGGCCAAATTAGGTCACTGTCGCTTATCTACTGTGGGCAGGTGACCATATTGAGTCAATGTCACCTTCTGTGGGCACGTGGCCATATTGAAGTGGTTGTGCCCACCAATTGCTGCCAGTGTGCCCATCAATTGCCACTACTGTGCCCATCAAATGCTGTCAGTGTGCATCCCCCGCCCACCTGGCACTTACCTGTCTTGGTGGGGCAGCGGGTCACATTCCTTCACGCTCCTCTATGTCTTCTCCCATCGTCTGCTATTATTGGACACCTGCTAGGGGGCGTCCAATCACAGCGCCTGTCGTTTCAGCCAATCAGGTGACAGGTAACAGACCCAAGCACCTGAGGCTGTGAGGTGGTTCAATGTTAGGAAAGCTTTCCCAACACAACGCTGAGTGAACAGCGAACGCACAGCATGGCGCCCGCTGTTCACCGTTTTGGACGACTTTTAAAGCCTACGGCTCTAATAATGTAAAGAGAAAGATCCCGCTCAGGTGTGGAGATCTTCAAAATAATTGCTTCTCCCAGAACCACGGGTGCAGGCAATGCATATGAGATTGCAAAACAAAAAAACGGTTTCTTCTGGACAGCCGCACTCCGAAAAAAAAGGTCCGGACACATGAATAGGGGGTGGCAGCAGCGACCATAGATAGATTCGTGCAATGCATGTATCTATCTATTGGTGAGAAAGAGGTGGCAGGAGAGAGGAGATGGCACCCGTGCGCCCTTTATGGACGCACCGCCACTGGTGTGTTGTATATACGCCCATTTTTGTGCTTCGTGCATAGACCAGCACATTCATTTCCATCGGCTGCCCTATGTGCGACAAGCTTTGCGCATGTTTAACTTTATGTTTACCGCCCTTTTTCACAGACAAAAAATGTGAGTTTTGCTTGCCATATTTGGGGTGCTATTAGCAACAAATTGGACCGCCAGCAGGTCAAGCCTTTTTTCTGTGCGTTTTAGGAATGCAGGCAAATTTGTGCAATTTTGCACGCATGCTGCTATAGTGTGATGCAGTCTTAGAACCCATCCCGAGCCCTGGAATCGCTCCAGCGATACACGCTGTGTACTGTATAATCATCTCTAGAGGTGCGCCTGCCGGTGTTTAACTAAACTTTACTCACACCTTACATGACGGCAGAGATTGCCGCACCTTCCGAGGTTTGTTATTACACAAATAAAAAAAGATTTCCTTATGGAGTGTGTGTGACGTGTCATTACAATGGATAGGCGGGAGTCAGCGCGGCGTGGGACGGGGATGTCTATATATAGTTTGTATTGGGACAATCATTTAAGGAAGTGGCACCCATCACAATACAGTAGTGCCAATACGCTCTGTTTATGGCTGATTTATGTGTTGATTCCAGTCTAATGGTACTCTGTTTTAAGGTACTTTGGCATAGTGTACTGTCCAGTGGACTGTGTCTGAACCTACCTTTTGTGTGTTTATTTATGCTCAAACCACCATTTATTCAAACTAGGGTTGTCCCGATACCACTTTTTTGAGACCGAGTACAAGTACCGATACTTTTATTCAAGTGCTCGCCGATACCGATTACCGATACTTTTTTTTAATGTCATGTGACAGTATTTTTTTATTTATTTTTTTAAAAAAAACTTTTTTTTTTTTACAGTGATTTTTTTGGTGTTTTTTTAGGGGGGGGGGGGTGGATTGTCGGTGTTTTTTCTTATTTTTTTTTTTTACATTTTATTTTTATTTATTTTTTTAAATATTTATTGCAATTTTTTTTTTTAATTAGTCCTGTTGGGGGTCTTTGGAGAGATATCAGGTGTCTTAACAGACCTCTGACATCTCCCCTCTAAGCCAGAGAAAGGGACTAAGGACACAGATTCCCCAGTCTCTTTCTCTGCAGCCTCAGCTAAAAATGGAGAGAAGCTCCTCTCCATTCATAAACTAAAGCATCGTAAACACAGGTTACGATGCTCAGTTATATGAATGGAAAGAGTCAGTGATCACTGACTCTGTTCATTCTGAAAAGGTAGGAGCCGGATTTAGCGGCTCCTACCTCCGCTCTCCATCCTGACATATTGAGGGGGGAGAGAGGACAGCACAGAACACGGGGTGAGAGAGGACAACAAGGAACATGGGGGAAGAGAGTACAGAATGCAACACGGGGGCGGGGGGAGAGAGCACAGCACGGAACACGGGGGGAAAGAGAGCACAGTGCGGAACACGGGGGGGAAAGAGCACAGCACGGAACAAGGGGGGAAGAGAGCACAGCACGGAACACATGGGGGAACGAGAGGACAGCACGGAACGCGGGGGGGAAAGAGAGGACAGCACAGAACACGGGGGGGAAAGAGAGGACAGCACGAAACATGGGGGGAAAGAGAGGACAGCACGGAACACGGGGGGAGAGAGGACAACACGAAACATGGGGAAAGAGAGTACAGCACAGAACACGGGGGGAAAGAGAGCACAGCACAGAACACGGGGGGAGAGAGGACAACATGGAACATGGGGGAAGAGAGTACAGCACGGAACATGGGGGGAAAGAGAGGACAGCACGAAACATGGGGGGAAAGAGAGGACAGCACAGAACATGGGGGGAAAGGGAGGACAGCACCGAACACGGGGGAAAGACAGCACAGCACAGGGGAAAGACAGCACGGGGAGAAGACTTGCAACTCCCCTGCCTGCCCAGGTATCGGCTGAGACATCGGAGTATTTCCCCCGAGCATTAATAGTATCGGAATCGGGACATCCCTAATTCTAACCCGTACCCATACATTGAGTTCTTTATGTCTATTTCCTGGTACTAACTCACATCTGAGTTGAAGGCTTCCTATGAGGGTTTGCAGTACTTTTTGCCTAACCAGGTGTGTTAGATGGGCTGAGAGTATTCTTGGAATGGAGGTGCAGAACAGAGAACCCAAATTATCAAGCGGCTCCTTGGGGGGGGGGGAGGTAGCACTCTTTTCTATTTTGTTTTCTTGGTTGGCCTTGCCTGGTCTTCATTGTGCCACCTCCCTAACGAGCCACCCTTCCTTCTCTTCCTGACCCTCCTAATACCTGCTCCATGAAATGTTCTCTGCCATCTCCCTGGGCTCCGATAATAACAAGGAGTCGTCTTCCCGGGTCCATTGTTCTCTCCACCATCCAGCACTTGGCTGGAATCTCCGAATTCATTGCAGCTCCGAAGCACACCCTGAATTAATCAATCAACCTCCAAAGGGTTCGCCTGCAAAACACTGAAGCGGAACTAAATGTTTTCCAAGATTCTCGAAAAATAAAATGGTAATTTAAATTCATCCGGGGAAAGAAAATGTTTAATTTAACCCTTTTTTGCTGCCAGAGGCGTTTTTGCATTCTTTGCACACATGTTTAAAAAAACAAATTTAAAAGGGGTTGTAAAGGTACAATTTCCCCCCCTAAATAGCTTCCTTTACCTTAGTGCAGTCCTCCTTCACTTACCTCATCCTTCCATTTTACTTTTAAATGTCCTTATTTCTTCTGAGAAATCCTCACTTCCTGTTCTTCTGTCTGTAACTCCACACCGTAATGCAAGGCTTTCTCCCAGGTGTGTAGTGTCAGGCTCGCCCCCTCCCTTGGACTACAGGAGAGTCAGCCTAGTCATGTTTGTGAATGTCAGAGCTTTACAATGCCTCATGGGATGTGTAGTTCTACAACAGCTGGAGAGCTGTAGTTTGAGGATCCCTGTGATTACTCTCTGGTTAAAGGGGAGTTCCACCCACAATTTCACTTTTTAAATATAAATACCCCTCTAATACACAAGCTTAATGTATTGTAGTAAAGTTAGTCTGTAAACTAAGGTCCGTTTTGTTAGGTTGTTACAGCATTTAGATTAGTTTATAATCTAGAAATAGACCGTGGCCATCTTAAGTGTGGGCATCATGAAGCCAGACTGTATGACTTCCTGGATTTCAGCTTTGCATATCTCGCACATGCTCAGTGCTGCACAAGCAATGTAATAGGTTTCAGTCAGGTTTGCAAGGACTACTGGTAAACATGATGCCTATCCCAGAAACCCTTGCAAATAGCCTTGTGACTTAATAGCCTAGGCTAATAAGGAGGAGGAAGTAATGAAGGACTACAAAATAAAGGTATTTACAAGCAACAAAATAAATAAAAATTGTCCATTCTGAACACTATGAGATTAGGGCATGCAGCACAGACAAACATAAAAAAATGGGTGGAACTCCACTTTAAAGATAAAAACCAATGTATCAATGAGATCAGCAGTCATAGAGGAGGAAAACTAAGAGCCGGTTCACACTGGGGCGACTCGTCAGACCGCTCAGCCGCCTGACGAATCGCGTCCCATTGAAGGCAATGGAACCGTTCTAATAGGAGTGACACAAGTCGCTCCGACTTAGAAAGAGGTTCCTGTACGACTTTGGGGGCGGCTCGGGGCGACCTGCATTGACTCCTATACAGAAGTCGTTTTGCAGGTCGCCTCTGAAGTCGTCCTCAGGACGACTTGCAGAGCCGCCCCCGGAGTCGTGCCGCTGGAGTGTGAACCGACTCTAAAGACAACCCTTTGGGGGCTTCCTACAGAATGCATAGCAAGCTGGCAGTAGCCTTCATGAAACTTCCCGAGGGTAGTCCCTCCTAGGGTGACCATGTGTGCCGCATTGCCCGGGACAGTCCCGCATTTTGCAGGTCTGTCCCGGGCATGTTCATTCCAGGACAACACAGTGTCCCCGGCCAATCTGATGGCCCCAAAAAAGGCTACCACATCACCACTTTACTCACTGGCAGTACTTGTCCTGGCCGGTGACGCGTCATATTCGGCTCCCCCATCACAGACTGCTCCAGAAGTGAAGGGGATTGTGCTCCTCCAGGCATTACCGGTGTACCGTCATACTCCGCTCCCCATCACAGACTGCTCCGGAAGTGCTGCGGCGGCCGACTGCGCAATGCGCGATGTGTTCCAATGCATTTACGACACTGCACACCAGCGAAGCCGTCATTCAGAGCGACGTGGACTTAGGGGAAAGTGGCCAGTCGGCCTCACTTCGCTCGGGCGGCTCGCTCCACTCGCTCGGCCTCCTGGCTCTTTTTTTAACATCCTCCAATCCACGGGGATGTTAAGGAAAGAGCCTGGATGCCGAACGAGGTTTCGCTGGTGTGCAGTGTCGTAAATGCATTGGAACGCATCGCGCATGCGCAGTTGGCCGCCACAGCACTTTCGGAGCAGTCTGTGCTGGGGAGCGGAGTATGACGGTGCACCGGTAATGCCTGGAGGAGCACAATCCCCGCCCCCTGCTTGTGATTGGAGAAATCATAAATCCCGCCTCTTGTGTCCAATCACTGTGCTGTGATTCATTACAGCACAAGCTGATTTTTGGGAAGGGGGGGGGGGTGTCCCTGAATGGTACTTGGGAAATGTGGTCACCCTAGCCCCTCCACGTTGGATGTAAACAGATTAAACCAGTTTGTTTTGGTTAATAGGACACTGTCATCACCACCTCCCAGACAATTCTGGCCTCCGGCTCTGCATTGGGCTCTTGGCTGGAGGGTGCAAGAAAACAATAATGGCGGCGGGCGGTATCATGTGTCAGATAACTGCTGGGGAACGGTTTTAGGAGATTACCAGGAGAGCGAGCCTGACCTTCCAGTGGTATCAGTCCGTAATCCCCTCCATTGACTCTGAGAACCTCACCCCAGATTAACGTTGACGTTAAAGTCGTTCCACCTGTCCGAAAATAGCGGCGTCTTTAATGTTCCATGGGAGCTTTGCCGCGTGTCACCAGAGTCCATTCACCCCCACAGCTCCCGGGCGCACGTCTTCGTAATCGGATTTAATTAAACAGAAAACCACCCTGGATTCTGGTGCTATTCCTGGCCCCTGAGATTACCGACTGCAAGTAAACAACGGTAATCCCAACGGCACGGAACGCTTTCCTGGCTCCATCTATGAAGATGGCCTGGAAATCATCAGTTTAACTGTCCCGTCCAACATTTGTTTTTGTAAGAAGAGCCACTGCTCTCAAGGCAATAATCTAAAGTGCGGGTGCTCAACCCTCCAGCTGTTACGGAACTACAAGTCCCAGGAAGCATTGCAAGGCTGATAGTTATAAACACGACTCCCAAAGGCTGAGGCATGATGGGACTTGTAGTTCCACAACAGTTGGAGGGCCACAGGTTGACCCATGACGTAAAGGGTAACTCCACTTTCATGGGGAAAAAATGGACGCAGCAGCAGCAGGACTCGGGAGTGCGTCCACATGAGTGCCCCCATGGAATCTCCGTGGGGGCACTCGAGAAGAGGAGGAGCCAGACGTGCCGCAGGGGGACCCCAGAAGAGGAGGATCGGGGGGCCACTCTGTGCAAAACCCTTGCACAGAGGAGGTAAGTATGACATGTTTGTTATTTAACCACTTCCATACCAGGCACTTACGCACCTTCCCGCCCAAGCCAATTTTCAGCTTTCAGCACTGTCGCAATTTGAATGACAATTGCGCGGTCATGCTACACTGCACCCAAACAAAATTGGCGTCCTTTTTTCCCCACAAATAGAGCTTTCTTTTGGTGGTATTTGATCATCTCTGCGTTTTTTTTTTTTTGTGCAACAACTAAAAATAGAGCGAAGATTTTGAAAAAAAAATAAAGTTTTTATTTTTTTCTGTTAATTTTTTTGTAAATGAGTATGTTTTCTCTTTCAATTATGGGCACTGATATGGTGGCACTGATGGGCACCGATGAGGTGGCACTGATGGGCACCGATGAGGTAGTTCTGATGGGCACTGATTAGGTAGCACTGATGGGCACTGATTAGGCGGCGCTGGTATTGGGCACTGATGGGCACTCATGGGCGGCACTGATGGGCACTCATGGGCGGCACTGATGGGCACTCATGGGCGGCACTGATGGGCACTCATGGGCGGCACTGATGGGCACTCATAGGCAGCACTGGGCACTCATAGGCGGCACAGGTGGGCACTGATAGGCGGCACAGGTGGGCACTCATAGGCGGCACAGGTGGGCACTGACAGGCGGCACAGGTGGGCACTGATAGGCGGCACAGGTGGGCACTGATAGGTGGCACAGGTGGGCACTGGTAGGTGGGCACTGGGCATGGATTGGCACTGTGGGGTGGCACTGACAGACACTGGGGTGGCACTGATGATCACTGAGGGGTGGCACTGATGGATCAATGTTGCCAATCAGTGCCCATGTGTGGGCACTGATTGGCATCATTTTTTTACTGCCCCCCCTTTTTTTTTTTGTCATTTTTTTTTTTTTGTCATTTTTTTTTTTTGTCATTTTTTTTTGTATTTTCTTTTGTATTTTTTTTATTTCCCTGGTGGTCCGTGTGGCGATCCGAGGGGGGGCTGCGCTGATAAACAATCAGCGCGAACCCCCCCTGTCAGGAGAGCCGCTGATCGGCTCTCCTGTACTCGCGTCTGTCAGACGCGAGTGAGGAAGAGCCGTCGGCGGCTCTTCCTGTTTACATCGTGATCAGCCGTGATTGGACACGGCTGATCACGTGGTAACGAGGCTCCGCCGGAGACTCGTTACCGAGATCGGAGGTGCAGGGTGTCAGACTGACACCCCGCATCACCGATCGCCGCGCTGCGCGCCCCCCACGGGCGCGCGCGGCATTGAAATCGTGCTAGACGTTTGAGAACGTCTAGTCACGATTTCATAACCACTTCCCTGCCGTAAATCGGCTATTGGCCGGGCGGGAAGTGGTTAAAAGAACAAAAAACAAACAAAGCTTTACAATCACTTTAAAGAGGGGTTCCGCCCCCCCCCCCCCCACACCAAAAAATGTCAAGTCTTTAATATTAGGACACTAACCTGTCCATCGATCCTGCAATGTAGGCACCCCAGCTGATTTTCTGATTGGCTCTCGGGTTCTGCTGCCGCCATTTGTGGTAAGGGAAGCCAGCCTTTCAGCTTTACAGCTGATTCCCCACTGTGCATGCGCTTTTTAATTGGCCCGGCGGCAGGGGGAAGGAGGAGGGGGGCCGAGGTCGCTGCGGCCCTGTCTCCCATAAGTGGGTGATGGTACCTGTCAGAAATAGGTACCTGCTGCCCCCCCCCCCCCCAAAGGTGGCCAAATGGGGGGGAGGAGGCAGATAAGTGGAGCTACCACCTTTGGATGGAACTCGGCTTTAATCTACGTTTCTATATCTGCATGGAGTTCAGCTTTACATGTTATAAACAGATTACAGTCAGATTGCCTTAGCTGGCTAATTACATTGAGCCCCCCGGGGGAATTTCGTTGCATTGCTCATTTGCTGGGAATCTCCCCCTGTGTGCACATTCCCTCTGCTAGATAGAATTAGATGAAGCAGCTGCTTCTGGTTTCTCCTCTGATTAGCTGTCCGGCTTTGTTTACAGCACCGGGGTCCTTGGTTTACATTCCCATCAAGACACTATCTGCATAGAGGTTACATGCTCTACCTGCATAGCTCCCAACTGTCCCTGATTTCGAGGGACTGTCCCTGATTTTGAGGGACTGTCCCTGATTTCGAGGGACTGTCTCTGATTTGAAGCAATGTCCCTCTTTCCTCCTCATTTGTCCCTCATTTTGGTCTGATCTCTATAGATGAATACAAAATGCATTTTTTATCTTTCAAAAAGTGTTTCCCAGTGCCGATCCGGTCCTGTCCCTGTCTGGGTATGGAGATGAGTAAGGGGAAGATCCATACCATTGCAGGGCAGAAGCGATGTCAAAATGTCACTTCCGCCCATATCGCTTAAAGGATTTTTTTTTTTTATTACATAATTCAGACATTAATGGCTGTGTGTTGAGTCATTTTGAGGGGACAGCAAATTTGCACAATGTACACTCACTACTCTACATTGTAGCAAAGTGTCATTACTTTGGTGTTGTCACATGAAAAGATAGATAAAAAATAGATAAAATATTTAGGAAAATGTGAGGGGTGTACTCAGTGGTGCCTTTAAAATCTGTTTAATCAGTTGTCTACCGCCCGCGTCATATGAAGGCGGGACAAAGGCTCTCTTGTTCTGGGAGGACATCATATGACGGCTGCATGAAGACTCTCTCGTTCTGGGAGGATGTCATATGACGGTGGGATGAAGACTCTCTCGTTCTGGGAGGATGTCATATGACGGTGGGATGAAGACTCTCTCGTTCTGGGAGGACGTCATATGACGGCTGCACGAAGACTCTCTCGTTCTGGGAGGACGTCATATGACGGCGGCATGAAGACTCTCTCGTTCTGGGAGGACGTCATATGACGGCGGCATGAAGACTCTCTCGTTCTGGGAGGACGTCATATGACGGTGGGATGAAGACTCTCTCGTTCTGGGAGGACGTCATATGACGGCGGCATAAAGACTCTCTCGTTCTGGGAGGACGTCATATGACGGCTGCACGAAGACTCTCTCATTCTGGGAGGACGTCATATGACGGCTGCACGAAGACTTTCTCGTTCTGGGAGGACGTCATATGATGGCGGCATGAAGACTCTCTCGTTCTGGGAGGACGTCATATGACGGCGGCATGAAGACTCTCTCGTTCTGGGAGGGCGTTATATGACGGCGGCACGAAGACTCTCTCATTCTGGGAGGATGTCATATGACGGCGGCATGAAGACTCTCTCGTTCTGGGAGGACATTATATGACGGCGGCACAAAGACTGTCTAGTTCTGGGAGGACGTCATATGACGTCCTTGCCTTCCCCAGCCACTAGAGGGCATGTGCCACGTCACTGGGAACCCGATGCGTGTGACTGGCGGCCGAGGACGTTATATGATCGCGGCACGAAGACTTCTCTCATTCTGGGAGGACGTCATATGACGGCGGCACGAAGACTCTCTCGTCATATGACGTCCTCGCCTTCCCCAGCCACTAGAGGGCACGGGCCATGTCACTGGGAACCCGATGCGTGTGACTGGCGGCAGCAATGTCCACCGGGCCCCCGCGATTGCTCAGTAACTGAGCAGGACCGTGGATCTCTGAGTGTAAACACACAGATCCACATCCTGTTAGGGAGAAGAGACCGATGGTGTGTCCCTTGTACATAGGGACACCGATCGGTCACCTCCCCCAGTCAGTCCCCTCCACCCCACAGTAAGAATCACTCCCTAGGGAACACATTACCCCTTGGTCGCCCCCTAATGTTAACCCCTTCCCTGACAGTCATATTTATACAGCAATCAATTCATTTTTATAGCATTGTTCACTGTATAAATGTGAATGGTCCCAAAAATTTGTCAAAAGTGTCCGATGTGTCCGCCGCAATATCGCAGTTACGATAAAAATAAGCAGATCGCCGCCATTACTAGTAAAAAATAAATTAATAATAAAAATGCTATAAATCTATCCCCTCTTTTGTAGCTGCTATAACTTTTGCGCAAACCAATTAATATTCACCTATTGCGATTTTCATTTTACCAAAAATATGTAGAAGAATACGTATCGGCCTAAACTGAGGAAAAAAAATTGTGCCCTTTAATTGTCGCCACTGTGCCAATTGTCGCCACTGTGCCAATTGTCGCCACTGTGCCAATTGTCGCCACTGTGCCAATTGTCACCACTGTGCCAATTGTCGCCACTGTGCCCATTGTCGCCACTGTGCCAATTGTCGCCACTGTGCCAATTGTCGCCACTGTGCCAATTGTCGCCACTGTGCCAATTGTCACCACTGTGCCAATTGTCACCACTGTGCCAATTGTCACCACTGTGCCCTTTAATTGTCACCACTGTGCCCTGTAATTGTCGCCACTATGCCCTGTAATTGTCGCCACTAAATCTATCCCCTCTTTTGTAGCTGCTATAACTTTTGCGCAAACCAATTAATATTCACCTATTGCGATTTTCATTTTACCAAAAATATGTAGAAGAATACGTATCGGCCTAAACTGAGGAAAAAAAAAATTGCATATTTATTGTAGCAAAAAGTAAAAAATATAGATTTTTTTTCAAAATTGTCGCTCTTTTGTTTATAGCGCAAAAAAATAAAAATCGCAGAGGTGATCAAATACCAACAAAAGAAAGCTCTATTTGTGGGGGGAAAATGATAAACATTTTATTTGGGTACAGCGTTGCATGACCGCGCAATTATCATCCAAAGTGCGACAGCGCTGAAAGCTGAAAAATGGCCTGGGTGAAAGTGCCCTGTAGGCAAGTGGATCATTTTCTAAAAACTAGTAAAACCTCAGCAACCAATCAGATTATTGCAGTTGACAAATGAACCATAGGAGTGAACCATAGGAGGCCCAGCTCAGGCACCGCCGGGGTACATGTAGGCTTTGGACATGGAGTGTTGAACATTTTATCATCTCCTCCCACCATGAGGCCTCTGGTCATAACATTCCCGTCTGGACTTCAGCTGTTTACTCGGCATTTCCAATGTTGAAGACTCTAATAAGCCTGAGCGGTAATTGGGTGGGGGAAATCTAACTGCTGAATCTCTGCCAGAAATGCCTCGTCAGGAATTCATAAAACACGGACTGTAACCACGCACAGCTGCTAAGGGTGGCCCGGAATTCCTTAATTTTCTATCATGCATGGCAGAGAGCCTTGGTCCATTCTAACACCAAGAAAACTGATAAACACACATGTGGTGCCTCACCAGTCACAATATTTCCAGTTCTGTTCAGAAGGTCTTGTGATCCAGGAACAGTGCTGGCTGGTGCTCAAAATGTTTGGGGGGGGGGGGCGCAAACAAACGGAAAAAAAACAAAACAATTGCAGCCTCACTGTGCCCATCAAATGCAGCCACTGGGCCCATCAAACCCAATCACTGTGCCATCAATTGTCACCACTGTGCCATGCCATTTAAACGCAGCCACTGTGCCATCAATTGTCACCACTGTGCCATGCCATCAAACGCAGTCACTGTGCCCATCAATTGTCGCCACTGTGCCAATTGTCGCCACTGTGCCCTTTAATTGTCGCCACTGTGCCCTGTAATTGTTGCCACTGTGCCAATTGTCGCCACTGTGCCCTTTAATTGTGGCCACTATGCCCTGTAATTGTCGCCACTGTGCCAATTGTCACCACTGTGCCCTGTAATTGTCGCCACTTTGCCCTGTAAAAATGCTGCCCCGCCCCCAGCCGCTGGATCTGATAGGCACTTCCACAGCCAACCAGCTGCCGTTATTCAGATGTCCGGCGCTCACCAGGGGCGGGCCATCTGAATAGTCGGCGGCAGCGGCAATACATAGATTCATGCAATGCATGAATCTATGTATTGTATTCAGTGGCGGTGCAGGAGCAAGAGGGGAAAATTAAGAAAAATGTGTAAATTTGAAAATCCAAAACCAAGAAAAAAAAATCAGGAAATTTTAAAGAATAACTAACTAATAATAACTAACTATTACATTTTAGGTATTGGAATTTCCTTTTAAATATGGCTGTTAGTGAACGTAACAAATACGAATTTATGATAAGTTATTAATTATCCGATATAACGAAATAACAAATGGAACAGAACAAATTAATAATAAATAATAATAAAAATTATTATTATTGTTATTTTTTATTATTATTATTATTTTGTTACATTTCATTTGTTATTTCTGGTATACTTCTGTTAGGTTCACTAAAAGCCAAATTTGAAAGGAAATTCCAACACCTATAATTTCATAGTTAGTAATAATTAAGTTATTATTAGTTAGTTATTATTTCAGATTTTCAAATTTTTGGGTTTTCAAATTGTCAAATTTACGAATATTAGAATTTAAAAATATTCCGTTAAATGGATTTTCGGTAATTTGTTAGTTTGTCGAAATTCGTTAAAAAATTTGGTATGAAACAAATTGCACATGTCTACTGCTCAGTAGTAGCCCCCAGCTTTGCTTATCCCCTGCTCAGTAGTAACCCCCAGCTTTGATAATCTCCCACTCAATAGTAACCCCCAACTCCGCTGATCCTCTTGTTAGCTAATCCTCTCTGGTGCCTGTTCACCTCCCATTATATTGCTCCCAAGCTGCAAACACCACGAGTGACATTCCTAGTTTCTCCGGTCCCCCAGCTCTGCTGATCCTCTGCGGCTCAGTCCTCTCAGTCCTATCTCTCCGATCCCCGCTCATCTTTCGCTATAGCGTTCCCATGTTGCACAGCACATGTGTCATCTGCTAGTGGCTCCGCTTCAGCCCAGACCCCACTCACCTTTCTGCTTCCCCACGCTGCACACCAGATGTGACGTCTGCACCACACACTCCCAGAATATATATACATGAACCGAAAGTGACTGCTGACGACGTCTTTTCAGTTCGCTTGTTGGTTTCTCAGTGCATTCTAGGATATCTCATACCTCCAAAACAAAGCAAAGTCAACACTGAATATAAGCCTCTCAAAAGCTGCATGTGCTGTTAGCGAGCGTTGTCATAGACTTCTATGGAGGCTTTGCAGACACTTTAAAACACTAAGAAAATTACATGGGGGATAATTTTTGAAGCGAAGCAAACACAACGTGTGACCAGGGCTGTATAATACCCATTTTATTTAGTGACAGGAATTCTGATTGGCATTCAGAATGCTTTAAAAAAAGCCTGTCCAGTACATTTTGAAACAAGTGTAAATGAGCCCTTATAGTGTTAAATGAAATAAACCTGAAGAAATTCCAAAAACAACAAAATAAAGCTTGGATAAGCCGAAGATTTCCGTTTTTTTGGTTTCCGCTGGATTAGCACTAAGCAGCCCACTCCACGAGGGATAAATACCAAAAACTATTTGTTTCAGAAACTTGCCTATACAAAATATATATAAAATATTAATTAAAAAGAGGTATTAAACCCAAAAACAAAACTGTAATACATTGTTTGAGGGCAAGTTCATACAAAAAATAATGACGCTGAGTACCCTGTTCACACTGGCATTAAAAACAAACGCTCCTCAGATGCCTAGTAAAGTAGTCTGCACTTGATAAAACATGAAGCATCTGCATCACGTTGCTGTGGTTCAAAAATGAAGCTACATGTTGAGTTTGGTTTGGAAGGGCTAGAAATATCTCAGCTCCCAGGGCCGCCATCAGGGGGTACAGGCATTACACCTGTAAGGGGCCCGATGGTCCCCAGGGGCCCGGTTGCCCACCCATTTTTTTTTTATGTTTTTTTTTTTTTCCTCTGACCGTAGGGGGTCACCTTTAGCAACTCGCAGCAGGAGCCTATCACCCCCCCCCCCTTTTTAAAAAAAAATACATTTTGTTTGACCCCCCACCTTTAGCAACTCGTGGCAGGTGATCGCCCCCCGTTTTTTTCCGGTCTGACCCCACACCTTTAGCAACTCGTGGCAGAGGACCACCCCCCCTTTTTATTAGAATTTATTTTTTCATCTGACTTTAGCAACTCGCGGGCAGGAGAGAGAAGAGAAGACTTTACCTGACTTTATTTTGTTCGTCAGCATCAACCCCAACCATCCCGCTTATCATATCTTGCGGCAGGAGAGAAAAGAGAAGAGATGACACTTTTGTTACCACAACCCCCCCCCCCATCCGCTTATCTCTCGGCGGCAGGGCAGGAGAGAGGCCCCCATATAGGGTGTTAGGGACCTTGGATTGTAAGCTCCTTGGGTGCAGGGACAGCTGTGAATGTATAATATGTAAAGCACTGTGTGAATTGTCAACACTATATACATTTCTATAGTGAAAGAGTACTAAACTTTACAGGACCTGTTATACCTGTCCACTGCTTGAGAGTGTCAGGTCACCTGTGAGCAGATGACAAGTGCACCCTGTTGGAGCCAGGCGTGCACCACAAGGTAGTGAACCCTGTAGCAGACTGCTGCGGATGGACCACAGAGTGGGTATGGAGGAGGGGTACGCTGGGGCACAAACAGGGATCCTACAGGCAGCTTGAGCCCAAGATTCCTCAGGGAGTGGTGTCTAAGACCCAGCTGGTGTTCACCAGAGCCTCTAGTGGTGAGGATGGCCTTTGCTGCAGCTGGATCCAGGTCGCGGCCCCCAGAGTCCCCTAGGTCATGCTCCGTAGGGAGAGAGGGGAAGCAGCACACAGGACACAAGAGATAGTGGAGGGTAAGCCGAGGTCAGGGGAACAAGCAGACGAGGATAACCAAGGGACAGGCCAAGGGTCAGGGTCACAGGCAAACACGAGTGGTCGAAGACAAGCCAAAGTCGGTACACAAAGATAACACAGCACACAGAAAACAGGAAGCCAAACACACAATGCTTAACAAACAACGTTGATCAGCAAAGCAGACCAGCAGTGCAGTTGTTAATATAGAGTTCCTGGGATGGCCTGGGGTGGAGCCATACAGGGAGGAGAGATGATAAAGGCAGCCAGATAAGAGAGTCTGGCCTCTAATGAACAAATGGAGAGAAATCTGCCAGACATTATTGCAAATCCATGACAGAGAGACTCAAAGACACCCATTTCTGCCCACTCAATTATCAGCCCCTCAAGGGTGGGGCTTCTACGAAACCTAACCACTAGTAACACCTGCTAGCAGTGCCCCTGTGATGTCACCAGTGCCTAGCCAATTGCTAATCTGACACCACTATACATACAACAGCCTACCAGGAAACAGGTGCTCTTCAGAAGTTAAATTGAGCAGAAACTTTTTCCTACACGGGGTTAATCCAGTCAACAGTCAAGCTATAAAATCCCGGTTCCTCTTTGATACGTGAACCCCAGGCAGTAAGGATGATTGTTCCTCTTTTAAACAGCAGCCTGGCAAGTTCTCATCATGTGAATTTGGGAACAATGAAGTTTATTTCTAAGTTCTGCACGGCACATAATATTGATGAGGATTTGTCCTTTTTAGTAAAATGAAGCATGTGGGTGAGCTGTGAATATATATCAGTCCGTATTGTTCCATCCTCCCTGGCGCTCCGCACACCCTACACACCGCTCTTATTATATTGAATTACACGGAGCGTGCAGCTGCACGTGCCTCGCATGGAAAATGATGACTGAGGTGTGTTTTCAAGTGCAGATGGCAGCGAGAGACGAAGGTAATGAGCTGATAAGAGGGCTGAGAATGAAACGTTCGCTGTGTGGGCTCCTGGCCCTCGTTAGGCTCTCGTACATAGATTCACGTGCCGCCTCACATGGAAGGCCATGCATCTCATATCATGCAGACCAGATATATAATTTAATAATAATAAAAAAAAAAATGCAAGTCTTTTTTTAAAAAGGTACTGTATGAACGTTTGAGCTGAAAAATTATTTGTGAATCATTTTAAAGCTGAAATCTGGATGGCATAGTTACTTTGGTTCCGCATGGCACGATGTCGGTATGCACGTCTCATACCTAGGGAAGCTGACAGTCAGGGCTGTCTTAATGAGTGGGCACACCTGGACACTATGCCCAGGGGCCCCAGCTGCATAGGGGGCCCCTGCTCTTTCCCCAAAGCAGCTGGTCCTTGAGCCCGCGCTGCCCCGAAATTGGGGACCCCATGGTGGCACTGAGAGTTTACCTGCACTGTCATCGCTGTAGGGGCCCCCGAGCATTTCTTTGCCCAGGGGCCCATTAAGCTATTAAGGCAGCCCTGCTGACAATCACTGTAGTAGTTGGTGCTACAACAGTGATAGCTTTTATATTCTGGATTCCTTGCCGAGCAGCTTCCCCTCTGCACACTGACCACAGGGGGGCGCTCAGTTGGCACCACCATCATTCACAGAAAGTCTTGAATTTTTATTATTTTTTCAACTAATACAAGGCGTTCTTTGATTGAACGAGGCGGAGAGGAGGGGGTGGTGACGTCACTATATTTATCACAAAGTACCTTAGAGGTGGATTCGAGGAATGGTCCAAGATAGTGCAGCAGTGTCTCAAGAGTGAAGCAAAACAAGGGTGTTAGGCGCAGTACAAGTGTGGTATAAGTACCAGGCCGTGAGCCACAGGTGACCACCAACGTCAAGCAAGTTCGTTCATCTTAGTAGTGTGCGTCATATAAAGTCCCACAATCCCTCTCTTCTTTTGAGATTTTTCCCCAGCCTAGACCAACTGAGTAACGTCACCTGACAGGGGGCTTATGCCCCCTGTCAGCTGAAAACAGGTCACAGGTGTGCAGAACGAATTGCACTCCTTCGATCCATAGGAGAAGTAAGGCCATAAAAGCTATGGCCATACTTCTCCTTTAGAAAATGGTGATAGCCATAGACAGGGCCGCCATCAGAGGGGTACAGGCATTACACTTGTAAGGGGCCTGATGGTCCCCAGGCCCCCCCCCCCTGTTTTAGGCCTCCCGTTTTATTTTATTTTTTCGTTTGACCCCCCCACCTTTAGAAACTCGCGACAGGGGACCTGTTATTATTCAACTGAGTACAACAGGCATTGCAAAGGACTTCCAACGTGTTTTAGGTCCCACACCTTCATCAGGGTTGGGTGAAATGGAGTAATACATGAACTCAAAAATACTCCTAAGCAGATAACAGTCAATGTTGTGGTCACAGTAGAAGAAGCTACTTGGGTGAAAGTCCCCTCTTGGGGGGTCTCAGTCTTTGCAGTGAGCTGCCAAATACAGGCCAATTGGGCTCAAGTAATGAATTGTCTACATTTTCATAACCTTTGAACATATATGTCCAGCGCACCGCTACCACTATCTCATGAACCTCAGATGGTAGCCACAATATTTGATAGCTCATGTCTATAGTGAAAGGCAAGGACCCCCTGGGCAACAGTTCTTGGGGGGAACATTAATTGAGCAGGTTTTACAAATCTGTCCCGATAATATTGCATTAGTACAAGATTACTAGGATTGGTTTTCCATCATAAGGGTGGTCACCCCAAACCAGTATGTCCCCTCGTGTTCACAGGAATCCCCAGTTGTATGGACATCACCATCTTTTTCATCCTAGTGATGATTCCCTTATCCTGAATCTGTATCCCTTACGGGGTGAGAGTCAAAAATTGCACTAATAATTATGAAGTCGGCTGTTTTACAGTCATTACCGGTAAACAAGTGGATGCATACTGTATTATTTATCCGTGCAGATCATTACTAAACTATTTATTTACTCTGAAACCCAATCCCCGCCACATATCCTCTGTTCTCAACTCCATCTTCAGGCTACCTAGCAACAAGCTGATTTCTACACTGGCTGGGAAGGTCATTGCGATGTCACCATGGCTGCTGTTAGAAATCATTGGGCCCCGTACAGCCTACCTGGCAGGCGTCCCCCACTGCCCCAATATATCAAAACAATATTATCACTAAAAATACACTAAATTTATTATAAGATAATACAAATCTAACAAAGAACCTGTGTGAATTAGTCCTTTTTTTAAATAGTATTTTACATTTTTGTTTAAAAAATTTATAATTTTTAGAATAATTTTTGCATTTTTAAAATTATTTATTTAAAAATAAAAAATAAATGATTTATTACAATGTTACATTTATTTTACAGGACAGGGAAGCCGGCATTGCCACGGGAGGAGCTTGGCACAGTGACAGGGGGGCACAGGGGGGGGATTAGAAGTGGGCAGACCAGTGCAGGGGGAAGAAATTAAAGGAACGATGCCCTGTGTCTCTCCCTGCAGCAGCTGAATGCCTATGGGAGGAAGAGAAACCAGCTTTCAGCTGCTGCAGAGAGGAGCACAGGGCATCTTTCTGTAATTGCCCCTCTGCCCGACCATACCGATTCCTCCTGCTGTTCAGGCCCCTCTGTGTGCCTGGGGCCCGTACAGGAGGGCTGGTGGTCCCCCCCTATCAGCGGCCCTGGATGTCACCAACTGTCTGCACATGGATCGGACTGTTCGTAAATGTTTAGTTTCCCTGCATTACTTATTTCAGATCTGTATCATTGCCTGCAACATTTGTCCCAAGCATGAATGCTTTACCAACTGCCCTTTTCTTAAATGAGAGCTATATTATTTTTTTTATGTACATATGATACACTACTGTATATATGCTTATGATATACTGTATACTTGTATAGCATTTAAAAAAAAAACGTTTGTTGCGCTTACCCCCGGAGGAGCCACTTGGTATGATGAGTTCTCTGTTCTTTGCCACGACTCTAAAAACGTTGTCCCCTCTGACGCACCTGGTTTGGTAATGAGATGCTGCAAACATCTATGAGCTCAAGTATTAGTAAACCACCCACGGCTATATTAGCATATAGGAAATAGGCTCCAGGCTCACTTAGTCGAGCATAAAGTACCTATATTATCACAGGACAAAATAAATGGCAAGCCACAAAAAGCAATGAATAGGTAAATGAGTTTCTCTGAATTCAGTAAACAAACTGACGTGAATACTAGGCTGTAATATGGTAATTAATCGAGATTACCATAGTACTAAGCAAAATGAACCTAGTATAGGCATCACTGGTAAAGAACAGTATAAACAAACAACATAAACAGTAAGGAAAACTCCTAGAGCACCCCTCTGCAGAAAATGATCAAAAAGTGTCCCAGAGTGCACTCTTTGTATATCCCCTGAGCATAGGTATAGGTATATTTCCTAAAGGGAGTACCTCTGGGAGGTAGTTGTACAGTATCTGGCACCGGATATGTAAATTCAGCTGGTTAACGATGGGGCCCAAACTGTACGGTGGTGCACTTTGATTACTATCCCTTTAAGGCTGCATGCAGTGTTTAATTTTGGAGATATAGGCAAATAGGCAGTCTCCTTTTGTAACAAACTGCTACACACTAGTATCGTTCACCAGTCCTGGCACCCAGCAAACCTTGTCCTCGACACTCCTCTGTCTCTGGTCTTCAGGCACTCGATCCTTGGTGTCTCAGCCCTTGCAATCCTGTCCTCACAGGCTCATTCCCAACACTTCTCCAGTCTCTGCACAAACAGCATACAGGTCTTTCCGACTCCGATCCCCACACAGCAAGACCCAGCTCTTGTTCTTAATGCCCCAGAGAAAAACTTTCCACTCTCCTCCTTCTTACAGGGTTCTTGTGGCTCTTGTAGTCCTCAGATGCATTCACTTCCACAGTGCAGCTCTAAAAAACCGACTTCATTTCCCAGGGTTCCATGCAGCTGCTCCATAGCCTTTCAGTTCATCCAGTCCCACTGGCTACCCCTGGTGAGTGGAGGCTGAATGGCGCTGAAGCCAACTTACGAATCCTGTTTGGGCACATAAGGCAGCTAAGCACCTGGCTACACTTGATTTTTTTTTTTTTACCTGCCCATTAAAGGGGAAGACTTTAGATACCCTTTGTTTTAGTGCATCCAGAATGTATTTAGCTCATTTAAAAATAAAGTTAAAGTAAACTTGAAATGTAGAGACCATCTATGATAAAAAAAAAGGGCTTGTCCACAAAGATTGCACAGGTGTAATTTTTATTGCATTGAAGCACATCGACTGACTATTCTAATTGTATGGATTAACGCACAAAAATGCATGGACATTTAAGACTACTTTCACACTGAGGCCACGTACACACGATCGAACATGTCCGCTGAAACTGGTCCGCAGACCAGTTTCAGCGGACATGATCGATCGTGTGTACGTCCTATCGGACCGTTTTCCAGCGGACAAAAATTTCCAAACATGCTTGAAAACTTGTCCGCTGGAAACCTGTCCGTCAAATAAGGTTCGATGGTTAGTACACAAACCATCGGACCAAAATCCCCCGCATGCGCAGAATCAAGTCGACGCATGCTTGGAAGCATTGAACTTCGTTTTTTTATCACGTCGTCGTGTTCTACGTCACTGCGTTCTGGTTCGAGGGGATTTTGGTCCGATGGTGTGTACGCACATCAGACCAACAGACAATTCAGCCTTGTCCGATGAAAACGGTCCGTCGGACATGTCTGATCGTGTGTACAGGGCCTGAAGCGTTTTTACAGCGTTTTAGCGTTAAAAAGAGCGCTATTAAAATGCTCATAAAACGCTCTCCATGCATCTCAATGGACCCTTTCACACTGAGTCCTGCAAGCAGCATCTTTGGAGCAGCTCTTGGACGCTGAAAAAATGCTCCAAAAGCGCCCTTCTCCATTGAAATGAATTGAAAGCGCTGTAAAAACGCCTAACCCTTTCACACTGAGGCGTTGCATTGGCGGGGCGTTGAGAAAAGTCCTGCAAGCAGCATCTTTGGAGCAGCTTTTGGGTGCTGAAAAAAAACGCTCCAAAAACTCCCCTCTCCATTGAAATGAATTAAAAAGCGCTGTAAAAACGCCTAACCCTTTCACACTGAGGCGTTGCATTGGCGGGGCGTTGAGAAAAGTCCTGCAAGCAGCATCTTTGGAGCAGCTTTTGGGTGCTGAAAAAAAAAACGCTCCAAAAACTCCCCTCTCCATTGAAATGAATTGAAAGCGCTGTAAAAACGCCTTATCATTTCACACCGGAGGGGGGTGCACTGGTGGGGCATTGAGAAAAGTCCTGCAAGCAGCATCTTTGGAGCAGCTTTTGGACGCTGAAAAAAGAAACGCTTCAAAAACGCCCCTCTCCATTGAAATGAATTGAAAGCGCTGTAAAAACGCTGTGCCCTTTAACACCGAGGCACTGTAAAAACGCCCTAAAACGTTAGGGTCTTAGCGGTGCTTTACCAGCACATTGGGATTGCAGATGAGGCTTCGCTCAAATAACGTCAGAAAAACGATTGAAACACGCTAGAAAAAACGCCCCAGTGTGAAAGGGGCCTAAGTGTGATAGCTCACACAAGCACAAGGTGAGCATGCAAACTCCATGCAGATAGAGTTGTGGATGGGATTCAAACTGGGAACCCCTATGCTAGAAGCCAAGTGCTGCCTTCTTTAGGCTGCATTCACACCTAATCGCGCGTCCTGACCCGCGAATTGCGGCGACAAATGTGAGGCGTTTTGTACCGCGATTTGCGGCGAAAAAACTCCTAGTTTTTAACCCCCCTTTTTGGAGAGGTCCATCATCTCCTATGCCGAACGCATAAGACGCCTGAAAAAAAGGGTCCGGGACTTGTTTTGGGCTTCAGGCGTTCGGCGTTCGGCGTGGAGATGTGAACCATCTCCATAGAGGGGAATGTTAAATTTCCCCTCCAGCGTATGCGGCGTCGGGCGTCGGGCGTAAAAACGCCTAGATGTGAATGCAACCTTACTGCTTTGTGATATCCTTTTGGCTCTCAGCTATGTGTGAACACTTTAGTCAGCAGGTCGTTGAGTTTATTTGAAAGTACTAGAGGGAAAAAAACACACAAATCCAATTTAAATATTTAGCATATTTAAGTTTGCTTTAGGATCAACCTGCAGCAATCTGTCTTTATCAAGATCTAAACTTTGATGACGCTAATCTTTATTTCTGGCCGTATCTGGGCTATTAGCGTTGATAACTTATCTTATGGAGATGTCATGTTTTTAGGATGTTATAGTCAAAGTAAATTCCTATCTGCCCTAAATGTGCAAATATTTAACGTACAGCTGGAAATATAGGAATGCAGAGATTCGGAGAACAAGGAGGTCAGCGAGTTTGTTTTTTTCCAGCACTAGAGTGAAATCTATACAAACTGAAGGAGAGGGTCTGTCTGAGTAGCTGGTGGGATACCAGGAAACAAGGAACATAAAGATTTCATTACCACTGGGTATCATTAGCCGGCCTTGTCTGGACAGGCGAAAAATCCCAGGAAGACAAAACACACATTCAGTAATAACTTATTGAAATAAACGGCCTAACACTCAACTCCAGGCAGATAGAAAAGACACAACATATTGCAGCTATGTATTTAATAATTCATTGGTTTTTTTTATTGTTTTTTTACGAAAGTTGTATAAGTTCCTGAAGTTTGTTTGCTATCAGACTTAGAAATCTGTATCAGACTGAGATTCAAAGGTGCAGCAAATTAGCTTGTTAGGGGTAACACTCATTCCACGTTCCCCTCCTTGTTGGGCGCTAAATTTGGGTCACAAGGAAGGCCGCCGCCTACTAGGGTTGCCACCTCATCCCTTTAAACCCGAACACATATGAATTACACAGGTTCTGAGGCTAATTTAATGCAGGTAAAGCACCAAGTGAGTTTAATTACCACCTTAATTAGCCACAGAACCTGTGTAATTAATATGTGTTCGGTTTTAAAGGGATGAGGTGGCAACTCTACCGCCTACCCAGTAGTGTATTTAGGCTTTGTGCTGCCCTAGGCCTGACTAAACTCGTGCATCCCCTAATTTAAATATGACCCACCCCTTCCTGTCAAGGCCACACCTCTTGCAGTTTAAGACCTACCCTGAAATTTTCAAGTGGGGACGCTAGTTCTGAGGGCCAGGGGGGGGGGCAATGGATTGCCTTAATTTGCATATATTTTCTCTCACTTATAGTTTGGCTAGGGGGCAGGAATTGAAGGGAAATCTCTGCAATGGGACAGGGATGGTAAAAATGTAACTGACAGGGGTTACAACCTTCCCTTACTCTATCCAAAATGAAAAAAAAAAAAAAGTGTTGATTATAGTTCTACTTTTAGCATAAATTTCGGATAATTTTCATCGAGGACTAAGAACATATAACCATGCCAATGGTGCAACAGAAAACATATAGCACAGTGAGGAAGGTTTGTGGTCCAGAATAATAGGACAGTCAAAATTAGAAGCGGCGCCCCCCCACCCCGGCGGGGACTCATGCTGCCCCCCTACAAAGTGCTGCCCTAGGCCTGGATACATCATTGGGCCTACCCCTGGGTTGGGTTCTTTGGGCTATGCCAGGTGATGAACAGGGTCACCCACCCTATCACAAGGGTAAAACCTTGCCCAATGGCGTGTTCATCAATGCCCAGGAACAGGCGGGGGCAACGGTCATGTGAAAAGTCAAACATTAAGGCAGTCCCCCAATTCAGAGATGAGCCACTTGTGTGTAGTGTGGTATGCAGAGTGCCTCCAGAAGCCATTGTCCCTTGTCCTACACACTTGTACAGGTGCATGTGTTGCATTAGGAGGGACATGCAGAGCCTATGTCCCATCCACCAGTCAGCTTACCTCCATTACCTCACTCCCAGTAACAGAATGGGGTTTTGCCAAGCAAACAGCGCAGGCCTCATACGTGCTCTCCCTTAACCCTTCTCTTTCCGTACCAAGTGACCAGGCCTAGATCTCTGTAACGCAAGGCCAGTCCCAGTGACCGACAGATACGAACAGCTAGGAAGAAAGTCCAAGGATCGACACCTTCGCTACCGAAAAAAAACTGTCACCTACCAGGTACCACACCAATGACTGGTTGCTGTTTTCCTTCCAGCCACTCATGAACCTTTGCTGCAACAATGTTACTCATGCCTCTTAATGTTATTACAGGCCCTGGTTTCTAAAGGCCTGTACGCACGATATGAAAATCTGAAGTAAAATTGTGTCCGAAATTCCTGGGAGGCCAGACTGTGGCTGGTGGGAGTAAAAAATGCCCTGCCATTAATGGGAGTAAGCAATACCCCATAATTTGTTTTAATGGGAGGAATAGTGCCCCATTGATGGAGTCATTAGGAGGTATAGTGCCCCCAATGGCCAGATAAAGGCAAGCAAAGGGCCGCATCCGGCCCTCGGGCCACAGTTTGGAGACCACTGCTCTATCACATAAAATACATTTAAAGCAGAGGTCCGCCAAATTCATTTTTTTATTAAAAGCCAGCAGCTACAAATACTGCAGCTGCTGACTTTTAATATATGGACACTTACCTGTCCAGGGCGCCCGTGATGTTAGCGGCTTTCAGCTGCTCCCGCCACCATCCTCGGTAGGGGAATCAGGAAGCCTTGCGGCTTCACTTCCTGGTTCCCTACTGCGCATGCGCGAGTCTCGCTGCACGTCCTCACTGGTCCCTGCTGTCTTCTGGGACCTGTGTGTCTCCCAGAAAACAGCGGGAGAGGACAGAGTAGGCTCCAGAAGTGGCGCAGGTCACCTCAATCACCGAGGTGATTTATGCCCGGAAGTGGGAGCAAATACCTGTATTAGACAGGTATCTGCTCCCTCCTCCCCCCGAAAGGTGCAAAATGTGACACGGGAGGGGGGGGGAGGATTCCAAAAAGTGGAAGTTCCATTTTTGGGTTGAACTCCACTTTAAGTTTTTGGTTGTATCATGACAAAATGTGGAAAATTTCAAGGGCTATGACTTTATAGGCCAGATTCTCAGAAGAGATACGACGGTGTATCTCTGTTTCTGAGCCATCCTATCAATGCGACTGATTCTTAGAATCAGTTACGCATAGATTTGGCGTAGATCCGACTGGCGTAAGTCACTTACACCTTCGGATCTAAGTTGCAATGTTACGCTTGGCCGCAAGGTAGCCAAGATACGCCGATTCCCGAACGTATTTGCGCGCCGCTGACGTAGTATACGTAGTTTCGCGCAAGAGTAAGATTACCCCTGCTATATGAGGGGTAACCTTGCGTAGGTCCGGCGTACACCATGTTAAGTATGTCGTGTTTTTCCATTGTTTACGTAACTCGTCGCCAACAGGGCTGTGCGTTAATTCCGTTGACATCGAAACCAATGTATTTGCGGCGTACTATGGAGCATGCGCAGTGGGCTACGTTAACGGCAGGCGCATGCGCAGTTCGTTCGGCGCGGGGGCGCGCTAAATTTAAATACAAGCCGTCCCCTTTGAATTACGCGGGGATACGCCGGGCCATTTACACTACGCCGCCGCAAATTACGGAGCAAGTGCTTTGAGAATACGTCACTTGCTCCTGCGTGGTGTAAATAGGAAACGCTACGCTACGCCGCCAGCAACAAGAATCTGGCCCTATGACTTCAATATAGAGAAGGACGATACCACAAGAAAGCGTCATGAAGTTCTGGTAGCAATAAAATATGATTATTGTAGAAAAAACGGTGCACAGAGAAGCTGATAATATAATTGAAGACGTGAACTCGTTGCACCCAGCCTCTTTTCTCAGTACCAGGAGGGGGTTTTCGCAGTACAGCTTACACCTGCCTGACAATCACTTATTATGGGATACCTGAGATAGTGGTGGAGCCAGCTACTCTGCTGCATTCCTCTGACTGCATAAACATTTACATTGCAGCAGGGAGGGCGCAGAGCCAGGAAGATGTCGGGGTCAGGGAGTTTGTTGACTGCGGCTGCTTGTGTTCAGCGTAGAGAGAAAGGGAGCAGGGGGAATATAGAGAGGGGTCACTGAGGACAGCAATAAGCAGGGGAAGGAATGAAATGTAAAGACACCAGCAAGATCTATTTACCCTGAGCAAATAGCATACAAAAAAATGTTGCTCGCCTGGGTTACAGCACAGGAGCGTGTCAGCTGCAGCTCTCCAGATGTTAGGGGACTGAAATCCCAGAATTCCCCAGCCTACTGGTTTACCAGATTGGCCGAAAGCTTCCTAAACAGGTGCAAAGCTAGAAGCAGTACGCCCCATTCACACGTGTGGGCCAGATCCACAAAGATGGGACGCCCGCGCGGCGTACCCCATTTACACTACGCCGCTGTAAGCCACAGCGGCGTATTACGAATCCTCAATGAAATGCCGCTGTAGCTTACGGCGGCGTAGCGTAAATGGGCCGGCGTACGCGGGTGTAATTCAAATTTACTAGTGGGGGGGCGTGGTTTAGTATAATTATGAATGACCCGGCGCAAACGACGCTTTTTTTACACTGCGCATGCGCCGGCCGTGGACGTACCCTAGTGCGTATGCGTGAAATCACGTCGCAAATAGTCAATGAAAGCGACATGTACGTAATATACGCAATTCCCTATTCGCGAACGAGTTACGCAAAACCGCGGTCCCGACGTCCATACTTAACATTGGCTGCTCCTCACTATAGCAGCTTTATCTTTACGCCGTACAGACGCTTACGCAAACGACGTAAACACACTGCGCCGGGCGTACGTACGTTCGTGGATCGCCATATCTACCTCATTTGCATATTTAACGCGGACGCGCCCCTAGCGTCCAGCGTAAATATGCATCTAAGATACGACGGTGTAAGAAACTTACGCAAGTCGGATCTTAGCGTAATTCCGGCGTATCTTGTTTTCTGGATAGAAAACAATGACACGCCGGTGGGAAATTCGAATTACGCCGGTGTATCTATAGATACACCGGCGTAATTCTTTTGTGGGTCTGGCCCTGTGGGTTTTAAGGTGAGCTTTAGGTGCGGGCAAAAAGTCCCAGTTGCTGCATCCTTCATGCACTTTCAATGCAGCCAAAACGCAAGTAGAATGAACCTAAAATGCACCGCACAGATGTGAACCAGCCTAATGTAAAATAGGTACAGGGTGGCAAAGACCATGCATACACTGCCGTTAGATGAAAGCTGCACAAACGTATGAAAGCTGCACAGACGTATGAAAGCGGCACAAACATGGCATGGGCTCTTCACAGCAGTGCGACTCAATCAGGGTAACATTTGGCTGCATAGCATAGTCTCTATATAAACAGAGGTTCAAGCTGGGGATGTGCTTCCGCCTCAAATTGAGAAGCGGGGGGTGCTGCCGCTAAATGAGAAGCGGGGGGGGGGGATTGCTGCTGCTAATTGAGAAAATTGAGAAGCGGGGGTGAAAAATGAGAAATGGGAATTGAGGTCGGGGGCCCCTTGGGTGCTGACGACCAAAAAAAGGGGGGGTTGCCCTGGGGACCTCTGGGCCCTTTGATAATAAAAAAATATTTTAAAAAAGAAATTAAATTATTTTTTATAAAAAAAAAAAGGGGGTTGCCACCTGGGGACCTCTGGGCCCCTTACAAAAAAACAAACAAAAAAATAATAATAATAATAATAATTTATATATATATATATATATATATATATATATATATATATAAAATGGGGGTAGCCATCCGGGGGCCCTGGGGACCTCTGGGCCCTTTGATAATAAAAAAACTATATAAAATAATAAATTAAATTACTTTTTATTAAACAAAAAGTGGGGGGTTGCCATCTCCGGGCCCGTGGGGACCTCTGGGCCTTTTAATAATAATAATAACAAAAATATACAGTATATATATATATATATATATATATATATATATATATATATATATTAAAAAAAGGGGGGGTTGCCATCTGGGGTCCTGGGGACCTTCAGGCCCCTTACTAACAAAAGTGGGTCGCCCTCCGGGCCCCTTACAGGTGTACCCCCTGATGGCGGCCCTGCTTCTCAGTGAAGTCCAGGGTAGTCCCGGTAACACAGGTGAATAGCTGGAGGAATCCAAAGCCGAAGGACAAAGGGCACCCTACTAGAACTGGAATATTCTGGTAACAGTTTAGGGGGGGTTCCCAACAGTGGCTGCGTACACACGATTGGACATTCCGACAACAAAACCGTGTTTTTTTTCCCCGACGGATATTGGCTCAAACTTGCCTTGCATACACACGGTCACACAAATGTTGTCGGAAATTCCGATCATCAAGAACGCGGTGACGTACAACACTACAACGAGCCGAGAAAATTAAGTTCAATGCTTCCGAGCATGCGTTGAATTGTTTCCGGGCATGCGTTGGAATTTTGCGTGTCGGAATTGCGACGCGATCTAAATTTTCCGTTGGAAAATTTGGGAAAAATTAAGTTCTAATTGATTCCAAGCATGCGTAGGATTTTTGTGCGTCGAATTGTGTCGGAATTTTCGACAAGAACTTTTGTTGTCGGAAAAATCGAGAACCAGCTCTCAAACATTTGTTGTCGGAAAATCCGACCGTGTGTACGCGGCATTAGGCTCCTGTCTGGCTGACTGCACGCTTGCTCTGACAGTGGAGGACTACTCTCCTGGCTGCAGATCACTTGCCCAGTTACCTTTGCTACATCAGGTGTTGCTGAGGGTGGGAAGCTGAGAAACTTATCACCTCTGGGCCTTTTTACTAGGAACCCAGGGAGTTCTGAGAGCGCTGAGACCCTACTGAACCAACTTTACTGCTTCTAGTTTACATTCTGAAGATCAATTTCTCCACAGTGCCTGCAGCTACAAAGGTCAGTGAGGGTTTGTTTTAAAGCTCATTTACTGCTTAACAAGAATAATAAAATCGTTGACGATCCATAGCCTGGCGACAGCGCTATTTTAAATGGTTTTGATTGTGAAACAGGTGCAAGTTACTTCTTGCCAGCTGTTTCCATGGTGCGAAACATTATGCATTAGTGGCTGCTGCTTTTGACAGTCTCCTGGCACAGCTCATGCGCACCTAAGACTGCCAATCGCAAACCAAGGTGGAAAGGAAAGTACAACAGAAACTGCAGTCAAGTAATGACTTGATTATTCCCTCTAAAACACAAGAGAAATCTTTATGTGGGTGGAGTGGAGGAACCCTGTAATTCGATTATAAAATAAGCCTATAAAAGTTTTGTGAGAAGCAGTGTGTGCTGGAATCACGCCATAATGTCCTACAACATATTCCCACTGAGTTTTCACGTCAATTTCTATAGATAAATAGTAGCTTAGTCAGAAGGAAAGTTATATAAAAGGATTGACAAAGAATTAAGACAAATGTGAGAAAAAGTATAACTTAGACATGAAATTCCAGCTTTCTTAACTTCTGGCACCTATGTAACGCATACAGGCGGCAGCAAAGAGGGTGGGCTTTAGCACCAACATGCTGCACATACACTATATTACCAAAAGTATTGGGACGCCTGCCTTTAACCACTTGCCTACTTTTTCCATCCAGCACAGTGCACCCACACCCCCTTCCTGCCCAGACAAAATCTTAGCTTCCGGCACGGCGTCGCTTGAACTGACAATTGCGCGGTCGTGCGACGTGGCTCCCAAACAAAATTGACGTCCTTTTTTTCCCACAAATAGAGCTTTCTTTTGGTGGTATTTGATCGCCTCTGCGGTTTTTATTTTTTGGGCTATGAACAAAAAAAGAGCGTAAATTTTGAAAAAAAACACAATGGGCCAGATTCACAGAGCCTTTACTCCTGCCTAACTGGTCTTAGACTGGAGTAATTTCAAATTACGCGCGTTTTTTAGCTAGTCGGAAAGCTCAAACCATGAATAGACGGCTGGGGGCTTCAATTCGACTGGATTACGTGTTCGTACGCCTTCGGATCTACGCTGCAATAAAATTGCGGCCACTGGGTGGACTTCCCGTCGTTTTCCGCGTCGGGGTATGCTAATGAGCTTTTGCCGGCGATCCCCGAAATTACGATCTATAATCGCAATCTCTTATGGCACCTTTAGTAATTTTTTTTTTACGTAACACTATACCAGCTTTTTGCTGCTCTAATATCAGACAGCCCATGTTAAGTATGGCCGTCGTTCCCGCGTCGAATTTCTACGTTTTCCGACGTCCTTTATTATTTTTTACGTAAGTCGTCCGGGAATAGGAATGTTCGTAAACGCTGCTACTCAAACAACGAATGACGTAACGACGTGATTTCGCGTAATGCACGGCGGGAAATTTCTGAACGGAGCATGCGCAGTTCGATCGCCGCGGGGACGCGTTTAATTTAAATGCTTCACGCCCCCCAATCGCGTATTTCGATTACGCGGCGAGAAAAAGACTACGCCGCCGTAGCGTACGGGCAAAAATCTACCAGGATTCGGTGTAGAGCCTGGTAAAATACGGCAGCGTAGAGTATTTCGATTACGCAGCGCAATATTAAGTGTATCTGAATCTGGCCCTATATTTTTTGCTTTTTGCTATAACAAATATCCCATTTAAAAAAAAAATGTATCTCAGTTTAGGCCGATACGTATTCTTCTACATATTTTTGGTAAAAAAAAAAACAAAAAAACGCAATAACCGTATAGTGACTGGTTTGCGCAAAAGTTATATTGCGTACGAAATAGGGGACATAATTATGTTTTTTTTTTTTTTTATACTAGGAATGGCGGCGATCTGCGATTTTTTATTATAGCGGACACATCGGACACTTTTGACACATTTTTGGGACCATTCACATTTATACAGTGAACAGTGCTATAAATATGCACTGATTACTGTATAAATGTGACTGGCAGGGAAGGGGTTAAATGTGTGTCCTAAGTAGTGTTCTTACTGTAGGGGGAGGGGGGTGACTAGGGGAGGTGACCGGTTGTGTCCCTATGTAAAAGGGACACAGATTGGTCTCCTCTCTCCCTGACAGGATGTGGAGCTCTGTGTTTACACACAGAGCTTCACGTCCCTGCTCAGTTACTGAGCAATCACGGGTGCCTGGCGGGCATCGCCAGGTACGCGCACTGTGTTCCCAGTAAAACGGCGCGCGCGCGCTCCCTAGCGGCTTTAAATGGCAGGTCGTCATATGACGTCCTGTCAGAACAATAGAGCATTCCGCCCGCCGTCATTTGATGGCGGGCGGGTGTTAAGTGGTTAAACGCACATGAACAAGAGCTTTCCACCATGCCAACTTGCTCGCATGAAGGTGGAAAGCTCTTGTGGAGGGGGAGCCATGACAGCCGCCGAAGGACCCCAGAAGATGTGGATCGGGGCCACTGTGTGCAAAACGAGCCACACAGTGGAGGTAAGTATAACATGTTTGTCGCTTTAAGCCTCATACACACAATCGGATTTCCATCGGACAAATCGTAAGACTTTTGTCTAAAGGGCGTTGGCTGTCAACTTGTATTGCATACAGACGGCAAAGAACTGTCTGCCAACAAACACGAAACAATGTGTTTTTTTCAGCTCTTTAGCGCCACCCTTTGGGCAAATTCTGCTAATGTTGTGTTGTGGTTAGCATTGCTTCTGAGTATGCGTGTTTGTACTTTGGATTTTTTTCCCCAGGGACTTGTGTACACACGATCAGAAAATCCGACATCACACATTTGTTGTCGGAAATTTTTAAAACATGTTATCCCACATTTGTTGGCGGAAAATCCGATCGTGTGTACGAGGCTTTAGTTCGTAGGGTTCAATATTGAGTTGGCCCCATCCTTTGCAGCTATAACAGCTTCACCTCTTCTGGGAAGGCCGTCCACAAGGTTTAGGAGTGTCTATGGGAATGTTTGACCATTCTTCCAGATGCGCATTTGTGAGGTCAGGCACTGATGTTGGATGAGAAGGCCTGGCTCACAGTCTCTAATTCATCCCAAAAGTGTTCTATCGGGTTGAGGTCAGGATTCTGTGAAAGTTCCTCCACCCCAAACTCCAAGCTAGATATGTAAATAACATCTTACTCATAGCAAGAAGAGAGAAACGGACTTTATAATTCACAAGTTTTTATCTGGAATTCTGTTAATTTTCACTGAACATTAAAAGAGGATTGCTCAGCGCTGGATTAACTCTGTGTGGCAAGACTGGGCACAGATGATAGGAAATCTTGTACATCAGGGGTGTCAAACTGGCGTCCCTCCAGCTGTTCCGAAACTACAAGTCCCATCATGCCTCTGCCTGTGGGAGTCATGCTTGTAACTGTTAGCCTTGCAATGCCTCATGGGACTTGTAGTTTTGCAACAGCTGGAGGGCCGCCTGTTTGACACCCCTGCTCTACATTGTGACATCAATGGGGGGGGGGGGGGGTTTACATCCACTTTAAAGTGGTAGTAAAGTCTACTACCACTTTTACCTACAGGTAAGCCTATCATAAGGCCTATAATAAGGCTTACCTGTAGGTATAAAGAATATCTCCTAAACCTGTACGGTTTAGGAGATATTTCCCTCGCAATGCGCCGCTGATTGCAGCGGCGCATGCGCAGGGGCGATCCTTGGCTAAGGGGCCGTCAGCCTCCGGACCTTGCCGGAATGAAATCTCCCGCGCGCATGCCGCTCCAGAAAATCACAGCGCTGGAGCGGCGATACCCGGAAAACACGCCAGGCAAGATGACATCATGCTCGGCGTGGACCAGGTAAGTTCTCTACACCTCGTTTTAAGGTAAGTATTTCATAATGAGCTGGTATGCAGTGCATACTAGCTCATTATGGCTTTTGCCGCTTTAAGAGACACCACCAGAGACAGCAAAGGTTGCAGGTTCGGGTTCTGGTCTTAACAATCTCTGTGTGTGGTTATCCAAAGGGGCCCATTTCAAACTGAGCTTACATGCGTATATAACAAAGTGCAAATATACTCTATTGGAGTCACCTGCTTTATAGCAATGAAGAAAGTTAGGAGGCTGCTAGAGCTGTCTAGTATCTTTGGGTGCACTATGGAGCATGGCTGTTGCTCCGGCCTAATCTAATCAGCAAATGCCGCTGGTTGCACAGTATTATATGTTCACACTGTATGTCTGCCCTAAATAGGTCATTCATGATAAGAGAGCATCAGGAATTAAGGGGCCCCTTACACAGCTTCAGAGGCGGGGGGCTGCCACGAATTGAGAAGCAGGGGGGCCGCCGCTAACTGAGAAGATTGAGAAGCGGGGGCTCACACGAATTGGGGGGGTTGCCCTAGGAACCTCTGGGCCCCTTACAATATATATATATATAATTATATATAAAAAATGGGGGGTAGCCATCCGGGGCCCTGGGGACCTCTGGGCCCTTTAATAAAAAAAAAAAAAAATATATATATATATATATATATATATTTTTTTTTTTTATTATTTATTAAATCAAAAATGGGGGGTTGCCATCTGGGGCCCTGAGGACCTCTTGGCCCTTTAATAAAAAAATTTAATAAAAAAATATATTAAAAAATCAACTTTTTTTTTTAAATAAAAAAAGGGGAGTTGCCACCTGGCGCCCTGGGAACCTCCGGGTAGGGTCACCACATTTCTAAACTACCATTCAGGGACACCTCCCTTCCCAAAAATCAGCTTGTGCTGTAACGAATAACAGCACAGTGATTGGACACAAGAGGCGGGATTTATGATTTCTCCAATCACAAGCAGAGGGCGGGATTGTTCTCCTCCAGGCATTCCCGGCCAGGACAAGTACTGTCAGTGAGTAAAGCGGTGATGTGGCGCTCTTTTTTGGAGCATCAGATTGGCCCAGGGGGGGTGGCTGTGTCAGTTTCATTCTGGCACACTGTATTGTCCTGGAATGAAGGTGCCGGGGACAGACCTGCAAAATGCGGGACTGTCCCGGGCAATCCGGGACACGTGGTCACCCTACCTCCGGGCCCCTTACAAAAAAAAGGGGAGTTGTCATTAGGGCCCATGGGGGCCTCCGGGCCCCTTACAGGTGTACTGCCTGTACCCCCGTGATGGCGGCCCTGTAGGAGAGGCAAATCCCCAGCTGTGCCCCTTTTCACCACTAAAACTGCATCTACTCCAAAAAAAATTTACTGATTTTATAGAGAAAACTTATCAAACTATAGAAAATATGGAGGAATTTTCCTAAACCGTAAAATAATCAATAAAATTGTTCAGAAAACAATCGCAGTGGCTATGGGCCTCTATGCGCTGCTCCTTTAAGAGAGCGTCTGGCTGGGTACATAGTTCCCTTCGCTGAGGACAGACTGTTTACATTGTTATTGGAGTCACAATGCACTCCGTGACCTACAGCTGTGTGTGAATCTGCACATTTTAAAAGCTGGCGAGATGTGTTAGAGATTATGGAGTGTGCGGCTTCAAAAGATCAAATGAACTCCATTGCTCCGTGCTTGTTGTTGTTTTGTTTTTTTGCTCATTTTTATGTCTTTGGATTTAGTGCTTTACAAAAAAAAAAAAGTTCTGCAAAAGTTTTAACGCTCTAACAGGGCCGCCATCAGGGGGGTACAGGTAGTACACCTGGAAGAGGCCCGGGGGTCCCCAGGGGCCCGGATGGGAACCCCCTAAAAAAAAATGTTTTTCTTTTTTTTTTATGGGTCCCGAGGTCCCCAGTGGCCCAGAGGCCCCTCCTTTTTTTATTTATTTTTTATAAAAAAATATATTTTGTTAATATATTTTTATTTAATTTTTTATTAAAGGGCCAATTTTTTTTTATTAATTTTTTTTAGAGGTCCGGAGGTCCCCAGGGGCCTGGAGGCCCCCAGGGCCCTGGATGGCAACCCCCCTTTTTTATTTACTTTTTATAAAAAATATATATTTTTTTAATATATTTTTATTTTATTTTTTTATTAAAGGGCCAATTTTTTTTTTAGAGGTCCGGAGGTCCCCAGGGGCCCAAAGGGGGGTGGCAACCCCCTTTTTTTATTTATTTTTGAAAAAAATATATATATTTTTGAATATATTTTTATTTATTTTTTTATTAAAGGGCCAATTTTTTTTTTTAGGGGCCCGGAGATCCCCAGGGCCCCAGATGACAACCCAACCCTTTTTTTTATAAAAAAAATATTTTTTATATAATTTTTTACTTCTTATATTTTTATTTTTTTAATAAATAAATATATATATATATATATATATATATATATATATATATATATATATATATATATATATATATATATATATATATAATATTATTATTATTATTATTATTATTGTTTTTAAAGGGCCCAGAGGTCCCCAGGCCCCGGATTACAACCCTCTTTTTTTTAAATTATCTTAATATTTTTTTCTTTATTTCTTTTATATATATAAATATATATATATATATATATATATATTTATTTATTTATTTATTAAAGGGCTCAGAGGTCCCCAGGGCCCCATGTGTCAAACCCCCTTTTTATTTTTTTAAATTGTTATTTTTTTATTTTTGTTTATATATATTTTTTATTTTATTTTTTATTAAAGTGCCCAGTGGTCCCCAGAAAGGCAACCCCCCTTTTTTTTTTATAAATGTTTATTTCTTTTTTATATATTTTTTTAATTTTTTTTTTTATTAAAGGGCCCAGAGGTCCCAGATGGAAACCCCCCCCCCCCCCCATTTTTTTGTAATTTCTTAAAAAAAAATATTAAAGGGCCCAGAGGTCCCCAGGGCCCCGGATGGCTACCCCCCTTTTTTTATATATATATTTTTCTTTATTTCCTCTTTTTATGTAAAGGGCCCCCCCTTTCTCAATTCACGGCAGCCCCCCCCCCCCCCCATTTCTAAATTTCAGGTGGCAGCCCCCCCCCCCCCCCCCCTGCTTCTCAATTTCAGGTGGCAGCACTCCCCTGGTTCTCTGCTCCGGGGGAGGCCCATGCCTGAAGATGTGTAAGGGGCCCCCATAATTCCTGATGGCGGCCCTGCGCGCTAACAACAAACCAAAACTCATTGGTGTTGATTTACTAAAGGTAAAAAGACTGATGCTTCAGTACACAGGTAGAACGGCGGGTACCTGTACGTGATAAGTATAAGGATTGAGCCAGCCACCCTGTAGTCCATATAGCAATTTTAATGGTTGTGACTAAGGCTGTTGCCGAAACGCGTCAGTTGTTGTGCTTGTCACTTTTTGTAACCAACCACTAAAATCGCTATTTGGACTTCAGGGTTGCCAGCTCAATCCTTTAATTCCACGTACATACGATCAAATTTTCCGGCGGAAAAACCTTGTATGGTTTCTCCGACGGAATTCCGTGCGAGCTTGGCTTGCATACACACGGTCACACAAAAGTTCGTCTAATTTTCGACCGCCAAGAATGCGTGACGAGCCGAGAAAAATTAAGTTCAATGCTTCTGAACATGCCTCAAATTGTTTCCGAGCATGCGTTGGAATTTTGCGCCTTGGAATTGCGACAGACCATTTCCGAATTTTTTCCATCTGAAAATTTGAGAAGCAGCTCTCAAATTTTTGTTGGTGGAAATTCCGACAGGAAAAGTCCGATGGAGCCCTACACACGGTCAGAATTTCCGACCAAAAGTTCACCGACCGTGTGTACGGGGCATTACTTGTTTGTAAAGATGAAAGTGATGTTCGTTTTTTCATCTGTCAACGGATGGATGAAAAAGCATTTTTTAACCACTTAGCCACCAGCCACCGTCAAATAACGGCGGTAAGGTGGTTGCTTAACTCTGGGAGGACGTTACATAATGTCCTCCCGGAGAATCGTTCCTGCACGCCCCCCTCGGGCACGCACACGGAAACATTCGTGCACGCCGGGTCTACGAGACCCGGCGCAACACAGATCACGGTAAAGGGCCAATGACAGCGGCCTTTTACCACGTGATCGCGGCGTCCAATGACGGCACGATCACAATGTAAACATCTCTGTAATCATCTCTCTCCTCTCAGTATCAGTGTGAGAGAAGAGGAGAGATCTGTGAGTGTTCCCTGATTGTTTGTTTGCCCAGAAGTGCCTAATAGTGCCACATCTGTGCCCATAGTGCCACATCTGTGCCAGATACTGCCACATCTGTGCCCAATAGTGCCACATCTGTGCCCATACTGCCACATCTGTGCCACCTGTGCCACCCCAGTGTCACCAGAGCCGCACCAGTGTCACCAGAGCCGCACCAGTGTCACCAGCGCCGCACCAGTGCCACAACAGTGCCGTACCAGTGCCACAACAGTGCCGTATCAGTTCCACCTGTGCCCATCAGTCCTTATCTGTGCCCACCAGTGCCGCCTGTTCCCACCAGTGCTGCCTGTGCTCACCAGTGCCGCCTGTGCCCACTGGCTTGTTAGGGTCTCAAGAAATGAGAGAGGTTGTCAGTACATCAGGTATAATCAAATTGATCAATTTTCAGTAATTGGTACCATAGCTTGTAGACCCTATAACTTTCACCCAGACTAAATAATATCCAATTTTTTTTTATTTTTTTTTACCAAAGATATGTAGCAGTATACATTTTAGGCAAAATTTATGAAGAAAAATTACTTTTTTGCAAAATTTTATGATAGAAATGAAGAAAAAAACGCAGAGGTGATCAAGTACCACCAAAAGAAAGCTCTATTTGTCAGAAAAAAAGGACAACAATTTTATTTGGTTACAGTGTTGTATGACTGAGTTATTGTCATTCAAAACATGAGAGCACCGAAAGCTGAAAATTGGTCTGGTTATTAAGGGTGTTTAAGTGCCCAGTGGTCAAGTGGTTAAATTTCTATAAGGCCCCTTTCATGTTTGGGGCGAGAGGTGCGGTAGCGGTATAGCGGCGCAAATATTAGCGGCGCTATACGATCGGAATTATGGCGGTATTCGGTCGCTAGCGGTGTGGTTTTAACCCCTGCTAGCGGCCGAAAAAGAGTTAATACCGCCCGCAATGCGCCTCTGCAAAGGTGCATTGCCGGTGATCTGCCAGTCTGGTTCCACCTATCTGTTTTGTTCCAGCTGTGTACGCCCATCCGACGGAAACTGCCGAGCGCGAACAGCTGTGTGTTAGCTGCCAGATGCCGATCGTGCGGATGGCAGGTAATGCACGCTGCCGCTCGGCAGAAAGGGGAGGAATGAGGGGAGGAATGTTTTTTTTTTTTTTTATTGCTAACATATCTGTTAAACAGCCGCCGTGGCCGAGCGCATAGACAGCTGACGATCAGCTGTTGCGTTCGGCTATTTCCGTAGACTAATACTGAGCATGCGCAGTTGGTGACTGCGCATGCGCAGTTAGTTCTGGAACAAATCTCATAGTGGAACAAGGCTGACAAGTCACCGGCGTGATAGCCGCGTTTTCCCCATTGCTTTCAATGGGAAGGAGCGGTGGAGGAGCGGTAAACACACCGCTCCTCTCACCGCTCCAAAGATGCTACTAGCAGGACTTTTGGAGCGGTCCTGCTAACACACCACTCCAGTGTGAAAGCCCCTCTGGTTTTCACACTGGAGAAACAGCAGCCGCTGTTTAGGATCAGTTTGCAGGAGCTATTTTTAGCGCAATAGTGCCTGCAAATGAAAAAAATTTTTAATGTCATTAAAAACGACCGTGTGGACTCCAGAGCATTTTTCACGACGTAAAAAATGGCCATTAAAAATTCATAACATGCTCTAAACTTTGACGCCGTTTTTAACGCTGTCGTTTTTAACATCGTAAAAAATGGTCGTGTGTGGGCTTTAACGTGGTGAAAAAGTTATGAGACGGGAGCGCTCGTTCTGGTAAAACTACCGTTCATAATGGAGTATGCACATTCATCACGCTGTGACAGACAGAAAAGCGCAAATCGTCTTTTACTAACACAGAATCAGCAAAAGCAGCCCCAAGGGTGGCGCCATCCGAATGGAACTTTATTGTGCCGTCGTACGTGTTGTACGTCACCGCGCTTTGCTAGAGCATGTTTTTTTTCAGGGTCTTGTGTAGGCAAGGCCGTTTTTAATGATCGGGTTGAAAAACAACTTTGTTTTTTTCTAGACCATTAAAAACTTCAGTGAGTAAGAAGCCGAAAAACGGTTGTGTGTACTAGTGTTGCTCACGAATATTCGCATTGCGAATATTCGCTACGAATATTGCATATTCGAGTATTCGCGAAATACTCGAATATTGCGGCGAATATTCGCTATGGCGAATATTCGTATTTTTTCAAATTTATTTTTAAAACAGATCACATCCTAGTGATCTCCATCGACGTCTAAAAGCATTGCTGGTATGATTAGAGAGAGACCCTGGGCCGAGTAGCTGATGCGATTCTTTTATGTTGCCGAAAAATCGCATTGCGAATTTTCGGCAACATAAAAGAATCGCATCAGCTATTCGGCCCTTCTTTTGCATCAGAGCCAATCAGAATAACTCGAATATTCGGCAAAAGGAATATTGTGCGATATTCCTTTTGCCGAATATTTAAGTTATTCTGATTCGAGTTATTCTGATTGGCTCTGATGCGCCCTTCTTTTGCATCAGAGCCAATCAGAATAACTTGAATATTCGGCAAACGGAATATTGCGCGATTATCTTCTCCGCCCTTCTTTTGCATCAGAGCCAATCAGAATAACTCGAATATTCGGCAAAAGGAATATTGCGCGATATTCCTTTTGCCGAATATTCGAGTTATTCTGATTGGCTCTGATGCAAAAGAAGGGCGGAGAAGATAATCGCGCAATAGGAATATTGCGCGATTATCTTCTCCGCCCTTCTTTTCCCCCTTATTCTCCTTTCTTTTAAGTAGAGTTAGTGTTTAGTGCATATTAGTTTAGTAATACAGGAAATGATCTCCGTTTACGAGAATTTCGCAATCATTTTCGCATTAGCGAAATTTTGCAAAAAATTTTTTGGATAAAATATCACGAATATTCGATATTAGCGAATATTCGCGAATATTCTTCTATATATTCGCGCAATATCGCGAAATCGAATATGGCGTATTCCGCTCAACACTAGTGTGTACGCGGCATTCGTGTTTTAGGTAGGATAATAAAAAAGCAAATGCACACTATTGTTTCTTGCCCCTACTATGGGTACAAACAACAAATACACACAAATATGGGATCGCCGCAATCGTTAGGAGCAGGAGAATTTATTTTGGGTTGTAAGTTGCAAGCCCTATACAGCTGCATTTTAAAAAAAGTTTTTTTTTTTTGTATTTTGGGACCGTTTTCCTGTTGATAATAATAATAATAATAAAAAAATCAGAGCTTATTTCTCTCTTTGATGTGCGGATATTCTTATAATATGAAGATTTTCTTTTTCATTCTATCAGGACTGAACAGAATCCTTTGCTCTGGTTATAAAACACATGTGTAACTCTTCATTACCAAACACCAGAAGAACACAATGTAACAAACCGATTCTCTATAATAAATGTGAATTTATTAAAGTCTGAAGAATGCGCTGAGTTCTCACCGAGACATTCCTCATTATCACGTATGGATAAAGGCCATTTAATTAGCGGTTTCATATTATTGTGATAATTACTCATAATGAAAGAGGGAATTACAAAAAAAATCAGGGCAATGTGCCAAGGAATAACTAGAAGCACGGGGGGCGGTGGCGGCGGGGTGGATATGTTCAGTGCCAAGACACAGCGAGCCCTGATAGAGGGTGTAAATGGGCAAAGCGAGATATGGATTTGAGATATAATGACGTCATCATGCCCTGGGGGGCGCTCTCTCCTATGGCAATTATAGCACAGTTTGAGCCCAAGTTGTTTAAAAACAATCTGATTACAGATGTTGGTTTTTTTTTCCGGTTTCTACAAAATAATTGAGATATAGAGCAATATACAAAACCTTGTTATTTAGAAAGGAAGCATGGAGTGTACTGTAATTTAACATAGTTCCCAACTGTCCCGGATTTTATAGGACAGTCTCGCACCTTGACCCTCTGTCCCACCAATGCTGTGTCTGGGGTTTCGCATTAATTGTAGGGATCAGAACCGAGAGTGGGCAGCCTCTGCATATTTATAGGTTGGGTGTGCCCATAAGGTCAATGTGGTGGTCAGTCCATGCATATTTAGAGGTAGGGTTTGGGTGTTATCAACCCATAAATTGGGCATAATATTGATCATGCCTATCCAAAAATCTGCACCATGGGTAGAGTTAAAGGGGCTTTAAAGGTTTGTTTTTTATTTTCTAAATAGGTTCCTTTAAGCTTGTGCATTGTTTTTTCACTTACCTTTTCCTTCCATTTCCCTTCTAAGGGCCAGATTCAAGAAGCCCGCCGTAAGTTTGTGCGGGTGTAGCGTATCTTGTTTACGCTACGCCGCCGTAAATTAGCGAGGCAAATGCTGTATTCACCAAGCTAAGTTACGGCGGCGTAGCGTAAATGGGCCGGCGTAAGCCCGGGTAATTCAAATGTGAATGAGGTGTATGTATGTATGTATGATCACTGCATTTAGTGTCAGTGTGACAGGCAGTGTGACAGGCAGTTAGTGTTAGGTCCAGGGTAGCCCCCGTACCCCCCCTAATAAAGTTTTAACCCCTTGATCCCCGCCCTAGTTAACGCTTTCACTCCCTATTGCCAGCGTCACTAAGCGATCATTTTTCTGATCGCTGTATTAGTGTCGCTGTTCCCGCTAGGTAGCTATTTTTTTTTATTGCGATTTTTTTTTTTTTACCAAAGACATGTGGCTAAATAAATTTTGGCCTAAATGTTTGACTAAAATTTAGTTTATTTGATTTTTCTTATAACAAAAAGTATATTTTTGTAGATAGCGCAAAAAATAAAAATCACAGAGGCGATCAAATACCACCAAAAGAAAGCTCTATTTGTGGGAAGAAAAGGACGCCAATTTTGTTTGGGAGCCACGTCGCACGACCGCGCAATTGTCTGTTAAAGCGACGCAGTGCCGAATTGTAAAAAACCCTTGGGTCATTTAGCAGCGTATTGGTCCGGTCCTTAAGTGGTTAAAGGAACCTATTTAGAAAATAAAAAACAAACCTTTATAACCCCTTTAACAGTATTTAAAGTGAGGGGGTTCCAATTTTAGGCCCCACAACCAAACAATGTTCTCTTCTAAATGTGAACCTTCAAACAGTTCAACAAGACAAAGGCTGATTGGACAGTGAGAGGGTCATCTTTCTGCTCACTCCTTCTGTCAGTACATATACTTGGAGCAGAATGTGATCGCCACCTAGTGCTGCCCATCCCTCTATCAGAGTAAGTTTTTCTGTATAGGGGATACAGGAGGCTGATATTAAAGAGAACCAACAGCTTCTTCCCTGCAACTCCCCCCCCCCCCCCCCCCCCCCCGCATCAACAAAACGTACACATTTAAAAAAAATAATTCTGTGGTCCGCCCCTCACATCCCTTCTGCCAAAGCATGACATATACAGTATATGGTCCTGTAGCTTTCTGGGATTTAGGTTGGGTTCACAACTAGCTGCGGCCACAGCTCGCAACAGGGGTCCGGTGTGTCCCTGTTCACTTTTTCAGAAACTAATCAGGTTAGAATATTTGCCTGAATTCAGACCTTAAACGGGACCAAAGATGCACAGAACCCTTTCCTGATGTGGAGTACGGCTGCCCCGGAGGTGTGTGAATCGGCTCCATTGAGAGCCATTCACAGTCTCCTGTCATGGCATCCAATTCCCATAAGTGTAAACCCAACCTAACATCCCCCATATCCCAGGAGGTGGCATGAACAAGGAATCATAATGGGCATGGGCGGTCCTGGTGCATATCATCTCTTTGGGGTCGGCTCTCTTTACAGTTTGCGAGAAGCCATGTGGGGGACACAGCAAACATGTGGAAGAAGGTGCTCTGGTCAGATGAGACCAAAATTAAACTTTTTGTCCTAAAAGAAAAACGATATGTGTGGTGGAAAACGAACACTTCACATCACACTGAGCACACCATCCCCACCGTGAAACATGGTGGTGCACGACTAATAGTTGTCCTGTGGACATATTCTCCTACCTGAGCTGTGGATCTCTGCTGCTCCTTCAGTTACCATGAACCTCTTGGCTGCTTCTCTGATGAATGCTCTCCTTGCCCGCCCTGTCAGTTTAGGTGGACGGCCATGTCTTGGTAGGTTTGCAGCTGTGCCATACTCTTTCCATTTTGGGATAATGGATTGAACAGAGCTCCGTGAGATGTTCAAAGCTCTGGATATTTTTTTATAACCCAACCCTGCTTTATACTTCTCCACAACTTTATCTCTGACCTGTCTGGTGTGTTCTTTGGCCTTCATGACGCTGTTTAGTCAATAAGGTTCTTTAACAAACCTTTGAGGGCTTCACAGAACAGCTGTATTTATACTGACTGAGATTAAATTACACACAGTTGGACTCTATTTACTAATTAGGTGACTTCTGAAGGCAAGTGGTTCCACTAGATTTTAGTTAGGGGTATCAGAGTAAGGGAGGCTGAATAAACGCACGCCACACATTTCACATATTTATTTGTAAGAAATGTTGAAAACCATTTATCATTTTCCTTCCACTTCACAATAAAATCCCAATAAAATAATTGAACGTTTCATTTTTCTTTTGTAATGACATGACAAAATTTGGGAAATTTCAAGTAGTATTAATACTTTTTCAACTATAGGAGGGATCCCTCCTCCTCCTTGCAACGCCAACAAGTATTCGATGTATCAGGGTAGAGCTTTCCCGGGACACTAGTTCTATAGACAATTAGGGAAACCTTTTGGAGGGATTTTCTCTCATTTCCTGTTTCCGCTATGGATGGTACAGGAAGAGAAGGGAAATCTCCCAATTGGACACAGATGAATAAATAAATAAATAAATAAATAATAATAATAATAATAATAATAAATAATAATAGGATTTACAACCCTTCATTACTCCAAATGCCCAAAAAAAAAAATAAGTTTTGCCTTTAGTTTTACTTTAAAGTGGATGTAAAGCCACTCTCATCCTTTCTAAACTACTGCCATAGTGCTGATCTATAAGAATATACGTGCCTCCTGCATTTATCCTTACCTGTCAAATATCTCCCCTTTGTCTGTTATAAGAACTGAAATACTGCAGAGTCTGTGGGTGGATCTGTTGTCTGGAGCTCTGTGGGTGGGGTTGTGATGTCAGTAGACTCCCCGCCCTCCTCTACACTCCCCTTATCAACATGCATTTTTTCCTATGTATTCCTTACACTAAATTCTGCTATGATCACTAACATCCAGTCAAAATCCAGAAAAGTAACCACATGACTTCAGAAAAGGAGTGGGGGTGGGAATTAAAAAATAATGCCTGTCTCCAGGCTAGTGCATGAGATATGTAAATAACCTGTCACTCACAGCAAGGGGGCAGAACGGACCAAGGTTTTTCTCTGTAAGGCCTCGTACACACGACCGAGGAACTCGTCGTAAATGAAACATTGTTTTTCTCGACGAGTTCCTTGTCAGGCTTATCGAGAATCTTGACAAGCTTTCTTTGCGTACACACTGTCAAGACAAAATCTCGTGGTTCTCAAACGCGGTGGCGTAAAACACGTACGACGGCACTATGAAGGGGAAGTTTGATTCCACTAGCGCCACCCTTCTGAGCATGTGCGGGTTTCTAAGCATACACACGAACGTGTTTCTCGAAAACCAGCCTGACGAGGAACACGACGAGGAAATTGAGACTCCCGGCGACGAAAAAGAGAACTTGTTCCCTTTTTCTCTCATCTAGTTCCACGGCAGTTTTCTTGTTGAAAAACATACACACGACCGTTTTCCTCGGCAAAAAATCTCTGCCACCAAGTTTCTTGATGGATTCTGTCGAGGAAAACGGTTGTGTGTACGAGGCCTAAGTCTGTTTTATTTCACTGCTCAGAGCTGAATTAACTCTGTGTGGCAAGACTGGGCACAGATGATAGGAAATCTTATACTCTACATTGTGACATCAAAAAAAAGTCGGGTTTACATCCATTTTAATGATCTTTTAATGAATATACAGTGGTGTTCATTAGTGTTTAAATTATATTTACCTGCGATTTAGCTTTAATTGCTGACACACACGTATGACACGTTAATGATCCAACACTTAACAATTTGTATTCTTTGTCCCCGAGGTTATAACCGACACTAATGTTTATAAATGACAACACCGTAAGTACGCCGCAAGAACAGACAGGTTGTACTTTTCTGCTAGTTAATAATTCGCCAGGTTTATGAAAGATTCTACTATACGGGTTTATTGTGTCCAGCAACGTCACAAAGGAGGAATGGAAAACAAAGATTGTACTGCGATAATTACAAAACATATTATATAACCTCATCTGGAGAAGACTTGTTATGTCTTACATTTGATTATGATGTTTTACCTGTAGCAACCAATCAGCTTCTCCCTTTTATTTATTTTCTAATGTGCTGTAGAAGAGAAATGGATTGATGGTTGCTTTGGGAAACGCAAACATTACTCCTGTAAGTTTGATTGCTTCCCCTTGCCTCTGGAGGAAGTTTCCGGAGCTTAGGGATGGAGAATTTAAATGACCAGCCCAGGGGCGAACTGACCATTGAGGCACTCGGGCACTGTCCGAGGGCCCCATGCCACTAGGGGGCCCCATCAGGGTTGCCAGGCTCAGTAAAACCAGAGACAGCATGTAAAAATCTATGTTTTTTTTTATATCTGTCCCTGATATGTCCAAAACCTACATGCTTTTGATGTGAAAATCCAGAGATTTTAGCTGCCCTGCCTCTGCACTGCCTCCTGGCGTGGTGGCCATCTGTAAGCCCGGGGGCCCCATAATCTTCTATTGCCCGGGGACCCCATGAGTTGTCAGTCTGCCCCTGGACCAGCCTGACTTTTGAGCAGGGCCTAGCCAATCCCCGTGTAGGTGTGCCCAGATGGCGGCTTGGATGCTGTTAAAGTGATTCTAAAGTTAAAGAGGAGGTCCACCTGAATTTGTTTTAAAAAGCCAGCAGCTACAAATACTGCAGCTGCTGACTTTTATTAAACGGACACTTACCTGTCCAGCGTGCCCGCAGTGTCGGCAGCCGAGGCTGAGCAAACGCTTCACTCTCGGCTGTCCCTGCCGCCATCCTCGGTGAGGGAATCAGGAAGTGAAGCGTTGCGGCTTCACTGCCCGGTTCCCTACTGCGCAGGCGCGAGCCACGGGGCACGCCCCTTACTGGTCCCCGCTGTCTCCTGGGACCAGTGTGTTTCCCAGAAGACAGCGGGGGGTGACGCAAAGGGGCGTGACTCCCGCAGGAGTCTATTCCCAGAAGTGGGTACAAATACCTGTATTACACAGGTATCTGCACCCTACTCCCCCTGAAAGGTACCAAATGTGACACCGGAGGGGCGGAGGGTTCCGAAAAGCAGAGGTTCACTTTTTGTGTGGAACTCTGCTTTAAAAATAACAAACATGATATACTTACCTGCTCTGTGAAGTGGATTTGCACAGAGCCGCCCTGATTCTCCTCTTCTCGGGTACCACTTTGGTGCTCCTGGCCCCTTCCTTCCGTTGAGTGCCCCCACAACATGCAGCTTGCTATGTGGCACCCAAGCCGAGCTGCAGCTCCGTGTGTCCATTCAGACATGGAGCTACCGCTCAGCCAGGCCCCACCCGACCCCTTTTCTCTTCTCATTTCTCTTCTCATTGGCTGACTGACTTTGATTGACAGCAGCAGGAGCCAATGGCGCTGCACTGCTGTCTCAGCCAATGAGGAGGGGAGTCCTAGGCAGCTCAGACACTCCTACAACATCGCTGGATCTAGATGGGCTCAGGTAAAAATTAGGGAGGCTGGGAGGGGCTGCTGCACAGAATATAATGCATTAAGATAAAAATACCTTCTGCCAATAACTTTAAATACTCTGGAGCCCTGAGGAGATTGTCTTTTTTTTCCTCCTGAAGGATCGGATCGGTGAGCTGAGAGGAAGGTGCTTGAAGGTGATGTTGATTTAAATAGTTTGATTCCTGAACAGGTGACTTCTACACCCCAGAGGATCTCCTTGGCTTGTAGTGTAATGTAACAAAAATTTAAACTGAAGTGCCACACCACTGCTAAAAAGTCCAAATGGAGACTTTATTCCAACAAAGGTCAGGGGGATAATCCAAAAAGTATTCAATGCATTTTGGGGTCCAAAAATGACAACTGCTGACAAGGCCGATGCTTGTCATCACACCGGAAAAAATAACATTAAAGGTCCAGTTCACTTCCAGCTTATTCACAGTGTTTTCCATCAAGCCCTCATTAAGAGTGCATTTGGAACCCCTTGGAACATGTTGGATACTTTTTGATGGCCCTCCTGATTTTTATTGGATTGCAGTTGGATCTGGACTTCTTAGCAGTGGTGTAGCATTACTCTTGTTCATGCACTTTCCTTGGTAAAGTTCTGGATTTCCAGTATTTTTGCACAGTCGGGATGTTGTATAAGTATGATGGTAATTATGAAGAAACCTGACACATAAAAATTATTTGATACACTGTACCCTATGATTACATACATTTGTCAAAATGTTTATCGAAACCTGACCATCAAATCTGTTGCAGTTTGCTGGACATTCCATTCCAAAACCATAGCCATGAATATGGAGTTGACCCCTGCCCCACTTTTGGTTGTAACGGCCTCCATTCTTCTGGGAAGGCTTTTCCCAAGATTCTGGAGTGTGTCCCCTGAGCCAAAAGAGCCCTTATGAGCTCAGGTACTGTACTTAGGTTAGTTGAGAAGGCCTCGTTCGCAATTGGTATTCCAGTTAAAACCAAAGGTCTCCAGTAGGGTTGGGAAGTTCGAGTTCTTTGTAAGCCAGATTAACTTTAATTTAGGAGAAAAAAATGGAATTGGCTTCAAAAATATGGGAGTACCCTAATCCAGCACATATATTAGACTTACTGTTAGGCCTTTATGTGTCATCTAATGGATGTTTTGTGAAATCATTTTTTTTTTTTATCAAAAAAGGTTTTATTGCTTACATAACATACAGGAAATAATAGTATAACATACAATACAAACTGTGTGAATAAAATTACTGTACATCGCTCCCTCTAACACAGAAGAAATAATCAAAGAACAATCAACGTGTCCCCCCCCCCAACAGGCCACTACATCACAAAGCATCTCTGAAAGGCCGCAGCCCAAATTCCCACCGGGGAGCCTTCCGGCCGCACAGGTGACTGAACCGGTGGCCTGCCGCTCCTCCACCCACTATCACCTGCAACACTATTCACTCCCCAGCAATCTCATATGGACAAGCTCCAGGGGACTTAGGGTAGGAGTGGCAAGCCATGCATCCCATAATTTATCTAATTTACCCGCATTTCCCCTGTGTTGGGTGAAATCATTTATAAAGTCGATTCAACTAAAGATGGATTATTATTAGATTAACTAATTGCCGACCGCCCGCCGTCATATTACTGCGGGACGGTGGCACTGCTACGCGGGAGCACGTAGCTGTACGTCCTCCCTTTAGCAGCTTGTGGGCGTGCGCGCGCCCGCGCGCGTCCCCCGAGTCCCACATTACTAGTAAAAAAAATAATAATAAAAATGCCATAAAACGACCCCCTTTTTTGTAAACGCTATAAATTTTGCGCAAACCAATTAATAAACGCTAATTGCGATTTTTTTTTAACGAAAAATATGTAGAAGAATATGTATCGGCCTAAACTGAGGAAAAAAAATGTTTTTTTATATCTTTTTTGGGATTTTTATTATAGCAAAATGTAAAAAATATTGCATTTTTTTCAAAATAGTCGCTCTATTTTTGTTTATAGCGCAAAAAATGAAAACCGCAGAGATGATCAAATACCACCAAAAAGAAAGCTCTATTTGTGGGGAAAAAAAGACGCCAATTTTGTTCGGGAGCCACGTCGCACGACCGCGCAACTTTCAGCTAAAGGGACGCAGTGCCAAATCACAAAAAGTGCTCTGGTCTTTGGACAGCAATATGGTCCGGGGCTAAAGTGGTTAAAAAAAAAAAAAATTAGGTAAAAAAGTTTTTTTTTGCTTTTGTCTAGTTGCCTTTATTATCCCACAGGGGATAGAACAAGAAAATAATTGGGGCTTACCTAGAGCTAAGGGCTGGTGGAGCTAATGACCATGCACCAGTGCTGTCAGAAGGGAGGAAAAGGGGTAAGGCTAGGTTCACCCTGTGACCATCTGATCTATAATGATCGGTGCTGCCCCTGACAACTGCAAAGGGTTGCACAAATGTGTCATTGAATGTAGTGCTACAGTGAGCTGTCAGACTCTGTAGACATGCTACAGGAGATGTTTGGATACTATGGACATGCTACAAGAGGTAATCAGAGACTATGGGCACAGTACAAGAGATTGACAGAGACTACCGGCACAGGACAAGAGTTGAATAGAGACTATGGGCAGAGTACAAGAGATGGATAGAGACTATTAGCACAGTACAAGAGATGGATAGAGACTATGAATACAGTACAAGAGATGGATAGAGACTATGAACACAGTACAAGAGATGGATAGAGACTACGGCACAGTACAAGACATGAACAGAGACTATGGGCATGGTACAAGAGATATACAAAGACTACTGGCATTGTACAAGAGATGGTTAGAGATTACGGGCACAGTACAAGAGATGGACAGAGACTATGGGCACAGTACAAGAAATGGACAGAGACTATGGGAACAGTGTAAGAGATGGTCAGAGACTATAGGCATGCTACAGGAGATGGTCACAGATTTCAGGCATGCTACATGAGACTATGGGCACAGTACAGGAGATGGTCAGAGACTATGGACACAGTACAAGAGATGGACAGAGACTATGGACACAGTACAAGATATGGTCAGAGACTATAGGCATGCTACAGGAAATGGTGACATATTTCAGGCATGCTAGTCAGAGACTACAGACACAAGAAAGACAAGTAATGGACATCACAGAAGAAGTAAGTTAGTGTGATAGAAATAAACCAAAACATTTAACTTCTGGAATCCAGTCTAAATAATATTTTTCTTTAGTCTGGCTTAAAAAAAAAAACCACTTTGGTATTGAAAATACAGGCTACTGTCTGCAGGGGCCCTGAAGGCAACACAGTAAGTGCCAGAGGGCCACATGTGGCCCCCGAGCTACAGGTTGGGCACCAGAGCTATTTCTGCCAGGATTAGTATTTCTGGAGCATTTATGTGATGTGATGGGAAGTGAAGTGAAGAATGGGGCCCCCCGGGCTGACCTGACCATCATCACCGTCTTGTGCTCACATGATGTGCTGGAAAGCTTAATCATCAGCGGTGCCACGAGCAAATTATAAACCTCCCCGCATACTCTTCAAGTCAGCCATTGTGAAATCGCCTAATGACCCAGATGACGGGAATACGGACGGGCTGGAAGAGTAGTGTTATTACATTTACTGGTAGAAGAGTTCATGCCAAGCCAGGCAATTATATAAATCTCCACTTTTGTTGAGAAATAAACAATCTGCCCAACACCTGCAGCGACAGAGTCCTAAAGTGTTACTAAACCCCGGACCCTGCATTCACTATACCTGGTCTCCCACAGTACACAGAACATGGAAATCTAATCATTTTAGTAAATATAAAGTGCTAAATACCTTTTCTCATCAGCAGTATATAGCAGTCTTGTGGCTTCTTTCAGTTCCTAGTAAAGCTTGTAGGAGGAGTTTAATTCTCCCCTGATCCTCTGTCTGGACATGTCTGAGCAGTGCTGATTGGCCCTGTGCTGATCACATGCACACTCCCAAGAAAATAAAAATCGTTCTAGCAATACACACCAAACTGAGCATGTGCAGCCTGTCTCCAGTCTGTAAATATCTGCAGGGATGGACTGGCCATCGGGACTACAGGGAGTTTCCCGGTGGGCCGATGGCTCAGTGGGCCGGCTCCTCTGTCTCTCCCTCCCGCAGCATTCACCTCCTCTCCCTCCCCAGTTAAATTCAGCATGACTGAATACAGACATGCTCCTCGGGAGTCGCACCAAGAAGCTCCTCATACGATCAGGAAGGACGGCGGCCGCACACAGCTGTGACATAAGCTTCCTCACACTCGTTCTCCTGGTCTTTTCTTCCCCCGCTCTCCATATTCTCCGTGGCAGCAGACAGGTTGGAGAGCTGGGGAAGGAAAAAGCAGGAGAATGAGAGCAGAGGAAGCTTATGTCACAGCTGTGTGTGGCCGCCGTCCTTCTGGATCGTATGATGAGCTTCTCAGTGCGACTCCCGAGGAGCATGTCTGTATTCAGTCACGCTGAAGTTAACTAGCCAGAGAGAGGAGGTGAGCGCTGTGGGGAACCAGAGCATCATGGGGGGAGTAGAGACGCATGGGGGACCAGAGCATCATGGGGGGGTAGAGGTGCATGGGGGACCAGAGCATCATGGGGGGGGTAGAGGCGCATTGGGGGACCAGAGCATCATGGGGGGGGGTAGAGGCGCATTGGGGGGACCAGAGCATCATTGGGGGGGGGATAGAGGCGCATTGAGGGACCAGAGCATCATTGGGGGGGGGGGGGTAGAGGCGCATTGGGGGACCAGAGCATCATTGGGGGGATAGAGGCGCATTGGGGGACCAGAGCATCATGGGGGGGGGGTAGAGGCACATTGGGGGGGGGGGGATAGAGGTGCATTGGGGGACCAGAGCATCATTGGGGGCGATAGAGGCGCATTGGGGGACCAGAGTATCATGGGGGGATAGAGGCGCATGGGGGACCAGAGCATCATGGGGGGATAGAGGCGCATGGGGTGCCAGAGCATCATGTAATAAAGTAGAACAGCTAATGACTAGTGAAGGGGGAGGAGGGGCTTGGGTGGACATCGGGGTTGGCCGGCCGCCATGGGAGAGACCTGTCAAAGTGGGCCGGTCTGGATGAAGTCCAGGGCCACATTTTTGTCCCAGTCCAGCCCTGAATATCAGGTTACTTTTTGGAGACAGTGGAAGAAGAGGAGGATCAGAGAAGACAGGATCAAACAGCCTTTAAACACAATGCAGATTATTAACCCCTTCCCTAGGTTCCACAGTGAGTATAACAAGCATGCTTTACTGCATATACACACTCATTTTACTGTTGTGGGTTTAGCAACACTTTAAAAGCAGTGGTCTCCAAACTGCGGCCCGGGGCCCGGATCCGGCCCTTTGCTTGCTTTTATTGGGCCCTTGGGGAACTATTTCATTCACTCACACCAACAATGGTACACAGTTACTCATAATGACACCAACAATTTGGCCCAATGACACCAATGATGGGGCACAATTCCTCCCAATGACATCATCAATGGGGCCCAATGACGGGGCACAATTCCTACCAGATGGGGGTCAATTCCTCCCAATGACATCAACACTGGGACCCAATGATGGGGGGCCATACTGAATACTGAAGATGGAACATGGTTTACTCCAACTGATGCAGGACCTTTTCCTACTCCCGATGGCCACAGTCTGGCCCCCCTAAAGCCTGATGAACAGTAAAGTGGCCCTTTGCTTAGAAAGTTTGGAGACCCCTACTTCAAAGGAACCAAAAAAGCCAAGAACAAAATATTTCAGTTGATCAGTCCTTGGATGTGGTGGCTGCATTAGTTTTAATTTTTAGCAAGCACAGAAAATACCTGTTGACCCTGCAGAAAATACAGTGTCATTGCCACGTTCTGTTACCAGAAAGCAAATGATACAGGAGATGAAAGATGTTACACTGAGTAAATAGATGCCTCTAATGCAGGGGCGGACTGACCATTCGGTCCGTCGGGCACGGACCGAGGGCCCCATGGCCACTAGGGGGCCCCATCAGGGTTGCCAGCCTTGGTAAAAGCAGGGACAGTTTGTTGAAATCAGTGTATTTTTACATCTATTAGTGAAATGGCCACTACCGACATTATTTTGATGTGCAAATCTCGAGATTGTAGCTGCCCCGCCTCTCCACTGCCTTCTCAGCCAATGGGAGCACAGTGTACACGCCCCCTTCTCCAGCGCGGCTTTTTTGACATAAGAGCAGGAGATGCCGACTGCAGGAGAGGAGAGGGAGGAGGGGACAGCCTGCAGTGTGGGGTGGATTTCTGCCTGATAAAAGGTAAGCTGGCCAAGCTGGAAGAATTGTATTATCAGTGCTTTCCTATCCTGGTGAGGAGGGGGAGGGGGGAGGCTGTGTAGCAGCCAGGCTCCTCTTGCTGTTAGATCGTTTTTCTGTGTGAGAGAAGTGCCATGCTTCTGGGAGAAGGATGTGCTAAACTTCTCCAATCTCTGCTACATGTCCCTACTCATCACCTGCCCACCAGTACACAGGCACAGCCTCCTCCTCCTGTATTTCCACATGCTATGTCTGTAAGCTGCTGGGGCACTACAAGTACCAGCATTGCAGAAGGGGCAGCAGCAGTGTGTTCTATCAGGATGATTTATCTATATATACACACACCAGCACTTTTTTCCCAAAAATCATCCTGATAGAACACACTGCTGCCCCTTCTGCCATGCTGGTACTTGTAGTGCCCAGCAGCTTACAGACATAGCATGTGGAGGCTGTGCCCGTGTACTGGTGGGCAGGTGATGAGTAGGGACATGTAGCAGAGATTGGAGAAGTTTAGCACATCCTTCTCCCAAAAAGCATGGCACTTCTCACTATATATATATATATATATATATATATATATATATTATATATATATATATATATATATATATATATACACACACACACACACACTGTGTATGTATACTGTGCATGTGTGTGTGTGTATACCAGGGAGCTGTCCATCCATTAAGGGTACCACCCCCTCTATGTAGAATGTATAGATTCATGCTCGCCGCTGCCCGTCCCACATCTTTCGGCCATCATCCACTGCCTGACCTGCCACTAAGATGGCACACAGTTGGCTGCATTTGATGGGCACAGTTGGCTGCATTAGATGGGGCACAGTTGGCTGCATTAGATGGGGCACAGTGGGCTGCATTTGATGGGGCACAGTTGGCTGCATTTGATGGGGCACAGTGGGCTGCATTTGATGGGGCACAGTGGGCTGCATTTGATGGGGCACAGTTGGCTGCATTTGATGGGGCACAGTTGGCTGCATTTGATGGGGCACAGTTGGCTGCATTTGATGGGGCACAGTTGGCTGCATTTGATGGGGCACAGTGGGCTGCATTTGATGGGGCACAGTTGGCTGCATTTGATGGGGCACAGTTGGCTGTATTTGATGGCATAGTGGCTGCATTAGATGGGGCACCGTTGGCTGCATTAGATGGGGCACAGTGGGCTGCATTTGATGGGGCACAGTTGGCTGCATTTGATGGGGCACAGTGGCTGCATTAGATGGGGCAAAGTTGGCTGCATTAGATGGGGCACAGTGGGCTGCATTTGATGGGGCACAGTGGGCTGCATTTGATGGGGCAAAGTTGGCTGCATTAGATGGGGCACAGTGGGCTGCATTAGATGGGGCACAGTGGGCTGCATTTGATGGGACACAGTTGGCTGCATTTGATGGGGCACAGTGAGGCTGCAATTGTTTGCCCATGAGAGGCTTCTGGTGAATTTAGCGGGTCACCAGCTCTAAGCCACTCAGCATGTCACGGAGCTTGGTGCTTCTCCGCATGGGTTTGCCCACATTCATGTTGCATCAAAAAAAGATGGCGGCCATCTCTAAGCCTGGGGGCCCCATAATCTCCTATTGCCCGGGGGCCCCATGAGTTGTCAGTCCGCCCCTGCTCTAATGTCACGCTTTAAAATTGGGCATAATTTGGGCACTTCAGTATTTAGGAATCTCCATTTTTTTATTTTTATAGATTACCTTTTTTAGAGTTACTGAGGAGGTCTTGGGCTAAAATTATTGCTCTTGCTCTTACGTTCACGGGAATACCTCACATGTGTGGATTGAACACCATTTACACACAGTATATGGGTCCCAAAGAGCACATTCATAAACGGAGGAAGTTTGGAATCACCAGGACTCTTCCTAGAGTGGGCCAAACTGAGTGATCGGGGAGAAGGGCCTTAGTCAGGGAAGTGACCAAGAACCCGATGGTCAATCTGACGGCTCCAGTGTTTCTCTGTGGAGAGAGGAGAACCTTCCAGAAGAACAATCATCTCTGCAGCACTCCATCAATCAAGCCTGTATGGTAGAGAGGCCAGACGGAAGCCACTCCTCTGTAAAAGTCACATGACAGCCAATCTGGAGTTTGCCAAAAGACATCTGAAGGATTCTCTGACCATGAGAAACAAAATTCTCTGGTCTGATGAAACAAAGATTGAACTCTTTGGCCTGAATTGCAAGCGTCATGTCTGGAGGAAACCAGGCACGGCTCATCACCTGGCCAATACCATCCCTACAGTGAAGCATGGTGGTGGAAGCATCATGCTGTGGGGTTGTGTTTCAGCGGCAGAAACTGGGAGACTAGTCAGGATCGAGGGGAAGATGAATGTACAGAGATATCTTTGATGAAAACTTGCTCCAGAGCACTCTGGACCTTAAACTGGGGCGAAGGTTCATCTTCCAACAGGACAACGACCCTAAGCACACAGCCAAGATAACAAAGGAGTGGCTACGGGACAACGCTTTGAATGTCCTTGAGCCAGAGCCCAGACTTGAACCCGACTGAACATCTCTGGAGAGATCTGAAAATGGCTATGCACCGACGCCCCCCCCCCCCCCCCCCCATCCAACCTTATGGAACTTGAGAGGTCATGCAAAAAAGAATGAGAGAAACTTCCCAAAAATAGGTGTGCCAAGCGTGTAGCATCATACTCAAAAGGCTTGAGGCTGTAATTGGTGCCAACGTTGCTTCACCAAAGTATGGAGCAAAGGCTGTGAATACATTGATGTAAATGGAATTTTTTTCATTTCTAATAAATTTACAAAGATTTCAAACAAACTTCTTTCACGTTGTTAATATGGGGCGTTGTTTGTAGAATTTTGAGGAAAATAATTCTGGATGCACACACTGTATATATAGGGCTGTCTAAATGAGAGGGCACAGCAGGGCACTGCCCAGGGGCCCCAGCTGCATTTCCCCAAAGTAGCTGATCCTTGAGCCTGGGCTGCCCCTCTACACCCCAGATATCCCCTACCTCCTACCTGCTTGATTTCTGTTTACCTGCACTCAGGAAGGGCTGGCAGGGGGGCAGGGTGGAAATCTCCCCTCGGGCTGGTGACACTATGCACAGCCACCGGCTGCCACTACCAAATGCTGTTTTTGCAGAGCAGGAATATGCTTTTGTATAGTATTGTTAAGCCCCATACACTTGGTCAGACTGTTTTAACAACAAACATAAAAACGATTGTTTTCCGATCGTTCTCAGAAAATTTGTTCGTTTTTAAACTGCATCAGAAAACCATTTTTGGGTTCAAAAGTCTGGCCAACTGATCTCCCTTCAGATGAAAATCCACAGAAAAGTTTATTTGGCTTTACTGTACAAGTGTACTCACTATTCTGCACAAAAGAGAAGCTGCTTTCGGTCACTGAGGCTGGCCATACATGTTCAATTTTCCTAAACAACACTTTCAATTGTATGCAATCGGGCAGGCCCTTGCACTACATAGTTGAAGGTAAATCTAAAGAAAATTGCACAGAAAATTGTATCATGTATGGCCAGCCTAACTCTCTGGCCATGCAAAAAAAACATAAACAAAAGATTTGCATTTGAACCCGTTTCTTTTGTTATTTTCGTATGTTGATATGACACCTATAACAAAAGATTTGCCTTCAGTATTTTGAATACACAATACAAACAGAAAAAGGAATTCATTCAATATACATAATGAAATTCTTTTGTTATAGATGTCATTGAACAATGAACATACAACTGAAAACGAACACAAAACGGATTCAAACAAAATACACAATGCAAATCTATTGATACAGATTTCATTTTCGTTATTTTGCCGTTTTCGTTTTGTCGTTTTTTCCCGTCGGATCGTTCGTTCGTATTTGCGGTCGTTCGTTATGCGGCTCATCCGTTATCCCGTCGTTTTCGTATTTTGGTGCTTTACCATTTTCGTATGTACACATTATCCCGCGGGTACGAAAATGAACATTTTCGTACGAAAATAACATTCGTACGAACGGGAATGCACATATCTACTGCTCACTTCCCACTGTGCAGCCATGCCTGTGTCAGCTCCGAGGTAGATGCTTGCAGAGCTGAGCTATGTCTCGTCTCACACATAGCTCAGCCTCAGCGCACACCAGAGCTGACATCCTCTTCTCTCTCTGCACAGACACAAGGAGAGAGAGCTCATCTGCTCCTCCTCCTTCTGAGTCTGCCCTGCCCACACTCCCCGGGCATGTGTGGGCACTGGACAGGAAGTTTGAACCCAAAAAAGCATCAGACAGCCTGCTTGCGCCTCAGCCTCCATCCAGGTAGGCTCACCCTCTCTAGTCTCTCCTGCCTCCCAGTGTATAAAATGGGGTGGGGGGCAGGTTTGGTGAGCAGAGACCCTCTTTACACAATAGTGCACAGAATGCATCCTTAAATTAAGGTTCCCAGAACACCCCGTACATCAGATCTGATGTTTATGGGGTCTGTGCGGACTCTGATGTAAGGGGGGCCTCTGTGCGGACTCTGATGTAAGGGGGGCCTCTGTGCGGACTCTGATGTAGGGGGGGCCTCTGTACGGACTCTTATGTAAGGGGAGGCTCTGTGTGAACTCTGATGTAAGGGGGGGCCTCTGTGCGGACTCTGATGTAAGGGGAGCCTCTGTGCGGACTCTGATGTAAGGGGGGGGCCTCTGTGTGGACTCTGATGTAAGGGGGGGCCTCTGTGCGGACTCTAATGTAACGGGGGCCTCTGTGCGGACTCTGATGTAAGGGGGGCCTCTGTGCGGACTCTGATGTAAGGGGGGCCTCTGTGCGGACTCTGATGTAAGGGGGGCCTCTGTGCGGACTCTGATGTAAGGGGGGCCTCTGTGCGGACTCTGATGTAAGGGGGGCCTCTGTGCGGACTCTGATGTAGGGGGGGCCTCTGTGCAGACTCTGATGTAAGGGGGGCCTCTGTGCGGACTCTGATGTAAGGGGGGCCTCTGTGCGGACTCTGATGTAGTGGGTGGCCTCTGCGCGGACTCTTGTGATCATGAAAAATCTTAGACTGTTTTCCTCGATCCATCACTTTTCCACACTCTATGGGCCACTTGACTGGACTTGCCCCCCAGGCCTAAGGCTGCCAGCCCTCCCGTGCCTGCACTGTCTCCATTGTAGGGGCCCCAGAGCAATACTTTGCCCAGGGGCCCATGATGCTATGAAGACGGCCCTGTGTATATAAGCAGAAAAATAGGTGTGTAAAAAAATCAGTTATGTCCGGAGTTCTCCTTTAAGATGAGCTCCTCATTAATGCAATTAACTTTGTTTTGAAAAAATTTCAAATGAGGATCAACGTGACTTCACACATGTGGGAGTACGCGCTTTATCTATTTTCTATTTTCTGGGTGAAATAACATTTCCTGAATTTACATAAGAATGAACATTCGTGTCTAATATAAATTATTTACAGGAGATGGCATTTGATTTTTCTTTATTTGTTTTTAGTAACATTTTACTTTTATTAACTCCAGACAGATATAAAAAAGACACTTATTAATGCATCTCAGTAATCATTAATACAATATTAAATGTAAAAAATTCAAGCAGTGTACAAACCTGAATGTAAAGTACGCTATATGTGAACCCTCACCTTGTAAAACACCCCATACAGTTTAACCACTTAAGACCCGGACCATTATGCAGCTAAAAGACCAGGCCCCTTTTTGCGATTCCGCACTGCGTTGTTTTAACTGACAATTGCGCGGTCGTGCGACGTGGCTCCTGAACAAAATTGACGTCCTTTTTTCCCCACAAATAGAGCTTTCTTTTGGTGGTATTTTATCACCCCTGCGGTTTTTATTTTTTGCGCTATAAACAAAAAAATAGAGCGATTCTGAATTCTGAAAAAAAAGCAATATTGTTTACTTTTTTCTATAATAAATATCCCCAAAATATATATATAAAAAAAGTTTTTTTCTCAGTTCAGGCCGATACCTATTCTTCTACATATTTTTGGTAATTTTTTTTTTAATAAGCGTTTATTGATTGGTTTGCGGGAAAGTTATAGCGTTTACAAAATAGGGGGTAGTTTTATGGAATTTTTTTTATATATATTTTTTTTACTAGTAATGGCAGCGATCAGCGATTTTTTTCGTGACTGCGACATTATGGGGGACACCATAGGTGTGCACAGCATATTGCATTAGGTTGTGCACCCCAAAGCTTAAACATACACTACCGATTACTCACCATGTTCATTTAGAAAGGGAAGGGGCTCATAAATACATATTTACCGGCCCCTTCCCTCACTCTTCCTAAAACATCTCTGCAGCAACATCCGACAGGAGAGGAGAGGAGGGAAGCCAGAGGCGCTGCAGAGGGTAGGAGTGGAGAGCCAGGGCTGTAGGGGGGAATCTGTGCTGCACAGAATGATTAGGGTGTGCCTGGGCACACCTGGCACACCCTGTGTGCACGCCTATGGGGGACACTTCGGACACTTTTGACACTATTTTGGGACCATTGCCATTTTTACAGCAAACAGTGCTGTAAAAATGGACTGATTACTGTGGAAATTACACTGGCAGTGAAGGGGTTAACCTGTAGGGGCACTAAAGGGGTTAAGTGTTCCCTAATGTGTGTTTCTTACTGTAGGGGGGGCGTGGCTAAGCGTGCCATGTCACTGATCGTCGTTCCCTATGACAGGGAACAGACGATCAGTGACAGGCTCACTAGAAAGTTTGTTTACACTTACCTCTCCCCGTTCTTCAGCTCTGTGAGCCAATCGCGGGACACCGGCGGCGATCGGGTCCGCGGGCACGGTCACGGAGCACAGGACCGGGTTGCGAGCGCGCTGTCGGTGGCGCGCTCGCGACCCACGACTGGGCTTCTTAAAGGGGACGTACCTGTACGTCTATATGCCCAGCTGTGCCATTCTGCCGACGTATTTAGTCGTGCGGCGGTCCTTAAGCAGTTAAAATAGAAATGAAAGCTAAAACATTTGTGTACAGATCTAAAAAAATAAAAATTCGAAATACATTTTTTCATCTTTTATAAGAGATCGCTTACTACCCTCTGTTCTCAGCTGCATAGAGAGGTGAGGGAGGCACAACAGCAGCACACTGACCTTCCCAGTGAATGTCTGTGCAGGGGAGGGGGTGGGGTGAGTGTCAGGCAAGTCTGATCATTGGAGGAGAGCAGGATGAGTTCCCAGCCCAACTAGAGCACTGACCACAATGTGCTCTCATGCCTGGAGTGGTCACCTTTTAATAGGAAAGCAGAGGGACTGGCAGAAACACAAGGGATTTCACATAAAGGAAGCAATACAAAGGTAACAGAAAACTTTCTCACACAAGTACAGTGAAACCTCGGATTGAGAGTAACGCGGTTAACGAGCGTTTCGCAATATGAACATTTTTTTTTTTTTTAATCCTGACTCGGTTTGCAGGTGTAGTCTCGCAAAATGAGGATTCAAGCCACAGCGGTGTGCAGTACCGCATTTGGCCAGAGGTGCGGGGGCACCGGTCGGAGCCGCTCGGAAATACTCAGAAATACTCGATTCCTGAGCCTTTCCAAGATCAACCGAACTGACCCGAGTATTTCTGAGGCTCTCTAGCGCCCCCCTCCACCTCTGGCCACATGCGGTATTGCATGCCATAGAAGTCAATGCGGAACAAATTATTTTAGTTTCCATTGACTTCTATGGGGAAACTCAGGGCTGTCTTAATGAGAGGGCACACGTGGGCACTGCCCAGGGGCCCCAGCTACACGGGTGGGCCCTGTTTTTTCCCCAAAGCAGCTGGTCCTTGAGCCCACGCTGCCCCAAAATTGGGGGCCCCATGATGGCACTGAGAGTGAAACATAAACAAAGGAGGCCGTATTCCGCCTACCTACTTGATGTCTGTTTACTGGCACTGTCATCATTGTAGGGGCCCCAGAGCATTACTTTGCCCAGGGGCCCATGGCGCTATTAAGATGGCCCTGGGGAAACTCGCTTTGATATGCGAGTGCTTTGGATTACGAGCATTCTCCTGGAACGGATTATGCTTGTAATCCAAGGTTCCACTGTACATGGTAAAGCCGACACATAGTTATATGAAATGTTGGGTTTACATATTCTTTAATTTCTGCAATTCAAGTACAGCAGAGCTCAGGCTGGAGGAGGGAATGTACAAAGAGCACAAGGAGCATGCCGACAGTAGAAGAGAGGAGAGTGACAGAAAGATGAGCCTGTCATTATGCTACTTCTTCTTTCACTGTCCAATAAGAGGCAGTGGGAGGGACAAGACCTGTAAGTGTTACTGAGCTGCAGCAGAGAAAAATTAGGTCTCCTGCCCTGAGGAACATGACTATGCTGTATGGCAGAGTTGTCTAAACATCAGGACTGGATGGACAGAAGTACAAATTACTTGGCAGGTAAACCCGCTATGTTATATGTATTTCATACTGTATGAGTACTAAGCTGTCTGCCTGGAATGCGGCTTTAAGGGTTGTTTCATCTCCATGGTATAATCACAAACTCTCTGTATTCGTTAAGCAGATTACGAGGAGGTAATTACTCCGTAGAACAAAGAGGATGCTGAACCGGGGCGGGAAATTAAAAAGAATTACATAATGAGAAGCATCCTCGGCTCGCTGCGTTCTCGGAATCCTGAATAAAACAGCAATTTAGAGCTTCCTGCGTGTGTTGGGCTTTTGTCGGGCCACAATTGGTGTGATTGGTCGGCGGTCGGGAAGATTGGAGTTGTAGTTTGAGGATAATTGCAGTGCAGTTGGTGGTCTGCGCTTAGGTATGGGATCATTCCCAACGGGAAGTTTAGTGAATGGAGGCTTCAAAACGAAAACATCTATATCTGAATTCTGCTCAAACAGGAAGGTTGTTTTTGATCAATTTTATTTTATTTTTCCGTTTTAAGTATATATATTGTGACAGGAAGTCAGGAAAATCTGTGGGTGTTGTCACAGACGGGAGATACATTTCTGCATTGTTTAGACAATTCACCAATTACTATTAGGTGTCGGCTGCAGAAATAGCCAGAAAGGTTTAGGGCAGCCTTTTCCAACCTTTTTACCGCTGGGGAACCCTAAAAACTATTTTCAGGTCCCGGGGAACCCCTGATAAAACCCATTCATTGGGGGTCAGTGGGAACAATGCCCCTTACTTTGGTGGTAAGTGAGAAGAATGCCCTTTTTTACAGTAGTGGTAAGAATGCCCCCCTTACAGAGAACTATGAAGATCATTGGTGTAATACCACTGGCTCCTCCAAGTCCAATTGGCTCTGAACTATGTAGGCACCATCAAACAGGAGTTAAATCAGCCACAGCTCAAGGAACCCCTAGCCACCTCTGGAGGAACCCTAGGGTTCCACGGAACCCTGGTTAAGAATGGCTGGTTTAGGGCGTTGGAAAACTTCAGCTGTTCAGAATGAGGCAATTAAGACCTCTATAAGTTATTCAAAGGATGACTACTGATTGCTGCATCCTGAGGCTTTTTGAGTTAAGGAGAGCAGTCAGAAAAACATCTGAAGAGGTGAGGTGGCTGTTGATTTTTCTGTGTTAAAAAAATTAAAAAGACTATTGTTTTTCTGCTGTCTGACCAGCAGTGTCTGCCCAGCACTAGGCTGTACCAGACTCCATAGGTAGGTTCCTGTGTTGTGAAGGTAGACGCTCCAAGTGGCAAGGGTTTATTTTATGTTTTGTTTATGCTGTTTTGATGCTTGCACATGTATCCCGCAAGATGGAAAAATAAACCATATCCTTTATTTTCAATCATCCTCAACTGCCTTTCTGTATAGTTCAGCGTGTAGTGAACCCATCCAGGGGGTCACACACACCTGCTACCGAGCGAATCCCTCACAATATATATATATACAGTGCCTTGAAAAAGTATTTATACCCCTTAAAATTTTCAATTTTTTGTCATGTTACAACCAAAAACATAAATGTATTTTATTGGGATTTTATGTGGTAGAGCATGGGTGTAAAACACAAGGCCCGCGGAATCCAGCCCTCCAGGCCATTTCATGTGGCCCTTGCACCTCTCCGGTCCTCCTCTAGACCCCTGCTTTCTGCTTTCAAGTAATGCATCCAGTTTCTCTGGATTGAATGGAAAAAAAAAGGAAAAAAAGAGAGAGGATAAGAGAAAAAGTAGAGAATGTAGAAAAGAGGAAAGTGACCCCGTGCTCCATTACCTACCAGCCAAAGACAGCTCTAATCGGGTAAAGATCTTGGATCCCCCGTTAAGTATTCCACACTGGCCGATCTGCCCTATAGGCTCACTATGCAAGCCGCTTAGGTCCCCACAAAGCTGCAAATGGCCCCCCAAATTACTAGAGGCCCCATCTGGTGAGAAGTCATTTTCGCCCCCTCACCCCGCTTCTCAACTCGCTGGCTGCATGGGAGAAGAGGTAAGAAGTCAGCACACCCTGCTTCTCAATTTAATGTAAGATGTCATTTCCGACAGCAGAACACCCCCTCCCTCCGCTTCTCAACTTTCCTTAATGTGACATGTCACTGTCGTCAGCGCCCCCCGCTTCTCATTTTTAATGTGCCATGTCATTTTGCTTAGGGCCCCAGGGAGGTCAGGATCGGCACTGCACCCAGGGGTCCCACACTTTCTTAAACATCTGCATTTTATCTTGTAATATTGCAGACATACGTTCATTTAGCATAATCCAGGAAAGGAGTCACTCTTTTCTTATACTGTTTGATGTATAGTACTTTGTATAGCCCCCCCCAGAGGGACCAGACAACCAGCCAATCACACATCCCGTCTTCACCTTACAATTCTAAAATTATATTTCTCACACTTTTGACAGCCGATCCATGAGGGGTTTCGTTTGTACATTTTTAGACAAACATAAAGTATTTTTGGAACGGGCAGACGCTGTTCTTGGAACTTGGGTGTGTGAATCAGATCCAGGGAGCATCTTTAAAAAGATATGTCAAGAAAAATTATACACACCTATAAATACACCATGGATGTTTACGGCGACTTTTCTGAGAGCAAAGGAGAGAAGAATGGCTTGGGGTCTGTCTGGAAGGTCATGTCCCAGTAAAGTCTACCTGTATGGAGGACAATGGGCTGACCGCTCTTTATTAGGATGATAGTTGCTTAGCTGTCCTGGGTGAGCCAGTGGTTTTAATACTTATGGGCACCGGTCTCCAAACTTTTTAAACAAAGAGCTAAACTAATGTCTTTCAGATTTTAGAGGAGTAGAGTCTGGCCAGTGGGAAAAGTAAAATGATACAGCATTGGTAGGATTAAACAATGCTTGACTTGCCCATCATTGGTGTCTGTTGGAGGAAATAGTACCCCATCATTGGTGTCAATGAGAGAAATTGTGCCCCATCATTGGTGTCAATGGGAGAAATAGTGCCCCATCATTGGTGTCAATGGAAGAAATAGTGCCCCATCATTGGCATCTGTGGAAGGACTGCACCCCCATCCCTTGTGTCATCCCTCCAGCCTCGATTTATTTTCCAAGGCTTTCCATAAGATTTTAGACGATGTCTGAGGGAATCAGGGTCACATTTTTATGCTCCTTCTTCTCCATATGAATAGGCCCTCCAAGTAGGCCCTTTTAGGGATTCTTATAAAAATTCTTCACATCACTGAAGTTACAAAAATGCTGTCGCTCATTCTTCAAACCAGTAATGCATCTATAACAGCCTTTCTCAACCTTTTTGCCGCTGGGGAACCTCTAAAAATAATTTTCAGGTCTCAGGGAACCCCTGATAAAACCCATTCATTGGGGGTCAGTGGGAACAATGCCCCTTTCTTTGGTGGTCAGTGAGAAGAATGCCCTTTTTTACAGTAGTGGTAAGAATGCCCCCCTTACAGAGAACTAAGAAGATCATTGGTGTCATACCACTGGCTCCTCCAAGTGGAATTGGCTCTGAACTATGTAAGCACCATCAAACAAGAGGTAAATCAGCCTCAGCTCAAGGAACCCCTAGCCACCTCTGGAGGAACCCTAGGGTTCCACTGAACCATGGATGAGAATTACTTATAATTGGCATGAAAAAGGGCATTCAGGTTAATTAAAGTTAGAGCACGAAACCGGTCAAAAACTTGAATGGGGATCAAAAACATGTTACAGTCAGTGAACATTTCCAAGGAAGCTACTCAACGTTATCCATTAATTGTTTGTTCAACATTCAGTATGGAGGTGTTGCACCCTCTCAACCCTCAACCCCCCAACCCTTTTCGACCATTTTAGCCTCCACTCTACTTTGAAGGTTTTCCACAGGATTTTTAAATGTATCTGAGGGAATCAGGGTCACATTTTTATGCTCTTACTTCTTCTTTAGATGGGCAGTCCGAGAAGGCCTTCAGGGTAATTGACAAACATGTTGACATCACTGAAGTTACAAAAATGCTGTTGATCTACTTTGAAACCAGTAACAATTCTACAAGATCAATTATTGACTGAAAAAAAAAAATATTATACAGGTAAATAAACATTAGAGCACAAAACCAGTTAAATGTTGAAACAACTGGTCATGCAACATTTCCAAGGAAGCTTCTCAGCTTTATGTATGATTTGTTTGTTCGATGTTCATTATGGGTTGCCCACCTCCCTTCTACACCAACCCACATCTTTGTGGCTCCCATTCTTCTTAAAAGGCTTTCCAATAAATTTTGAGATTTTGGAGTGTGCCTGTAGGAATTTGTACCCTTTCAGCCAAAAGAACATTTGAGGGATCAGGTACCAATTTTGGATAAGAAGAACAGACTCACATTCGGCATGCCAATGTTTTTCAATTGTTTTCAGTAGAGTTGAGGTCATGCCTTTGTACAGGCCACTTAATTTCTTCAACACCAAATTGGTCAAAAAAAACATTAGAAGGGTGGGTACTGATTTTGAATGAGAAGAGCAGGCATACAATCGGCATTACAATGTTTTCCAATGGTGTTCAGTAAGGTTGAGGTAATGGCTTTGTACAGGCCACTTAAGTTCTTCAACACCAAATTGGTCAAACCATGTCCTAATGGAGCTGGTTTTGCATACAGTCAGTCAAAAGAACATTAGAAGGTCGAATACTGATTTTGAATGAGTAGAACAGGCTTACAATTGGCATTCTAATGTTTTCCAATGGTGTTCAGTAGGGTTGAGGTCAGGACTTTGTACAGGCCACTCAAGTTTTCTACACCAAATTAGTCAAACAATGTCTTTATGGAGCTGGCTTTGCATACAGTCAGTCAAAAAACATTTGAGGGTCAGGTACCGATTTTGGATGAGAAGAATAGGCTCACAATCGGCATTCCAGTGTTTCTAGTGTTCAGTAGAGTTGATGTCAGGATTTTGTACAGGCCACCCTAATTCTTTCACGCCAAACTGGTCAGACCATGTGTTTACAGAGCTGGCTTTGCACACAGTCAGTCAAAAAAACAAAACTTTGAGGGTCAGGTACCGATTTTGAATGAGAAGAACAGGCTTACATTCAGCATTCTAAGTTTTCCAATGGTATGCACTAGGGTTGAGGTCAGAGCTTTGTAAAGGCCACTCAAATTCTTCTACAATAAATTGTTTAAACCTTGTCTTTATGGAGCTGGCTTTCCATAGTTAGCCAAAAGAAGATTTGAGGGTCAGGTTCCGATTTTGGATGTGAAGAACAGGCTCACAATCAGCATTCCAGTGTGTGTATCATGCTGGGAATGAAAAGGACCTTAGCCAAACAACCAACCAGGGCTGAAAACGTATAATTGACCAAAATGTCCTTGTAAGCTGTAGCATCTGACATACGCCCCTGTTGAAGTCTACTTAGATGAAACACGTCGGCCTTGGCCTTTTGCTCCCCATATTGCTCCTTTTTACTTTTGTGATCACAAATTTTTATCACTATGGATTGCAATTGTTTTTTATTCAATAAAACCTAACCTTTTTGATCTATACCATGTGGAGCCCTTCTTTTTTCTCTTTACATCTTCCTTAATGAGAGATTTTTTTTGGCCTGTAACTTGACCTGATCTTCCAGCTGTGGAGCCAACTCGCACAACACAGAGAGTCAACTAGAGATGCAAGCATGGACCCTTGCCGATTCAGAGGGGGGGGTCACTGGCCTCCCTTTACCTATGAGCGGACGCCCATGGTCACCTACAAGACCCCTAAAGCTGCTTCTGGAAATGCCTGTGTTCTCATGATCGTTGTGGAAGACTGCCCATCTTGGCTTTCTCTGCTCGATTGACTCGTTGTCAACGACATTCAAGCCCCCATCTCTGGTAAGAATACATACCCCATCATTTTAATTGGAGATACAACACCTTGATGTTTCCACATGTTCACTATATCACTGTGCTTCACTTCTGAGCAACAACTATTTTATACTGGACTTTATGTGTTCACTACATGGATTGGTTCATTCATTTGGACATTTCCCATAATCTTTCATACATGAGTTATATTTATGTATGTTATGTCTTCACACTTTGTGACCTACCTTCATGTGTAAAGCAACTTTTCATTATTTGAATATTGCTTACTCAACTTTTTAGCGCTACATTTTCCATTTACCTTAAGCTGTAGCATCAACTGTACCTTTCACTGCAAACGCCTGAACTCAATGATTTGGAACAATGTGTATATAGTTTAGGGGGTAAAGTGCATAAACTTTGAGGGGGAACTTGTTTTTCTGAAGGTGGAAAGTCCTTTTAATGAAAAACAGACAGGAGCTGCTTAACCACTTAAGGACCGCCTCCTGCACATATACGTCGTCAGAATGGCACGACTGGGCACATGCACGTACAGGTACCTGCTGTGCTAGTATCCAGCCTTGGATCACAGGCGCGCGCCCGCGGCGCACTCCCGTGACCCGGTCCGAAGCTCTGGGACCGCGGGATTCGCAGACCTGATCGCTGCTGGAGTGCGGCGATCCCCGGAGCTGAAAAACAGGGAGAGCCGTGTGTAAACACGGCTTCCCCGTTCTTCACTGTGGCGGCGTCACCGATTGCGTGATCCCTTTTATAGGGAGACCCAATCGATGACGTCACACACCTACAGCCACACCCCCTACAGTTGTAAACACACATTAGGGAACGCATAACCCCCTCAGCGCCCCCTTGTGGTTAACTCCCAAACTGCAAATGTAATTTCCACAATAAACAATGCATTTTAAATGCATTTTTTGCTGTGAAAATGACAATTGTCCCAAAAATGTGTCAAAATTGTCTGAAGTGTCCGCCATAATGTCGCAGTCACGAAAAAAATCGCTGATCACCGCCATTAGTAGTAAAAATAAATAAATAATAAAAATGCAATAAAACTATCCCCTATTTTGTAAACGCTATAAATTTTGCGCAAACCAACCGATAAACGCTTATTGCGATTTTTTTTTTGTACCAAAAATATGTAGAAGAATACGTATCGGCCTAAACTGAGGAATTTTTTTTTTTTTAATATATTTTTGAGGGATATATATCATAGCAAAAAGTAAAAAATATTGCATTTTTTTCAAAATTGTCGCTCTATTTTTGTTTATAGCGCAAAAAATAAAAACCGCAGAGGTGATCAAATACCACCAAAAGAAAGCTCTATTTGTGGGGGAAAAAAGGACGCTAATTTTGTTTGGGAGCCATGTCGCACGACCGCGCAATTGTCTGCTGACTAAAGGTCCGGGGGTTTTAAGTGGTTACGTTTTATTCTGCTTTACAAATCCCGCCGTGCCGTCCAAAATAAAGTCCTTACATTTTGTGCCATGTCATTACCTTCAGTAAACGTATTTATTTCAGTCTATAAAGGACCTCCACAGCTGCTTCTCTCTAACGTCACCAGCGGTAAACTATTTATAACAATGGTGTGCTGTGGGTGCGTTTTGTGTTAAGATTGAAATTTATCAAGGCCAAGCTGTAATGCAAGTCGCCAGCCAGGTGCTGCTAAGCATCATTGTAAGATCTAACAAGCTGTGTGGTGCAGCCATGGGTCCCATTGTGAATAGATCCCGCTGGATATGGTGTATACAGAGTAGAGAGGTCAGCGCTTTGTGTCTTTGCTGATTTAGAAAAATTGCAAATAAACATTTTGCATAATGTAAGCATTTTCTTGTGCAGGTGGGATGCGCTTAAGCTCCAGCCATCACATGCTATGGGATCGCATTGCAAACATTATCCATCTGGCTGGAAAAAAAAACTCAAGCATAAGCAAATTATATAAAGGGGTCTTTTTATTTGTTTATGTCAGGCACTTATATAGTGCTGTCAAATTAGGTAGCACTTATAGTATACATTCACATCATTTCCTGAGCTTACAATCTAAGGTCCCTAACTCACATTCATACGCAGTGGCGGCCACTCCATTAGGGGCGCAGAAGTGCCGCCCCCCTAATCCATGCGCCCAGCCCCCCTTATCTCCATGCAGGGCGCCGTACGCATGGATTTCAATAGGATTCTTTTTATTAGAAGCATATGACTAGAACCTGAGGCTCTACTTGGCTTCAAAAAAGGGTGGGCTTGGGACGCAGAGCACTACCCCCTGAGGTGTGACTTCCTGCTTCTCCTCCTGGCCAATCAGAAAGTGGGTCCTGAAACCCAGGGAGTCTTATGAGTCTTTTATTTAACTGCTTGCCGACTGCCTTACGTACATTTTCGTTGGCAGAATGGTACAGGTACGTTGCTTTTAATCTGCTGCCTAGCGGACTTGATATCTGCCGGTGTCCCATGATCAGGTCACGGAGAGGCAGAACGGGGGAATGCCTTTGTAAACAAGGCATTTCACTGTTCTGCCTAGTGACAGGACACTGATCTACTGCTCCCTGTAATCAGGAGCGGTGATCAATGTCGTGTCACAGGTAGCCCCGCCCCCACACAGTTAGAATCACTCCTAGGACACACTCTACCCTTTCCTCGCCCCCTAGTGGTTAACCCCTTCACTGCTAGTGTCATTTACACAGTAATCAGTGCATTTTTTATAGCATTGATGGTTGTATAAATGACAATGGTCCCAAAATAGCGTCAAAAGTGTCCGATGTGTCTGCCGCAATATCGCAGTCGCGATTAAAATTGCTGGTCGCCACCATTACTAGTAAAAAAAAAAAAATAATAATAATAATAATAAAAATTCCATAAAACTATCCCCTATTTTGTAGACGCTATAACTTTTGCGCAAACCAATAAATATATGCTTATTGTGTTTTTGTTTACCAAAAATATGTAGAAGAATACGTATCGGCCTAAACTGAGGGAAACATTTTTTTTACATATTTTTTGGGAATATTTATCATAGCAAAAAGTTAAAAATATTGCTTTTTTTTTTTTAATTGTCGCTCTTTTTTTGTTTATAGTGCAAAAAACGCAGAGGTGATCAAACACCACCAAAAAAAAAGTTCTATTTGTGGGACAAATAGGACGCCAATTTTGTTTGGGAGCCATGTCGCACGACCGCACAATTGTCAGTTAAAGCAAAGCAGGGGCGATTCACAAAAAAAGGGCCGGTCATTGGGCAGCCAAATCCTCCCGGGGGTGAAGTGGTTACTTTTTTTTAGATGTGGCCTTGAGTTTCAACTCTATTTTCAATTTTTGTCATATTTATCTAGGTCAGTGTCACACTTTTTTTGCTCCTTCTTCTTTCTATGAATAGGCACTCCAAGAAGGCCTTGGGGTATCTTACAAACATATCTGGCATCACTGAAATGCTGCTGATCATCTTTGAAACCAGTAAGGTTTCTTTAAGGTCGGGGGAGAAATACGAAAGAGTTGGATAGAGAATCCCATGATGGCTTCAGGATAAATAGGGTATAAAGAGAGGATAAACCACACCATAGAATAAAGGGAGAGAAATGAATGTATAAATGTTATTTGTGCCCAACCTCGCTGTGCCCACTGCAACCTCACTGTGCCAACCTCACTGTGCCCATTGCAACCTCACTGTGCCATCCTCACTGTGCCCATCACGGACGTCCTCTTGTTCGAGGATGAAAAGATGTCCGTGATTGGCAGAACACTGAACACAGTGTCTGCTGTAAAACTGAGTCCGAAGAAGAGAGAACATTCGTGATAGGCGGAACTATGTCTGCTGAGAAATGCCCATCAGGGAAGCGACCAGAAGGAGACTGCAACTTTTAAACAATGGACACCCGCAGCCTCTCAATAATTTCAGGTACACTGAGTATAAGCCGAGGGGGGTATTTTCAGCCTTAAAAAAAAAGGGCTGAAAAACTCTGCTTATATTCGAGTATATACGGTATATTTTTTGTATGGAAATAAAAAAATTAAATTAACTGCTTGCCGACCTGCCGCCGTCATTTTACTGCGGCAGGTCGGCTCTCCTGGGCGAGAGCCCGTAGCTCTACGTCGGCTCTTCTGCGGCCACTAGGGGGCGCGTGCGCGACGCCGGCGGCCGGCGTGCGCTCCCCGCTCGCCCCCGAGTCCTGTGCGCGTGCCCGGCGGGCACGATCGCCGCCGGGCACACGTGATCGCTCGTTACAGAGCAAGATGTGTGTAAACACACAGCTCCCGGTCCTGTCAGGGAGATAAATGCTGATCTGTTCATACAATGTATGAACGAAAGATCAGTGATTTCCCCTAGTGAGTCCACCCCCCATACAGTTAGAACACACCCAGGAACATACCTAACCCCTTCCCTGCCCCCTAGTGTTAACCCCTTCACTGCCAATGGCATTTTTATAGTAATCCAATGCATTTTTATAGCATTGATCGCTAAATGTGTCAAAAGTGTCCGAAGTGTCCGCCATAATGTCGCAGTACTGAAATGAAACGCTGATCGTCGCCATTACTAGTAAAACATTTTTTTTATAAAAATGCCATAAAACTACCCCCTATTTTGTAAACGCTATGGGCCAGATTCTCAGCGGCGTTACGACGGAGTATCTCAGATACCCCGTCGTATCTCAGATACCCCGTCGTATCTCAGATACCCCGTCGTATCGCCGTTTCTTTTGTCTCGTATCTATGCGCGTGATGCTTAGCATCACTTTTGCATAGATACGTTTCTACATCCGACAAGTGTAAAACCATTACACTTGCGGATCGTAGTTGTAATGACAACTCCGGCCACTAGGTGGCCTTTACGTTGTTTTCGCATTTGCATATGCAAATGAGGTAGTACGCCGATTCTCGATCGCTTTTACGCCGCCCCGTCATCGCGTACGTCGTTTTCGTTCGCGTAAGGTTACCCCAGCTTCTATGTGGAGTAACCTTACGAAGTACCGTCGGATGCCGTCGGGTCCCGTCGGATGCCATGTTAAGTATGGCGTCGGGTCAGCGTCGGCTTTTTCCGTCGCTTACGTCGTTTTACTAACTCGTTCGCGAATAGGGAGTTGCGTAAATGACGCTCACGTCGTTTTGACGTCGGTTTCAACAACGCTTTCCGACGTGAGCTGGAGCATGCGCACTGGGCTTTTTCCCCGGCCGGCGCATGCGCAGTTCGTTCGACGCGGGGGCGCGCTTAATTTAAATACAAGCCGCCCCATTTGAATTGCGCGGGTTTACGCTGCGTGATTTACGCGACGCAGGCGAAACCTACGGAGTAGTGCTTTGAGATTAAAGCACTTGCTCTAGTACGATGCGGCGGCGTAGTGTAACTGGCTTACGCTACGCCGCTGGAATTCTTAGAGAATCTGGCCCTATAACTTTTGCGCAACCCAATCAATAAACGCTTATTGCGATTTTTTTTTTAGGAAAAATATGTAGAAGAATACATATCGGCCTCAACTGAGGAAAACATTTTTTTTATATATATTTCTGGGGGGATATTTATTACAGCAAACAGTAAAAAATATTGCATTTTTTTCAAAATAGTCGCTCTATTTTTGTTTATAGCGCAAAAAATAAAAAACGCAGAGATTATCAAATACCACCAAAAGAAAGCTCTATTTGTGGGGGAAAAAAGGACGCCAATTTTGTTTGGAAGCCACGTCGCACGACCGCGCAAATCGCAATTGTCAGTTAAAGCGACGCAGTGCCGAATCACAAAAAGTGCTCTGGTCATTGGGCAGCAATATGGTCCGGGGGTTAAGTGGTTAATGACGAGATTTAAATAAAAAAGGGTTTCTTTAGGGTCAATGGTTGGCCTATAGGAAATCCATAAAAAATTGCCAGTAAATAGAACACACGTATAGAATTCTTAAAGCAGTTTCCATCCCCTAACCTAACTTTAGATATAGGAAGCTATGTGAAATCAGCCAAGCATGAATTCTTATTCAAGCCCTCAACTGCTAAAGGATGTCCCTAACTTTATATAATTTTGAGCTGGGCTTTATGGCCTTAGACTTGAGGCATCCCAGAGGACAACAGCCCTCCAGGCTGGGCCTTCTCCTCTGGAACTGAAGGTCCCTGAATTAAGAGAAGGCGGTTAGGCATCAGCCCACTGGCGCATGAGGCCCCAAGGCCATAAAGTGAAAAAATTAAAGAGACTGCATCCCTGTCATATATTAAGAGTCCCTTACTCAAGCTCTGGGGAGAAGCATCAGTCCCTGTGGGGGGGGAGGAGACCAGGGGAGATGAAGGGGCATCCCTGTCCCCAGGGGAATGTGAGAGACAGTGTGGGGGGAGGGAGAGAGAGCTCTTTAAGTTGGCAAGAGGCCCCTGTGGGTGGACCTTAGGACTGCTAGGGACATGGAGGAGCTGAGGATGTGTGGGCAAGAGGGTTTGATTCTAGAACACACTAGAAAGCAGAGTGTGGAAGAAGCTCTGATCCTGCAGCTTTTTTAATTTTGAGGGGTGGTTGGCAAAGGGGAAGACATGTGCGGAAGAAGACATCACCAAAGGGAGAAGACAGTGGGGGGGGGAAGACCGGAGGAAGAAGACAGGGGGGGGGGGAGAAGACCAGAGGAAGAAGACAGCGGGGGAGAAGACAGAGGAAGAAGACAGCGGGGGGGAATACCGGAGGAAGAAGACAGTGGTGGGGGGGGGGGGGAAGACCAGAGGAAGAAGACAGCGGGGGGGAATACCGGAGGAAGAAGACAGCGGAGGGGAAATACCGGAGGAAGAAGACAGTGGGGGGGGGAGACCAGAGGAAGAAGACAGCGGGGGGGAATACCGGAGGAAGAAGACAGCGGGGGGCAGGGGAGAAGACCGGAGGAAGAAGACAGCGGGGGGGAAGACAGCGGGGTGGAATACCGGAGGAAGAAGACAGTGGGGGGGGGGGAGACCAGAGAAAGAAGACAGCGGGGGGCAGGGGAGAAGACCGGAGGAAGAAGACATCACCGTAGGAAGAAGACACCTTGGAGAACGATGGAGTGAGTAGCTTAGCTCTGAGAAAGAAAAGCGCAGCAGGTTCTCCCCCTTGATATGACACAGCACATGTGTCCGCACTATCCCACGCTGTGTGGTTTAGAGGCTTATTGAGAGTTGCACTTTGTGAGTACCCATTTTTTACTCTATTAATTATTCATTATTCAACGTCATTGGTAATGCAGTAGGTGTGCGCGCCTTCCATTTTGCGTAGTTTCCATCGGAATACCCTGTCTGAAGAGGGCAGTATCCACCTAGTCTTGGAATACTGATGCCCTTGTTGCTCTTTACTGTAGAAGACCTCTGAGCACTGGAAGTGACTCTTTTTTTTTGTCTACCAATCCAAAACATGCAGCCTGGTGGCCAGTATGGCACGTGAAAGGCAACATGTTGGTAAGTTGAGATAAACATATCGTAAAAATAAAAATAAAGAAAACATCGGGTTTGGCAGCCCCAGCGATCTCCCAGCTGTTGGAATTTTGGCAGGAGAGAAGCTGCAGTCAAATCGGAGCTGCAATGTTTGCCAAAATCAAACCATAGATGCCTTTTAAATAAGTCTCTGAATGTTTTTCTAGCTGAATGCACCCATCCTCCACTCCGCATATTATGTTGTTATTCGGTTTTACAAAATAGTTATCAGGAGGGGAGTATTTTCAATATGAAGCTAAGATGAAGAACATGGGGACATGACCTCAAGCTAGGGAAAGAAAAGTTCAAAATAAACTTTGGGAAAGTATTATTTTATTTGTTCTGCCCCACTTTAATATAATTTTTATTTTATTTTTTTATTTGGTTACATCAGGATATTTTTGTTGTGTATTATGATGATCTATTGGGAAAAAAAAAAGAAAACAGTAACAATTGCCCAATTTTTTTGGTATAATGTAAAATAGTTAGATTAAGAGATTAGGAGTATTTATAAACTCTTATTTTCTCACATAGAGCTTATGGGCCAGATTCACAGAGCCCTTACTCCGGTGTATCTCGCGTTAGACCGGAGTACTTTCAAATTACGTGCGTCGTTTCATTAGTCTGAATCCTTAAACCATGAAACGACAGCTTCGGGCTTCAATCCGACTAGTTTACGTGTTCGTACGCCTTCGGATCTACGCTGCAATAATTTTGCGGCCGCTGGGTGGAGTTCCCGTCGTTTTCCGCGTCGGGGTATGCAAATGAGCTCTTTCCGACGATCCACGAAGCTACGAGCGTCGTTCGCAATCTCTTACGGCATCTGTAGTCATCTTTTTGCTGCGTAAAGTTATTCCAGCTTTTATCTGGTCTAGTATTAGACAGCCCATGTTAAGTATGGCCGTCGTTCCCACGTCGAATTTCAACGTCTTTTTTTATTTTTTACGTAAGTCGTCCGGGAATAGGAATGTACGTAAACTACGCTACTCAAACAAAAAATGACGTAACGACGTTATTTCGCACAATGCACGGCGGGAAATTTCTGAATGGAGCATGCGCAGTTCGATCGCCGCGGGGACGCGCCTAATTTAAATGCTTCACGCCCCCTAATCACGTATTTCGATTCCGCCGCGAGAAATACACTACGCCGCCGTACCTTACGGGCCAAAATCTACAAGAATTTGTCGTAGAGCCAGGTAAAATACGGCGGCGTAGTGTATCTCTGATACTCTGCGCCAATGTAATTGTACCTGAATCTGGCCCAATGTCTGCAAACTTTCTTCCACCTGAGGAGGACCCATGCCAAAAAAAGGGTCGAAACACGTTGGGGTCTCTGCGCATAAGCCATACAATTAATATAATTATATTGTTCTACTCGTACTTATTAATGGTTTTCTAATGTTTACACTATACTTTTTGTATTCATGCTCCAAAATGTACCATGTGGTTTTCCCATCTTGTAATAATTTTTTTTTTTTTAATAAATTACTTAATTATTCCAATATAATATTTTCATTGAATTACTATCAGCTGCAACTCAAAGCCCCCAGGGGTACACTCTCTTTTTTTCAAAGATTAAGAGATTATGCCAAGTATATAGATACCTAACATGTCATGCTTTTTGCGCACGCTCATGAAATGGCGACAAACGACAGTACACAAACATCTCCATATGTGACTCTTTAAAAAGTTTTACAGGCTACCTGTTTAGAGTTACAGAGGCGGTCTGGAGCTAGAATTATTACTCTCACTCTAACGATTGCGGCAATACCTCACATGTGTGCAGGGCCGGATTTGCTCTCCCTGCTGCCCCAAGGCCAGGTTCCACAATGCACCCCCTCCCTACCAACCGAACCCCCCCCCCCCCAATCAATGGAGAATGGCAACCGGAGGAGACACGGTTAATTCAAATATTTTTTGTATTTTTTTTAACTTTGTTTAGCACTTTTTTTTTTTATTCATTTTTAGCTTGTCATTTACTTGTTTTTATTTTTGTGTAATATTCTTATTATTTTGAATATTATTTTTCTTTACTTTTTAGTTACTTTTTTAATTTAATTATTATTATTTTTTATCAATTTTTTTTCACTTAACTTTATTGCTATCACACAGGAGAAAACAATTCCCTGTGCGATAGCAATAGGAGGTGACAGGCTCTCTTTATTGACCCTGTCACCTCCAAAACAGAAGTCCTAGCACTGTGCTAGAACTCCTGTCACAGCTGAGATGGGAAGAGCACAGCTCACCCCCCTCTGTGTACATCAGCGGCAGGGACAGGAGACAGACTCGGCGGCTGGGGGGAGGACGAAGGAGTCCCGAAGGCAGAGCAAGCCGAGAAAGGTATGTGGGGGTAGGGGAGAACAGACAGCAGCACACATTTGACAAGTGATTTTGACGACATCGCCGTAATCACTTAACGAGCGAGCGGATTCCCCCACTCAATTCTCCCACACAGCAACTTACCGCCCTCAACTGTATGTTACGGCCGTCGGGGGGACTCTATGCCACTGCCGCCCCTTGGCACCCTGCCGCCCCGAGGCCTGGCCTTGGTGGCCTTGTGGGAAATCCGGGCCTGCATGTGTGGTTTCGACATTTCAAGGGGTATGAATACTTTTTTTAAGGCACTGTATAGAAATCCTTTGGCAGGTAAATGAACTCTCGTATACAGTATGTATTTTCTCTGTGGATTTAGTGGTTTGACTTGAGTTCAGATTTAAGCCTGCACACCATGCCCTTTCTCTGCCAATGAAGTCGAGCTGGACTGTGCTTCGCACGTTACACAATTAGTTTGGAAATGTTACCTGAAATAGTTTCTTAATTACTTTGTTTTTCACCTTGTGGCCGGTTTAATGTGTTTTCAGAAAGAAAAGTAGAGCATGCTATAATCAAGACTCTGTTTAATCCACTGCCAGATCTGCAATATTTCTGGAACTTAGAAATGGCAGGGTGGAGGAGATAACATACCTGACTGCCAATTAGCGGCTTTTACTCGAAATTAAACTTTAGACTTCCAGGTAACACTTAACTGCTTGGACTTTACATGCTTTAGTCTTTTATACCGATGAAAACTGTTTGTTTTTCCTGTCGAATAAGGGCGTGTGCGTTTATCTGTAGAGCCACCTACAAACACGGAGCGGCAAGTGTCTGTCCTTCCTAGTTTTCGTTATACGAGCGTTCGCTTGATGGTTAGTGGCGTTAAATGGACATTCATTTTGGGCAACGGTCATGAGAAAATTCAAAGGATCAGAATTTTTTTTCTTGAATGAACCATTTTCTCTTAGGTCAGGGGTGTCCAACCAGTGGCCCGGGGGCCACATGTGGCCCGCGGAGCCCTCTGATGTGGCCCGCGACCTCCTGCTCTGGGATGGAATAGAATACTGTTAATAAAGGTCAGTTTGACCCAATTGGACCCTTCATTCACCTCTAAGGAGTGGCAGATCTGATCCGCTAAAAAGGAGTATAGTGGGCTGTGTCCGTCTCTGCTCTGCATATGCAGAGCAGACATGGACCTGCCAATCCGCCCGCTCCATTTATTGTGGCCCACGACCGGTTACCAAGTCGCTTAAGTGGCCCTTGTGCTTCAAAAGGTTGGGCAACCGTGTCTTAGGTAATGTGTTTTTGGTTTATTAAAGTCCATTCACTCCAAAATCGAATGCTAACCACCCACACCATAGCCAAAATACGGCTACAGTTGCCGGGAAGGAGTACATGGACGTCCTCCCGAGTGGTACGCTCTGTGATCACCAAGTCCTTGAGACTCCGCTGAACAGATAAAGATTCCGGCCCTTTACCACATGATCGGCTGTCAGCCAATGAATGTAAACAGAAGGCGATCTGCTTTTTTTTCTCATGCTGACAGCGTGAGGAGAAAAAAAATAAGCCAATTGCCGGCTTGTGTAAACGGGACATCAGTCCCACACACTCACAGCTACCTACTTGTGCCCCCCAGTGCCACCTACCAGTACCCGTCATGAATAGAAGAAAATATATTATGGACAGCCGCACTCCAATGGATGTTTAAAAATGGTCGGTAGCCTTTTAATTAGGTGAAGGAAAAACACTACAGGAAAAACGGCTACCGACCATTTTTAAACATCCATTGGAGTGCGGCTGTCCAAAATATATTTTCTTCTATTCATGCCCCGTGCATTGCCAGCACCCACCTGGTTTTGAGTGGACACTAATCACTGAGGTACGCTTACCTGGAGCGGCAGCTTCTCCTTTCTACCAGTACCTGTCAGTACTGCTAAGCACTGTCCACCTGTACCACCTACCAGTGTCACCTTTCAGTGCCTCATCATCAGTGCTACCTATCAGTGCCACCTACCAGTGCCTATCAGTGCCCATCAGTGCCAACTATCAGTTCTCTTCAGTACCGCCTATCCGTGTCCTTCGGTGCCGCCTATCAGTGTCCATCAGTGCCACCTATCAGTGCTACCTCATCAGTGCCTCCTGATCAGTGCCCACCAGTACCGCCTCATCAGTGCCCATCAGTGCCACCTATCAGTGCCCATCAGTGCCACCTTATTAGTGCCCATCAGTGCAGCCTATCAGTGTTCATCAGTGCCACCTGTCAGCCTCTTAAGTGCCTCTTGATCAGTGCCCATCAGTGCCGCCTCATCAGTGCCCACCAGTGCAGCCTATCAGTGCATCCTTATCAGCGCACATCATTGAAGGAGAATTACCTGTTTGTTTAATTTTATAACAAACCATGAAACGTTTTTTTTTTTATTGGTATCTATTTGTTTGTTTAGCAAAAAATAAAAAACCCAGGTCGAATCAAATACAACCAAAATAAAGCTCTATTTGTGTGAATTTTTTTTTAATAAAAATGACATATGGGTACAGTGTAGCATGACCGCGCAATTGTTATTCAAGGTGTGAGAGCGTTGAAAGCTGAAAATTAGCCTGGGCAGGAAGGGGGTGAAAGTGCTCAGTAGGCAAGTGGTTAAAGGCAAATGTTTTTTGGAAGTGCTGGAACGACATTCGTCAGATCATCAAACGTACCATTTACAACTTCTTAAAATAATACGCAAACGTCACTTCCGGTCGCCGTAAGGTCACGCCTTGACGCGTTTCGTCATCACGACTTCCTCTGAGGCCCTCAGGTGAAGTCGTGATGATGAAATGCGTCAGAAACGACCTTACGGCGACCGGAAGTGGCGTTTGCGTTCCACAGCCTGGAAGAGACAACCGGAAGTAACTAGCAGAGGCTGTTCTGCCATGATTGAACTTTTGACATGGACTGCTGGTAACGCTACACTGTGTTTATCTGTACATTTTATCCATTTCAAACCCATTGGAAACTGTTATTTTAAGAAGTTGGAAATCACAATAAAAGGTAAACGGAATTATGATATGTGGAGTTTGTTTTCCATTTATCCGAGGTACCTGCAGAGATGTTATGCGGTTGTGACCCAACTCAGGATGTGGATGACGCAAGGCTTCACTTCCTGATTCCCTTACTGAAGATGGCGAGGGAGAGAGATCGGCTTTGGGTGCCGACATTGTGGGCGCCCTGGACAGGTAAGTGTTCTTATTTTAAAAGTCAGCAGCTGCAGTATTTGTAGCTGCTGCCTTATATTAAAAAAAAAACAATGGTGGACCTCTACTGATTAATGAGCTGCATGTGATTTACATTTATGTGGATTGTTATTAACATGTAAACTTCATAGCGGAAGACGGCTCGTTTTTTCTATATATATATATATAGGGCCAGATTCAGGTAGATGGGAGCATCTTTGCTCTGGAGTAACGTTTCTCATTTACGTTACGCTGGCGAAATTTTAGGAGCAAGTGCTGTTATTCATGATCACTTGCTCCTAAAGTTGCGGCAGCGTATCGCAAATGAGCCAGCGGAATTCAAATTGGGCGGGTACGGGGCGTGTATTATTTAAACTAAGCGCGATCCCGCGGCGAACGTACTGCGCATGCGTCGACTGTCAATGCATCCCAGTGCGCATGCTCCAAATTCTGTCAGTGAACGTCAATGACGTCAAATCCCCATTCATGGACGTTTTACGCAAGCGACGCGATTTTTTTTTTTCCGACGCGATGACGACGGCTATACTTAACATAGGATACTCCACTAGGGGGCTGCTTTATCTTTACGCTGCGTATCGCTTACGGAAACGTCGGAAAGTCACTGCGTCGCGCCCGAATACGATCGTGAATTGCCGATTCCCGCTGATTAACATATTTTTTCAGCGTAAATCAGCGGGAACGCCCCCGGCGCCATTTTTAAATTAAAGTTGCGATGTAATGGCGAAATTCAATTACGCCGATCGCATCGGAACTCCAACCCGGCGTTTCAAGTTTTCTGGTTACAGAAAACAGAAACGCCGGCTTAAAGTGACAGTTAGGCTGGAGTATCACTGATACTCCAGCCTAACTCTACCTGAATCTGGCCCGATCAATGGATCCGCCAGCCTAACTGTCACTTTAAGCCGGCGTTTTTGTTTTCTGTAACCAGAAAACAAGAAACGCCGGGTTGGAGTTCCGATGCGAGCAGCGTAAATGAATTTCGCCATCGCATCGTTACTTCAACTTAAAAATGGCGCCGGGGGCGTTCCCGCCGATTTACGCTCAAAAAATATGTTATTGAGGGAATCGGCAATTCACGATCTTTTTCGGGCGCGACGCAGTGACTTTACGACGTTTCCGTAAGCGATACGCAGCGTAAAGATAAAGCAGCCCCCTAGTGGAGTATCCTATGTTTTTTTTTATATAATCTTTATTTTGCAAATTTTCAGGGAAAAAATCATACAAACAGACAGCCAACATGGCACGTAAAGAGAAGGGGTACAAAGACAACGCATGGTACATCAGATCCTTTACAGGAACATTAGGATCAGCTGGGGCAAAATACAATCCCAGGGTGCGCCCGCATTTAATGGCATGACGGGAGGAGAGGCAAACAAAATATGAAATACAATATATCTTCACTCTATCGTGGAACACCTCCGCTGCCACACCCTGGCACACCCCTGTGAGAGAAAGCACCCCCCCTCAGGTAGCAGCAGGCGGTGCCTATCTCTAGTACCCGATTCACGTGCAGCATGGAACAGGGGGGGGGGGGGTAAGAAGGGGAGACACAAGGGGACGGAGAGCAGAGAAAAGAGTACAAGAAAGATAAGACAGAAAACAGAGGGAAGGGGGGAACATCTGCTGCAGAACTGAATTAGATAATAAGAAAACAACTATCACAACTAGGCCTTAACAACTATATATACCAAAGGCTTTACTATCAGCTTTTCAAGTCATCCTAATCCCCCAAAGGGGTTGCCCCCGTAGAGGGTCCCGGGGCAGCGAGTACATCCGGACCGGCGTAGTGGATCCACGTGGCCCAGATAGAATAAAATTTATCGTATTTATCTTTGCACTGCGCCATCCACTTCTCTGCGGCCATAATTTTATTCACCAAGGCCACCCATTCAGAACGGGTCGGTATTCGTGGCGTCTTCCAGTAAATCGGGATCAGCCTGCGGGCCGCATTGAGCAAATGAGGCAGTGTAGACTTACGGTAAAAACTAACCGGGACAGTGGGGAAATGGAGCAAGGATTCCAACGGGGAGTCAGGTAGCTCCACATCTAGAATGCGTTTGATCTGCTCATGGACGTCTCTCCAGAAGGGACGTATCTTAGGGCACTCCCACCAAATATGGAGGAAGGTGCCCTTTTGGCCACAGTCCCTCCAGCATGCATCAGAAAGAGCAGGGTAAATTTTAGCAAGCTTGGAGGGAACCCTGTACCATCTGGTCAGGACCTTGTAGCTATTTTCCTGCATCCTTGTGTCCACCGTGCTCGAGTGTGGGAGCCTATATATGTGATCCAGCTGAGGCTTGGAGAAGACGCACCCGAGGTCCCCCTCCCACTCCCGTATAAACCCCGGTTTCCCCTCAACATGTAGGGATTGTATCAGGGAGTACAATAGGGAAATAGCATGAGGGACCGCGGCAGGGGACATACAGAGCCGCTCAAAGGGAGACGCTAAGGCCGGTGACCTAACCCCCCGGGGCAGAGTGGTAAGGAAGTGTCTGATTTGCCGATAGCGCCAGTCATCCATGGGAAATGAGCCATACCGTTCCCGCAATGTGGCCAAAGGCAGCACACCCTGGTCCTGGGCAAACCGGCCACATCTGGACTCCCCATCCGCCGCCCACGTCCGGAAAAAGGAAGGGTGTTCCCCCGGGATGAACCAAGGTACGCCACTTAAAGGCGCAAGTGGGGAGGTCGGCAGCGCGAGCTCCCCATCCTTGTTAAGAACATCCCAGAGCGCCAGAGCGTGAGTAGCCAGCGGGGAGACCAGCGCCGACAGACCCCTATTTTCCTTAGGCACCCAAGGGGCGTGGGACAGGTTTCGTCCTGCCAGGAACTTGTCGAGGGCAACCCACAATTTGTGCTGCACCCCGTGATACCAATCCAAAATGCGCTGCAGGGCTACAGCTTCGTAGTACCTGCGGATTACCGGGACTCCCAGCCCACCCGCCGATTTTGGGCGCTGTAGTGTGCGGAGTGCCAGCCGAGGGCACTTCCCACTCCAAATATACTGAATGAATAAACTATTGAGACTTGAGAAGAAGGCCCTGGGCAAATCAATCGGCACCATCTGTAGAAAAAACAAAATCCTGGGGAGTACATTCATTTTCAGCACACTGACTCGGCCCATCCAAGAAAACGCCACTTTGTCCCACCTCTTTAGGTCCAATCTAATAGCAGAGAGTAGTGGCGCGAAATTGCAACCATAGAGTTGAGAGCAATTGGCGGGTAGGTGGATCCCTAAATACTTCAGCGATGAGTGGCACCAAGTAAAGGAGAAGGCAGACTGCAGCTGATTACGAAGGCCCGGGGTAATATTTAACGATAGGATCTCTGACTTGGAATAATTTATCTTGAAATTAGACAGGAGATTGAATTCACCCAACTCTGCCATGATGTTAGGCAGCGAGATCAGTGGGTCGGAGACGTAAAATAACACGTCATCCGCATAGGCAGATAATTTGTGTTCCCTCGGGCCTACCGTAAAGCCTTTAATGCTGTCATTGAGGCGAATCCGATTGAGCAATGGTTCGAGCGTCAAGGCAAATACCAGGGGTGATAAAGGACACCCCTGACGCGTCCCATTGCCAATCGGAAAGGCGTCCGACAACAGCCCATTCACCTTTACCCGAGCGGATGGAGAACTGTACAAAGAGGAGATCCAGGCCAGCATATTAGGGCCTAGGCCCAGCCTGTTCAGAACTATAGTCATGTACGTCCAGTCCACCCGGTCAAATGCCTTTTCGGCATCAGTCGAAAGCAAGAGACACGGGTGTGTTGTCGCCTGCAATTCAACCCAGTGGATCAACTGGAGCGCCCTATTGGCATTATCCCTAGCCTCCCTGCCCATGATAAAACCTGTTTGGTCGGGATGGATAACCGAGGGCAGTACCGGCTTAAGTCTATTGGCCAAAATTTTGGCCAATATCTTAATATCCGTATTTAAAAGGGATATGGGTCTGTAGCTGCTTGGTAACGAATGATCTTTACCCTCCTTTGGCAGAACCGATATGTGCGCCGCTAGCGCCTCTGGTGGCATGGCCGTTCCTGAGGCTAGTGCGGTAAAGTAGGCACACATGGGCCCTGACAATATGTCCACATATTTTTTATAATACGCGTTCGTATACCCATCCGGGCCCGGGCTCTTCCCATTGGGGAGGTCTTTGATTACTGCCTGGATCTCCGCTACGGTAATAGGTGCATCAAGCTGTTTGCCCGTTGAGGCCTTCAGCTGTGGAAATTGTGCCTCCGTGAGGTATTGGTGAACCCGCGCCACCCGTTGTGCTTCCGAGACTCCGGGTAACGTATCCGGAAGATGATACAACTGGGCATAAAAGTCTTTAAACGTCGCCGCAATTTTGGACGAGTGTACCACCATCGCCCCCGTCGCAGACTTAAGTTTATGAACATGTCCCGCCTCTCGCTGCCCCCTTAGGGCCCTGGCCAGCATCCTCCCACATTTATTCCCAAATTCGTAGAACTTGTGAGTCAGGTATCGCAGCCGCGCCCGAATTTTGGAGTCCAGCAGGTCCGCCAAGGCCTGACGAATGGAGGCCAGCTCCGCCGCCACCACCGGGGAAACCTTTTTTTTGTGGGTGAGTTCCGCAGCTCGCAGTTTGGCTAACAGGGCTTTCAATTCACCCTCCCGAGCCCTCTTCAAACGCGCCCCCTGGGATATCAGCTCTCCCCTAACTACCGCCTTGTGGCCCTCCCAAATGGACCCCATGCTTACCTCCCCAGGAGTATTTTCTGCAAAATACAGGGATATGGTGTCTGAGATTTGCTGGAGAGCGACGGCATCATCAAGGATGCCATCGTTCAAGCGCCAGGTCCACGTCCGTGCCTCTACCGAGAGGGAGTGCAAGGAGATGGATACCGGCGCGTGGTCGGAAATGGTAATGGATCCAATGGAGGCACTGGTTAATGAATCGAGGGAGAACTGGTCCATCAACAGGAAGTCTATACGAGTATAGACATTGTGTGTGGCTGAGAAATAGCTATAATCCCTGTCAGTAGGTCGGAGCAGCCTCCAGCAGTCCACCAAATGTCGAGACTGCAGGGACTTTCTGAAGCGCCTCAGGAAGGCAAATGAGTGCACCGACCGGCCGGAGGAAGTATCCACCAGAGGGTCGGGGCAAACATTAAAGTCTCCGCCCAGGATGAGAAGGCCATCCCGAAAGGTAGACAAGGACTCCAGTACGGATTCTAAAAAGGCAATTTGGCCAGTGTTCGGGGCGTAGATCGTAGCGAGGGTAAATTTACGACCAGAGATGGTGCCCTTGACAAACACAAAACGACCCTCGGGGTCCAGCAACTGGTCCACCAGGACGAAGGGACAATTTTTGTGGATCGCTATAGCAACCCCCCCGGACTTGGGACGAGGGGAGCTGCTAAGGAACCAGGATGGGAAGAGGTGTGTGGGGAGGCGGGGGATCGAGTCAGTGCGGAAATGCGTCTCCTGTAAAAAAAGAATACGTGCCCCCATGCGTTTCATCTCGAACCACAACTTACTGCGTTTCATCGGGGAGCCCAGGCCACGAACATTATAGGAGACGACTTTCAAGTCAGCCATAACCGGAGATCAGGAAGAAGCGCCGACGACCCACGGACGAGAAGGGGGGCCAACCACCCGTACGTCTCTGCCATCAGCCTGGAGCACACAGATAAGCCTAGGGAATAGAGCATAGTTACAGCAGGTGAACCACACACAAAACATAAAAGCAAGAGTACAAAAAAAACAGGGAACATAAAAACAAAAACAATGTAAAATAACAAGCCCAAAAGGGCGCAACCTAGTGCAATAGTACCACCAGTCGGGTGCCGCCCCCGCCTCCCAGGAGCTGAGAGACGGCGGCGGCCAGCGAGCAGAGGTATTCCCAAAAAAGGGAGCATAACTCCAGGGGAGTCGACCTATTGGGGGGTTAGTGACACGGCACAAAGAGCGAGTCCGTCACGGGACCCGCGATTTGTCAGAACAAAAAACAACAAAAAAATATTTATAGCAATCCCTGAGCCCAGGGGAGATTTATGCAACGGCGGCTGGGGGGAGACAGCTACAACAGTGCCACAGGGTGGTTCAGCGACCCAGTCCATCAGAAGCATCAGATCTCACTGCCCCCTGTGGAGAATGGGGGAGCGGGGTGTGTCCAGGCGGGCCCCTCCTGGGGCCACGATGTCGTTTGCGGCGACGGGCAGGGAGCCACGGTTCAGGGCGGTTAGGCAGGGGTATGGCCGGTGACGACCTCCAATCCGGAATGTCCACTTGAGGTAGTCCTAGGGACTCCAGGAACCGTGGTAGATCATCTCTGTTGCGTAGCACATGCGACCGACCATCTTTAGTCACAGAGAGGCTGAACGGAAAGCCCCATCGGTACGTCAGCTGGGCCTCCTGCAGGACCTCCAGAAGGGGCCTGAGAGCACGGCGCTGCATCAGTGTACGCCTGGACAGGTCCGGGAAGAACGACAACTTTGCACCATCAAAGTCCACATATCTGACCCCCCTGACCTGATTCATAATGCGTTCCTTGAGGGAATACTTGTGTAGCTTACAGATAATGTCTCGTGGCTTGTCAGGATCTTCTGAGGGAGGGCGTAGAGCTCGGTGCGCCCGGTCAATTTCAATGTGGTCTGGGGCATGACGACCCAAGATCTGTTTAAAGATACCCTGTAAAGTAGGGACAATATCCCTCGGACCTGTCGCTTCAGGTAGGCCTCTGACACGGATATTAACTCTGCGGCTCCTGTTCTCAAAATCGTCCATCTGATCAATCAGGGCCTCAATCCTGCGGTCTTGCCTCTCACAGTGTTCAGTAAGAGCCTGTAAAGCAGGGGCAGTTTCTTCCCAGTGCGTCTCTAGTGTTTCCACTCTACCCCCCAGATGAGCTGTATCAACCTGCAGGTCTGCAATGTCCTGCCTCAGGGCCTTCTGAGCGAACCGCTCTAAGTCGGCCTTAGTGGGGAGGGAAAGCAAGTGGGAGCGGACATCCTTATCCATCCATGGATCGTCCCCCGATCCAGGCTCATCAATGCTTTCAGAGCCGGATGGGGACGGGGAGTGAGGCTGGGCAGAGACATGCACCAGAGGGGAGCTAATGGGTGATGGAGGCCTAGCAGCGTGGGAGCCGAGCGCCATCTTGGCTGTACTTGCCGGGTCACTGCGGGCTCCAAAGAAGGCGTCCAATGATCCGGATCGTCCCCCGCGATGTCCGCTGAGGCTGCGGGGAGAGTATCCTATGTTAAGTATAGGCGTCGTCATCGTGTCGGAAAAAAACAAATCGCGTCGCTTGCGTAAAACATTCATTAATGGGGATGTGACGTCATTGACGTTCACTGACAGAATTTGGAGCATGCGCACTGGGATGCATTGACACTCGACGCATGCGCAGTACGTTCGCCGCGGGATCGCGCGTACCCGCCCAATTTGAATTCCGCCAGCTCATTTGCGATGCGCTGCCGCAACTTTAGGAGCAAGTGCTTCCTGAATAACAGCACTTGCTCCTAAAATTTCGGCAGAGTAACGCAAATGAGAAACGTTACTCCAGAGCAAAGATGCTCTGATCTACCTGAATCTGGCCCATAGACTGTATTAGCCGGATTCACATACATCGGTGCATATTTATGCCGCCGTATCGTATCTTCTTTACGCTACGCCGGCGTAACGCAGAGAGGGAAGCATGGAATTCACAAAGCAAATGCTCCCAATGTTGCGCCGACGAAGCGTATATTTTGACGGCGTAAGCCGACGTAAGTCAAAGTAGGTGGAAGTGGGCGTGATACATTTAAACGAAGCGTGACCCCATGCAAATTATGGGCTGAGCTTCAAACAAGTACTTAAAATGAACGGCGCATGCATCGTACCTTGGACGCATCCCAGTGTGCATGCTCACTATCACGTCGAAACAACTGCCTAAGATACGTCGCATCACTGCCTACGGTGTGAACGTAACCTACGCCCAGCCCTATTCACGTACAACGTAAAATTCTACGGTGTTCAATCCCTGGTCCATACCTTTGCATGAGTTGCACCTCCAATATGGGGAATAACTTTACGCCGGACGTAACCCTTACGCAAACCGCGTATATTATGCCCCGGGCGCAAGTACGTGTGTGAATCGGCGTATTTCCCTCATTTGCATATTTGCATGAAAAATCAATGGGAGTGCCAAATGCGGCCAGCGTAAATATGCGCCCACTATACGCCGGCGTAGGAAAGTTACGTCGGGCGGCTGAAGCCTATTTTTCGACGTATCTTAGTTTGTGGGTCGGCGCATAGATACGACGGCGCACATTTGTACTTACGTCGGCGTATCTGGAGATACGTCGGCGTAAGTGCTTTGTGAATTTTATTTGTACAGCTAAAAAATGTAATTTTGGAGGAAAGAAGAATAGAGGCATTTGGATCCAAACAATTGGGAGCGATGCAGCCCCCCCCGCCGCAGGCACCACCATCCGCCGCAATGTACACGAGTACAACCATTTAGGTCAAAATTTGAGAAAAAATTATTATCTTTTGTTGATTTCCTTTATTAACCAAAAAAACGCATGAGCTGTAATAGCACACCGTTACAGAGCAGCGGAGATTAAACACCAATTACCTGGAATTATTTTGTATTCAGAAGCTCGTGCTTGCACAACAACATGCGGATAATGGGAAATCGGCATTAGAAGTAGATGAGACTCGGCTACAGTGATTGCAGCACAAAGGCTTAAATAAAAACAATAGAAAACCCATAAACTGTGTCAACTGGGTTCAGTGCCAAGAGCATGGCCGCCTTGGATGCTCTATAATTGTGCAGCAACGAGACGCGTTTTGTACACAATGGTGTCTTTGATCCTCACACGTACTAATAGTCGGGACAATGAAAACAACATGTTTACAGAAAACGGCTTTGTGGAGTGATTTTTTATTTATTTTTTGTCAATGTTTTGTTCTATGCTTATGAATTCAGACAGGGTCACACTTCACAATAACATGCACAATGGCTCATAGACGATGTGCATATTTATTGGCGTATGGAGGGTGATGCTCAATTTAGGATTAAGGTCATGAGTGCCAATGGAACACAGTCTCCAACTATGTAATTGTTTAAAGCTCAGTTGACAATTGGGCAACAAAAATATCAGTCCCTAGGCGGGAGGTGCCGATTGTACCTAGGTTCAGTTTGAGGATGGTTCGAACATCATGTTTAAGACAAATATAAAAAAGCAGCTCCGGCCTCTATATTGACCCGATCTCTGGTGCTGTTTCCCGATCAGACCGGTCCGATGGCCTTAAGGCCAGTTTCATCGGACCAAATCGCTCGTGTGTACGGCCCATCGGACCGTTGTCCATCGGACCAAAGTTTTAAAACTTGCTTTAAAATCGGTCCGATGGACGCCTGACCATCGGACCAAAACGATGGTTAGTACACAAAAGCATCGGTCCAAAAACCCGCGCATGCTCAGAATCAAGTCGACGCATGCTTGGAAGCATTGAACTTCGTTTTTTCAGCAGGTCGTTGTGTTCTACCTCACCGCGTTCTGACCCGATCAGATTTTGAAACTATGGTGTGTATGCACATCAGACCATCAGACCACTTCAGCGGTGACCTGATGAAAACGGCCCGTCGGACCATTCTTATCAGACCGGTCCGATGAAACTGGTCTTCAGACCAAATTGATCGTGTGTATGGCCCATTGGACCAAAGTTTTAAAACTTGCTTTAAAATCGGACACCTGTCTGTCGGACCAAAACGATGGTTAGTACACTTGTTCTGCCACTTGATCCTTCTTAACACCCCCCTCCCGCCGCCATCCGGTGCTTCTCCAGGCTCTCCCGTGCCATCGGGGGCCCGGAGAATGAATTGTCCGGCGCTAGCTGGAACCATAGTGATGACTGGTGACCAGATGGTCACCAGTCATCTCTATGACCGTTGGAGGACCCGGGCGCGATGTGATGACGTCATGCCCGGGTCCCGTAAGTAAACAAAGCCGCGATTGCGGCTACTAAGCAACAGTATTCATGAGATCGTGAATTTTTTTCACCGATCTCATGGTTTCCAGCCTGGAGGAGAGATGTGGGGTCTTACTGACCCCGCATCTCTCCATAAAGAGGACCTGTCACACACATTCCTATTACAAGGGATGTTTACATTCCTTGTAATAGGAATAAAAGTGATAAAAAAAAAAAAAGTGTAAGAAAATAAATAAATATGTAAAAAAAAAATAAAAAAAAATTAAAACGCCCCTGTCCCTGGTAGCTCGCTCGCAGAAGCGAACGCACACGCAAGTCCCGCCGACATATGTAAACACCATTTAAACCACATATGTGAGGTATCGCTGCGTGGGTTAGAGTGCCAGCAACAATTCTAGCTCTCCTCTGTAAATCTAAACTGGTAACCTGTAAAAAATGTCAAAGCGTTGCCTATGGAGATTTTTAAGTACCGAAGTTTGGCGCCATTCCATGAGTGTGCGCAATTTTAAAGCGTGACATGTTAGGTATCTATTTACTCGGTGTAACCTAATCTTTCATATTTTACAAAAAAAATGGGCTAACTTTACTGTTTTGTATTTTTTTAATTCATGAAACGATTTTTTCCCCCAAAAAAGGCGTTTGAAAAATTATTGCGCAAATACCGTGCAAGATGAAACTTTGCAATGACCGTCGTTTTATTCCCTAGGGTGTCTGCTAAAAAAAAAACATTATAATGTTTGGGGGTACTGCGTAATTTTCTAGCAAAAAAATGATGATTTGTACATGTAGGAGAGAAGTGCCAGAATAGGCCCGGTATGGAGGTGGGTATAAAAGCCCGGTATTGAAGTGGTTAAACATTAGCACATAGGAATGTATGAAGGGTCCTTCCTTCGTATGTTCTTGCTTCCTGATGTTTGAAAAAATAACCACGGAATCTGCAAGACAATTACTTGGTGGCAGATCTTTTATTATACACACACATATATATAGAAAGCTGCATATGTAAGGAGTGAACGTTTATTTCTACTCCTTGACAGCCATGGTAGGCCCATGCTGGTGAGGGAAACGCAATACTGTGCTGTAATGGAGAGCCGCATTACATAAGACTACATAATCAGGATGGCTGTCAGCGCAGTCACTGAGTGACATTAGGTCAGGGCTTGTGATGTATGATCGCTCTCTTTATATAACAGGTTCTGATACAGAGACAGCCCACTGCCAATCAACTGATGTGTGTCAGGATGAACTTGTGACTTTGCAAAGCCCCTTTAATGCCTTTGTGATCCTAAGGGAATCCATTGGAACACTGACAATTCGATATGGCAGCTTGTTACCCTAATGACTATGGTACGGACTATGCCGGCTTGCCGCACACAAGTTATGGCATGGGTGGAAAAGGGCAAAGCCATAATTTTATCACTTTAAGAAGCATAACTCACATATGTATGGAACATAATTAGTTCTGGGCAAAAGAACAGGTTCACCTAGATTAGTGTTTCTCAACGCCAATCCTCAAGGCGCCCCAACAGGTCATGTTTTCAGGCTCTCTATTATTTTGCACAGGTGATTTGATCAGTTTCACTGGCTTATGGCCCATACACACGATCCGAATATCGGACGAAAACGATCGTCCGATGATGGATCGTACGATTTTCGGATCGTGTGTACACTACTTTCGAGAGCCGATCACGACCGTTCATCCGATATTTTTCGATCGGACATGCACGAAAATTTTCCTCGTACGATGTCAGATCGTACGATTTTCGTTTAGTCAGTACAGCCGTCGTTCGACAATACAATACGAATACATTGCAACACGTGACATCACTTCCGATCTTTTTTTTCTGTCGTACGAGAATTTTTGTGAGTTTAAAAACCTAATTTAATTTTACTTGCGATTATTAAGCGAAAAAAGTCGTACGATCCATCGGCCGATATTCGGATCGTGTGTATGGGCCATTAGGCCTCGTACACACGACCAAGGAACTCGTCGTAAAAGGCACATCGTTTTCCTCGGCGAGTTCCTTGTCAGGCTTGTCGAGAATCTTGACAAGCTTTCTTTGCGTACACACTGTCGAGCCAAAATCTTGTGGTTTTCAAACGCGGTGACGTACAACACGTACGACGGCACTATAAAGGGGAAGTTCCATTCCACTGGCGCCACCCTTGGGGCTGCTTTTGCTAATCTTGTGTTACCGCGTGTTAGTAAAAGTTTGGTGAGAGATGATTCGCGCTTTTCAGTCAGTTACAGCGTGACGAATGTGCTATCTCCATTACGAATGCTACTTTTACCGAAGGTGCCCTCCTGTCTCATACATTTTTTTCTGAGCATGCGTGGGTTTCTAAGCATACACACGAATGTGTTTCTCGTCGTAAACCAGCCCGACGAGAACCACAACGAAAAAATTTAGACTCCCGACGAGAAAAAAGAGAGCATGTTCTCTTTTTTTCTCGTCGAGATCCACAACACTTTTTTTGACGAAAAACATACACGCAACCGCTTTTCTCGTCAAAAAAAAAAATTTGCCATCATTTTTCTTGATGGTTTTTGCTGAGGAAAACGGTGCGTTGATTTTTTTTTTTACCAAAAATATGTAGAAGAATACGTGTCGGCCTAAACTGAGGAAAAACATATGTTTTACATATTTTTGGGGGATATTTATCAGGGCCGATCCTAGACAGGGTGCACAGGGTGCATTGCACCCAGGCGCCTGCAGAGGTGGGGGCGCCGAAGTGCCAGAGTTCTCCCCTCCCTCCTTCTCTCCTTGTTTGTGTCCATCCAGAACTAGTGTTCTGAGCATACGTCTGTGTCCATCCAGAACTGATGTGTGAGCATAGGGCAGCCTGGCAGTGCTCGGGGAGGGGTCACTCTTCTTCCTGACACGAGGGTTCTAGTTTTTAGTGGCTGCTGAGTGCTGATGTGCAGGAATGAATTCCTAAAACTGGGAGTCTTGGATCCCGCACTGTCTCCACCAACCCCAGTTAGAATGCCTCCCATCTCTATATCAGGCAGCACAGAGAAAGGATCGAGGTGAGTCACAGTATTCAGTGTGCTATGTGCTGGGGGATGGCTTCCCGAGCATCCCTTTACACGTGCTTTGGGCTGCCCCTGCTCTAGATGTTTTATGTCATGAGATTGCATTGGATACACAGCCCCTGCCCATTTCTGTGCCTAATCTATCTACAGATGTGATGTATAATGAGATGTAAAGGGGAGGAGTTAGTAAAATGACAACGCCCATGTGGGGGCGCCAGAAATATTTCTGCACCCAGGCGCCTATGACCCTAGAATCGGCCCTGATATTTATTAACCACTTCAATACCAGGCTTTTATACCAACTCCATACCGGGCCTATTCTGGCACTTCTCTCCTACATGTACAAATCATAATTTTTTGGATAGAAAATCACGCAGTACCCCCAAACATTATATAGTTTTTTTTAGCAGACACCATAGGGAATAAAACGACGGTCATTGCAACGTTTTATCCTGCACAGTATTTGCGCAATAATTTTTCAAACACCATTTTTTTGGAAAAAAAATAGTTTCATGAATTAAAAAATAACAAAACAGTAAAATTATCCCAATTTTTTTGTATTATGTGAAAGATTATGTTACACCGAGTAAATAGATACCCAACATGTCACGCTTTAATTATGCGCACACTCATGGAATGGCGGCAAACTTCGGTACTTAAAAATCTCCATAGGCAATGCTTTAATTTTTTTTTACAGGTTACCAGTTTTAATTTACAGAGGAGATCTAGTGCTAGATTTGTTGCTGGCACTCTAACGCACGCAGCGATACCTCCCATATGTGGTTTAAACGGCGTTTACATATATCGGCGGGACTTACGTGTGCGTGCGCTTCTGCACGTGAGCTACTGGGGACAGGGGCTTTGAATTATTTTTTTTTCACTTTTATTTATTTTTTTACTTCTTTTTTATTTATTTTTTTACACTTTTTTTCAATTTTTTTTTTTTTCACTTTTATTCCTATTACAAGGAATGTAAACATCCCTTGTAATAGGAAATGTGTGTGACAGGTCCTCTTTATGGAGAGATGCGGGGTCAATAAGACCCCACATCTCTCCTCCAGGCTGGAAACCATGAGATCGATGATTTTTTTTTTTACTGATCTCATAAATGGTTGCTTACAGCCGCAATCGCGGCTTTGTTTACTTACAGGGACCCGGGGGGGGATGTCCCTTCCCGCGGCCTGTAAGAACGATCAAGTGGCGGAACCGCCGCTATGATTGTTCTTATGTCGTGCAGAATCGCCGGCTGAACAAGAGGATATCTGGGGCTGCAGGCATCATTCAGATATCCACACGCAAAGCCCAGGCCGTCATTTGACGTCCACTTAGGATGGTAGATCCCATCTCTGGACGTCAAATGACAATGGGCTGGTATTGAAGTGGTTAAAGCAAAAAGTAAAAAATATTTTTCAAAATTATTGCTCTATTTTTTTTGTATAGCGCAAAAAAAGGGACGTTAATTTTGTTTGGGAGCCATGTCCACACAATTGTCAGTTAAAGCAAAGTAATAAAAAAGAAAAATAATTGCTGTGCCCCCGCTAAAGTGTTTGGGTTTGGCTTAAAGAAAAAGTGAATCCCACCTCTGCACCAGCTAACTTGATCTTTTCCTTTCGGCCTTATAAGAACAATGAGAAGAGTGGGCAGCTCTCTTTGTTGAGTCACCTTGCATATATCTGAGTCATGCTGGCACAATGTGCAGGGTGCGGGAATGTATTGAATGCAGGACTTCTCGAATTTCATGCCCTGTGTGTGATCGCTTTACAAAATCAACTTTTACTTGACTAGAAGCATCAAAAATTCTTGCAATCTTTACATTACAATTATAGTGACTCATTACAATGGTAAGACATTTCGAAGGACTATTTGCTATATGTAATTATGTCACAACTCAGCGCTGAAGATATATATAACTGTGGAATAAGAAATACGTAATGCGTTGACTTGCATCTGGTTAGCATAGTCATACAAGGGAAGAATTCACCGTTGTTTCTATTAGGAAGACAGGCATAACAATAATGGGCAACCAATGCTTTAATAAAAACAAGTGTAGCACTACCCCCGTAGGAGCTGCTGGATTTTTGGGCGGTGTGTTACCTCTTGGCTCCTCCGAAATTCCTAGGGGTAATTGATGTATTATACATCTAGTACAGGGGTGTCAAACTCAATTTGGGCCGCATCAGCATTTTGATTACCCTCAAAAGGGCTGGGTGTATCTGTAAGATTAGATGTCCAGCGCATCCCTTCCCCTTACATTAGATGTCAAGAGCCACCCCACCATCGGAAGTTGAGTCCCCCACTCTCCCTTACATCACATCCTCCTTTCCTTATGCTGCTGCTGGGAAGAAGCTGGATGCCTTGCTTGAAAGCAGAAAGCAAGGGTCTGGAGTAGGACCAGAGGAGGGCTGGAGCTGCAGGAGAGGTGCGAGGGCCACATTAAATGGCCTGGAGGGCCGGATTCAGCCCATGGGCCTTGTGTTTGACACCTATGATCTAGTACAGTGGTTCTGAACCTGGGGGTCAAATCATGATTTGCCAGGGGTCACTAAATCCTGGGCTGTTCCTGAAGCCCACACTGTTCTCCCAGGAAGGGAGATGATAAGAGGGGGAGGAACAAAGAAAAAGGGAGAGAAAGGAAAAAAATAGAGAGCAAGAAAGACAGTTAGAGGGAAAGATGGGGGAAAAACAAGGAATTAGGATAGAGAGAGATGCAAGAGAAAGAAAGGAGAACAAAGAAGAAGGGAGGAACATCCTAAAATGTACCATAAGGGGTTTTAATACTTTACGAGTGGAAGGCACTCAGGGAGGGCTAAATGCCTGTGGGTAAGGGGGGGGGAGCAAATTACTTGTCTTGCCTTGGGTGCTTTCAACTCATGCTATGAAAATAATTTTACTGTTAGGGGTCCCCACAACTTGGGAAATTGTATCAAGGGGTCACGGCACTAGAAGGTTGAGAACCACTGATCTAGTAGAAGTAAAAGGAATGTCCAGACAGGCGCTCTTTGCTGTGCTCTTCATTACCCAGCCGGGCAAAAACAGTAAAACCTGTGGTGAGGAAAGTAAAGCTGAGGAAGATAGGAGAATAGCAGATTCAGGCGTAATTATAGGAAACAGTCCTCCTCCCAAATGCAACACTTCTTAGCACTACTCCCGCCGGAATGAGTCTAGTGTACCCAGACAGGCCACTCCCACCAACCCGGGAGTCGGAGCATCACTCTGACAATTGTAGGAATAAGTCTCTGCCACAGACCCTCCTAGGTGAACCCGGGAGAAACATAAAAAACAAAAGTGCTTCTAAGGTCACGTACACACAATCAGACCGGTCCGATGAAACTTGTCCGACGGACCGTTTTCATCAGACCAGGCTGAAGTGGTCTGATGGTCTGATGTGCGTACACACCATCGGACCAAAAATCCGATCAGACCAGAACGCGGTGACGTAGAACACAACGACGTGATGAAAAACCGAAGTTCAATGCTTCCAAGCATGCGTCGACTTGATTCTGAGCATGCGCGGGTTTTTGGTCCGATGCTTTTGTGTACTAACCATCGAATCTGTCCGACGGACAGGTGTCCGTCGGACAGATTTTAAAGTAGGTTTTAAAACTTTGGTCTGACGGACAACGGTCCGATGGGCCGTACACAGCATCGAATTTGTCCGATGAAACTGGTCTTCAGATAATTCATTAATTATCAACCATTGTATACTTTATTTATTCAACTCTTGTTGATATATTTACATTGTTTAACATACTTTTTGTATTTTTCTATTTACCATCTTTCTTATACTTGTCTCTTTTGATATATTGTAGTTAGTTCTAAGCTCTTGAGGAAGCTCGAATCTGAGCGAAACATGTCGGGCGAACTACAACTACAACGAGTCCTTTCACATTGTTGAAGCTTGATATATTTAATGATTATGGATGGTTTTTAACATATATTTGTTTCAATAAATCAATTTTTCTATTTTTTATAATTGCTGTGTCGTTACACTTTACTAGGACCGCTTCAAAGTCCCAGGGTTCCTAGGTACCCTCCCCTCTCTTTTCTATTTATTCATACATGGGATGAGGTGCCCCAATTTGAGAATCTGTATATCCACACAATACCACATTTGGGGGTCAATTCACAAAGCTTTATTTTCAGATTGCGAGTGTTATTTTAACGATTTTGCACGTTATTGAAGCTAGTTCAATTCACTAAACGATTTAACGCTTTGAAAAATCATCAAATAATGTTTCCCTACACAGAACCGATATTTTAAGGTGTGGATCCTTATTAAAGAGTCAAATCGTTATTTTAAAGATTCAAAACGTTATTTTAAAGAGTCAAATCGTTAAATATGTACAGAAGTGCAATTCACAAACATTTTTTTGACAGTTATCAATCGTTAAGCAATCGTTAAATTAACACCTCCCTCAGGGTGGCGTTATGACATTTCCCAGGCGATATTTTGTTGTTAGAGGAAGCTTTTGGCGATTTTTGTAGTGTAGTGAAGTTTTTAGTAGTGTTGGGCAAGCTAGAACCGTGCTCTATTTGAACTTAAAATTATCCAGAGGCGAAGAAGAACACGTTAGAATGTTGTTCAGATTTATAAACGTGTATTCCGTTCACATACTATTTTGGATGACTTTTCTGAAACCCAGGTGATAGCTAAATTCCGATTATCATCTCCCATGATTTATTCTCTGTATGAGGAAATACACATGGCTTTAGAAAAGCACACACTAGAAGATTTGCACACCACATGCTCAATCTCCATGTGTATTGCTTGTGTCTCTCTCTCTCTCTCTCTCTCTCTCTCTCTCTCTCTGTATCTGCTCTTTTCCACATGCAGCTGTTCTCCTCCCCTTCTGCTCCCAGAATGCATCTCTCCAGCATTATTTAACGATCTTAAGAGTTATTTTAACGTCCCAAATGTTAATAATAACGTCTGAGTAGTTAGCATAACGATTGGATAAAGAGTCAGTTGAAAACCATAACGACTATGTTAAATAACGATTATAGCTTTCGTGAATACCATGTTTGCTAGCGTTAAATAAGGAGTGCTAATTTAACACCTGAAGAAAACCAATAACGTTTCTCTTTGTGAATTGACCCCATGGTCTTCAGACAAGTTTCATCGGACCGGTCTGATCGTGTGTACGCGGCCCAATAGTGCAGTACCCAAGATGTTAGTTGGACAGAACCTTGCCACACCACCTTAAAATACACTCACATTTAGTGAAGTAAAGTACAGCATGTAAACAATCCAATAGCATCTCACATGTAGTGAAAGAATTCCACCGCCATGCTCCACCTCCACTAGTTACGCTACCACCATCATACATCTCAGGAGTCTTCAGGAGGGGAGGAGGGGCAGATGCTAAGGGCAGATGGATTCCAGGAAGTAATTGCTAAATTAATCCTTTGCCCTTACTCAAGATGGCCACATCCAGAAATGCTCGGGGGAGTTTCAAAAATGCTTTTTCAATTAAATAAAGTATGGAGACGTGAATGGATCGAGGAGATTTGCTTTGAACATTAAAAAATAAACAAATAGTGTTTTTCGTTTCTGGTGCTCAGATGCAGTGAAGAATCGCTTTAAGTTTTTTTTATTTTTTTTATTGCATATCTAATTTGTTATCCTTCTGGAGTTCAGCTTTTGTTCCCATGATAATCTGTGTACCTACAACTGGGTTACCACTTACGAGTATACATAGGGACGGAGCAATCTTGCGAGCCATCGTGTTTCTCACCAGGGAAATGCGTACATAGCGAAGTCCCTTTTCTATGTAAATCAGGGATCTCCAAACTATGGCCCTCCAGTTGTTCAGGAACTACAATTCCCATCATGCTTAGTCATGTCTGTGAATGTCAGAATTTTACAATGCCTCATGGGAAATGTAGTTCCGAAACAGCTGGAGGGCCGTAGTTTGGAGACCCTTGATGTAAATGAATAGCAGGTGTGAGGAGTATGTGACTTCCTTCATGTCTGCAACTCACCCACAACCGCAGACAGTCCGGCTTACAACAGACTCCAGCACTAAAAAGAGATTTCACAACTGTTATCAAACAAACAGCAGGAAGATGGAAAACCCTGTGTTAAAGCAGACCCCTGCTCCCTTATAAAACTAAAACTGGAGAGTGCAAAATCTGGTGCAGCTGTGCATAGAAACCAATCAGCTTCCAGGTTTTATTGTCAAAGCTTAAAGGGGTTAGTAAAGGAAAACATTTTTTTTTCTTTAAAATAACAAACATGTTATACTTACCTCCACTGTGCAGTTCGTTTTGCACAGAGTGGCCCCGAACCCTGTCTTCTGGGGTCCCTCGGCGGCTGTCTCTGGTCCTCCCCGCAAATACTGACCACAGTCATGCGAGAGAGCTCACATGGTGGTGAGTAATTGCGGGCGCGCTCCCGTGATACAGAGAGCGGCGCGCCGCGTCAATGGCTGCACTGCTCTCAATCCATCCACTCTAGCCAATCAGGGGCCAGGCTGAGCAGCAAAGAGGATCTCAGGACCCAGCATGGGGACTTTCCAAGGGTCAGGTAAGTAAAGCGGGGGCTTGGGGGCAGTATACACTGAAGTTTTTTCACCTTAATGCATAGATTACATTAAAGGAGTTGTAAAGGAAAAAAAATGTTTTGCTGAAATGACTGTTTACAGGGTATAAGACATAATAGTTAACTGATTCCTTTTAAAAACGATTAAAAATAGATAAAAATCAATCATATAATGTACCTGCAGTTTCTATTTTCGTTTTTGCATGTTGTTTCCTGCTTCTGTGATGTACAGAGCCACAGAGCCAATACAGGGCAGTGATGGTTTGGAAAACGAAACTGATTGGTGCTGAGGGGTTTTATACACACAGTAATCACACCTCCTTGATTAGTGACCACAGAGGGAAAGCTCCCAGTACTGTGGTGATCAGGAAACAGACAACCAGGAAGTGTGGCGATCGGAGAAGAATTACAGCAACTTGAGAGCAAAAACGAACAATGAGGACATGAAAACAGCACTGCATTAAGGTTAAGGAAGCTGTTAAATTCCTTTACAAACCCTTTAAGGTGAAAAAACATTTTCCTTTAAAACTCCTTTAATTGAACAAGCTGAGGTTAGAAGCCGATTGGCTCCCATGCACAGCTGCACCAGATTTAACACTCTTTAGTTTTAGTAAATCAACCTCAATTAATTTAAAAGGATTGTAAAAGCTAAAAAATTAAAAAAATGTAATAAAAATAACAAACATGTCTATACTTCCCTGCTCTGTGCAATTACATTGCACAGAGCAGCAGCAAACCTCCTCTTGTGGTCCCCCGTCGGAGCTCCTGGCCCCTCCTCTCTGTCCAGGGCCCCCACAGAAAGCCCCATCCCATGGTGGGCCACGCATGTGTGCATACCTCCCAAGATGAGTTGTTGAGCGCGGGGGGGGGGGGTGTCCGCGGATCGATCCAGCACCGATCGCGGTTGAGAGGTATGCGTGTGTGCTCACTCCTGAGCCCCGATGCTGTATCCATTGACACAGACATCAGGACTCTTCCCCGCTCCCTCGTCACTCAATAACTCCCGATGCCTCAGCAAAGCCAACGACACCCAGAAGTGAGGGAAGAGAAGAGCTGCAGACGTGCACGGTACAGGATCGAATGAAGGGCTCAGGTAAGTAAATAAGGGGGTGAGAGGGAATACCTAGGTTCACATTGAGGCAGCGCTGTATCCTGGCCTAGGCCAACAAGGCCCAGGTCTAGGGCAGCACTTTGCAGGGGGGAAGCACAGAAAGAGTCCCCGTTGGCTTGTGCTATACTGTTAGTGTAGCGCCAGTCTTATGGGGCGGACTGGGCTGAGAGGCAAATTAGTCTAGCGCACCCATAAAGTGGTCGCACTTCTTCCAGTATGCGGGTGGCCGGCATTCCGCAACTGTGGGTGGGTGGGGGGGGGGCGCTTCTTCTAATTTTGACTGTCCTATCATCCTGGAGCACAAACCTTCCTCGCTGTGCTATATGTTTTCTACTGCACTATTGGCATGGTTATATCTTCTTAGTCCTCTCCATAAAATTATCAGAAATTTGTAGAACTATAGGCAACACCTTTTATTTATCTTTTCATTTTTATTTACTATCCCTGTCCCATTGCAGAGATTTCCCTTCACTTCCTGCCCCATAGCCAAACAGGAAGTGAGAGGAAATCTATGCAAATTAAGGGAATCCAATGCCCCGCCCCCAGGCCCTCAGAACTACTGTCCCCACTTGAAAATTTCAGGGCGGGTCTTAAACAGAAAAGGGTGTGGCCTTGACAGGAGGGATTAGGTCATATTTAACTTAGGGGGTGCACGAGTTTAGTCAGGCCTAGGGCAGCACAAAACCTAAATACACCGCTGCATTGAGGGCGGGTTTGAATTTGTGCGAGTTCAGCAGAATTGGCACAATTTCAAACTGGGATCATTGGGTGTGCCCAGGCACTCCCGGCACACCCTGTGCGCACGTCTATGTTATATTATTTGTTTCATTGGCTATGTTCTATATTCCAGGAAAGTGGAGTTACCCTTTACGAACAGTAAAGACAGCCTGTCTTTCAACGACTCTCCTAATTACATTCTAGAACCTCGCATCATCTTTGGCTTTTCTGTGAACGTCAACCTGGACGATGCTTGACAGTTGTTGTGTCTTCGGCAAAAAGATCAAAACAAGGACGAGTGTTTGGCTCGCAGCTGAGCAGTTAAACAAGGCTGAGTGTTGAAGAGAAATGTGTAATGAAGTGCAGACCAGACGCTAAACCCGGCAGTTTCCAGTAAACAAAACCTCATCAGCTTGCAGCTTGAACTGATCTGAAAGTCAAATAAAGCCTAGGGCTGTTCTGCCGATCAAGGAGCCAAGGAAGGAATAATCCTGCAAATATACTTTGTGCTTCCTCCTGAGTCCAAGATCAGCACAGAAACAAAGTGTGAGGCTTATTACTTATCTACGCGTTTTACATATATTTTACATGTACGCGTTTTCTGTGCATTACTATTCATTCCTATGTAAAATGTGCTTTGCTGGAAAACGCAACAAAGAAGCAGCAAGAGATTATTTTAACACCCTGCACTAAAACAAATACAGGCTGAAGTCACAGAGCCGGTCCTGGCTCGGGAAAAGGTTGCGACCATATGGGCAGGATCCGCCCACATGCCTGGACCGGCACCCGGCTCAGCTTAGTCACCAGATCTCTGCTCACTGAGCTGTGAGAACCGAGTAATTAGAGGTGGTTGATCGCTCGGTTCTCAACCTTAGAGCCAGCAGGGGACAAATGCAGCATCTGACCGATACCGTATATACTCGAGTATAAGCCGACCCGAATGTAAGCCAAGGCACCTAATTTTACCACACAAAAATGGGAAAACTTATTGATTCGAGTATAAGCTTAGGGTGTCCATCTGCATGCCTCACTGTGCCTCACTGTGTCCATGTGTATGTCTCACTATGCCCTTGCCTCACTGTGCCCATGACTCACTGTGCCCATGTGTATGTCTCACTATGCCCTTGCCTCACTGTGCCCATGACTCACTGTGCCCATGTGTATGTCTCACTATGCCCTTGCCTCACTGTGCCCATGCCTCACTGTGCCCATGTGTATGTCTCACTATGCCCTTGCCTCACTGTGCCCATGCCTCACTGTGTCCATGTGTATGTCTCACTATGCTCTTGCCTCACTGTGTCCATGACTAGACTGACATTTAACATGGGAATCTATGGAAGGGGCACCCAGTTTGAAAAATCGGTGCTCCACAGCTCTAGGTCCCCCAGACAACAAACTTTGCACACTTGTAGAAGAGAAATGGGGCTACATGTGTGCCAGGTTCTGGGTCCAGGGGACACATGACTGGCCGGTACCGGGTCCCCAAATTCACAAGAGAAATTACCATTTAACATGGGAGTCTAGGGAAGGGGTGCCCAGATTTGAAAAATCGGTGCTCCCCGGCCGTAGGGTCCCCAGACAACAAACTTTGCACACTTGTAGAGGAAAAATGGGGCTACATGTGTGCCAAGTTCCGGGTCCAGGAGACCTATGACCAGCCAGTACCGGGTCCCCAAAATCACCAGAGAAATTACCATTTAACATGGGAGTCTATGGAAGGGGTGATTCCCCCAGACAACAAACTTTGCACACTTGTAGAGAAAGAGAGGGGCTACATGTGTGCCAAATTTGTGCCGGCCGGTACCGGGTCCCCAAAGTCCGGGAGATCAGGCGCAAAAAGGTGACTTGAGTATAAGCAGAGGGGGGCATTTTCAGCACCAAAAAATTTGCTGAAAAACTCGGCTTATACTCGAGTATATACAGTACTACATCCACCCAGGCAAGTATGATTCTCAATTAAAAAAAGAATAATTCCCATACTACTCTTTTTAATGCATCATGTTTAGTAAAGCTGAAGTGAAAAGTAGACATGTGCACTGCCGAAAAATTCGTTCATTTTCGTTTCATTGTTTTTTTGTGTTTTTTCGTAAATTCGAAAATTCGAGAAATTCAGAAATTTGGAAATTCAAAAATTCTCTATACGAAAATTCAAAATTTTCAGAATTTGGAAATTTGAATATTCCCAATTCGCAATTCGGAGATTCATAAATTCAAAATCCGTGAATTCGAAGATTCAGAATTAGTAATTTCGTAAATTTGAAAAATTCGGAAATTCGAAAATTCAAAAATCCAAAAGTAAGAAAGGAAAATCCGAAAATTAGAAAAAACGAAAATCAAAAAATTCTAAATTATACTTAATGAACTAACTAATAATAACTATCTATTAAATTATAGGTATTGGAATTTTCTTTTTAAATTTTGCTGTTAGTGAAAATAATGAATACAAATTTATCAGAAGTTACGAATTATGGGAAATAAAGATTGCCACATCTAAACAAATGGAACGAAACAAAATAATAATAAACATTAATAACAATAAGTTTTTATTATTATTATTTATTTTTATTAATTTGTTATGTTCCATTCGTTTAGATACGACATTCGTTATTACGGATAATTCGTAAATTCGGATAAATTCGTATTCGCTATGTTCACTAACAGCCAATTGAAAGGAAATTCCAATACCTATAATTTAATAGTTTGTAATGGCTAAGTTATTATTAGTTAGTTATTATTTTGAGTTTTCGAATTTTCCGATTTTTGTTCTTATTTTCACTCTTTTGAATTTTCTAATCTCCGAATTTCCAAACATTGAATTTTCAAATTCCGAATTTCCAAATTCCGAATTTCCAAATTTTCAAATTTCTGAATTTTTGAATATTGAATATTCGCACCCTATGGAACCGTTCATATCTGTGCGGCTCCAGACAGTCACACAGCTGGAATCCGCAAACCCAGAAGGAAGACCAGGTATAGATAGACACTGTCTTCATCGATAACATTGCATCGCTGGAAGACTTAGGCCCAGATTCAGAGAGCGATTACGCCTGTCTAACTGGTGTTAGACAGGAGTAATTTCAAATTTCGCACGCCGTATCACTAGTTTGAATCCTCAAACCATGATACGGCGGCTTCGGGCTTCGATCCGAGAGGCTTACGTCTTCGTAAGCCTTCAGATCTACGCTGCGATATTTTTGCGGCCGCTGGGAGGAGTCCGCGTCGTTTTCAGCGTCGGGATATGCAAATGACTTTTTACGGCGATCCACGAAGATACGAGTGGTCTTCGCAATCGCTTACGTCATTTTTTTGCTACGTACTGTTAGACCAGCTATTTACTGGTCTAACGGTGCGTAGCCCATGTTAAGTATGGCCGTCGTTCCCGCGTCGAATTTATTTATTTATTTTTTTTTTTTACGTAACTCGTTCGGGAATAGGAATGTCTGTAAACGACGCTACTCAAACAACGAATGACGTAACGACGTGATTTTGCGCAATGCACGGCGGGAAATTTCTGAACGGAGCATGCGCAGTTCGATCGCCGCGGGAACGCGCCTATTTTAAATGCTTCACGCCCCCTACTCGCGTAGATGGCTTGCGCCGGGAGAAATACACTACGCCGCCGTAGTTTACTGGGCAAAGTCTACCGGGATTCCACGTAGAGCCAGGTGAAATACGGCGGCGTAGTGTATTTCTGATACTCTACGCGAATCTAATTGTATGTGAATCTGGGCCTTAATTTTCAGGTACGTTTCACATATGCTATGCATACTAGCACATTATGCCTTTGCCTTGTAGGTAAGGCAAAAAAGAAAAAAAAGTGCAGCGGTTCACAACAGCTTTAACGTGGAGTTTCCATCCCAAATTTTTTTTTTCATTATTCTGCTCATTAGACTTAAAAAAGGAAAAATCATTTTTTTTTTATACTCATCTGGAAATGCCTGTTGCTATGCGGTCCCATGAAATCTGCCTTTGAAATCACCTAGGATTCTGACATCATCTAATGCTCCTGGGAAATCTGTGTCATAATTTCCCAGGATGCAGTGCACTGCCCAATTATCACTCCCCATCCAAGTCTTCCAGGAAGTAAGTGCTTGTAGGCTTCACAATGCCCACAAGCAAAATGACAACGATGTGGACCTAGTTTTATAAACTATGGGGCAGATTCACAGAGAATTAGATTCTCGTAGAGTATCAGGAATACACTACGCTGCCGTTTTTTACCTGGCTCTACGTGGAATTCAGGTAGATTTTGTCCAGTAAACGACGGCGGCGTAGTGTATTTCTCCCATCGCAATCCATCTGCGCGAGTAGGGGGCGTGAAGCATTTAAAATAGGCGCGTTCCCGTGGCGATCGAACTGCGCATGCTCCGTTCGCAAATTTCCCGCCGTGCATTGCGCGAAAACACGTCGTCACGTCGTAGTAGCGTCGTTTACGTACATTCCTATTCCCGAACGAGTTACGTTAAAAAAAAATATATATTTTCAAATCGACGCGGGAACGACGGCCATACTTTACATGGGTTACGCACTGTTAGACCAGCAAAAAGCTCCTCTAACATTACGCAGCCAAAACATGACGTAGGCGATTGCGAGGGACACTCGTACCTTCGTGGATCGCTGTAAAAACAAATTTGCATTCCCCCGACGCATGAAAACGACGCGAACTCCTCCCAGCGGCCGCAAAAATATCGCAGCGTAGATCCGAAGGCTTACGAAGACGTAAGCCTCTCGGATCGAAGCCCGAAGCCGCCGTATCATGGTTTGAGGATTCAAACTAGTGATACGGCGCGCGAAATTTGAAATTACTCCTGTCTAACACCAGTTAGACAGGCGTAATCGCTCTGTGAATCTGGGCCTATCTTTTTTGAACAACTATGCGGAGCGGCGGCTGATTATAAAATAGTAAGTGACCGGATTTATATTATAAAAACGCAGGATGAAAGGACATACATTTAAAAAATGCTAATTGTGGTTGGAACTCCGCTTTAAAGTGTTACTAAACCCAGGACTCTGCATTCATTATATCTGGTCTCCCACAGTACACAGAACATGGAAATACAAATATTTTCGTAAATATAAACTGCTAAATACCTTTTCTCATCAGAAATATATAGCAGTCTTGTCACTTCTATCAATTCCTTGTAAAGCTGGTAGGAGGAGTTTTCATTCTCCCCTGATTCTCTGTTTGGACAGTGCTGATTGGCCCTGTGCTGATCACATGCACTCTCCCAAGAAAAAAGAAAAACTCTCTAGCAATACACACCAAACTGAGCATGTGCAACCCGTCCCCTGGTTCTGTAAATATCAGGTAATTTTTTGGAGTCAGCGGAAGGAGGATCAGAGAATGCAGAGGATTAACCCCTTAGGTTCCTTGGTGAATATAACAAGCATGCTTTACTGCCTATATAGGGCCAGATTCTCAGCGGCGCTACGCCTGCGTAAATGTATATGCGCGGCGTAATAGTAAATGTGCGCCTGCGTATCGATGCGCGGTAAACACAGAACCACATACGCGCGATTTTTTTTTCCGTCTGGGCGGCGAAAATGCATTAAGCTAGCGCGGCGTAGGCGCATAGTTACGCATCAAAAATATTCAGTTCCCATTGAATTAGCATGCAAATATGCAAATGAGGGAGATGCGCGTATTCCCGAAAGTACGCGCGTCCGGCGTTGGCTACTCGTGGTGCGCGTAACTCGAAAGCCTTGAGTAAACATACCCCTCATAAAAGCACGGGTAACTTTGCTCAAGGCCGTGTGCAAGTCAGCTGGAGAGCAACTACAGCAGCACCGTAACGGACTAGCTGAGCAATCACACTTACTGGACAAGACATTCATATGCCAATGATGCCAGGGCCAGCCATGGTCTTATCAATACTAAGGTATGCAGAGGAAGAGGAGCATAGAAGGAGGAGGAGGAGGACGGGGGCACGTGAGAGGATCTACCGAGCGCGCATGAGCCTCTTTGGCATGGGTGATGAGGAGGTGTATCGCATCTTCAGATTCAGCCCTGCTGCCATCCTGGAAATAACCACAGCCCTGCAGGATGACATCACCAGCCAGACATACCGCTCACGTGCACTGCAGCCACTGGTGAAGGTCCTGGCAACACTCCATTTCCTGGCCAGTGGATCATTCCAGCGTACAAGTGGAGTGGTGGCTGGGATGTCACAAACCAGCATAAGCAGATGTGTGCACCAGGTTGTCCCCGCAATCCTCAGACGCATGTCCAACCAGTTCATCAGACCCACCACTGTGCACCTGCGGCAGAAGGCAATGACAGATTTCTACAGAATTGACGGATTCCCACGCACCATCGGGGCCATTGATTGCACACATGTGGCACTCCAGCCCCCCAGTGCCACAGAGCACATATACCGCAATCGGAAGCATTGGCATTCCATCAACGTACAGGTGATAGCCGATGCCAAATACCTCATATGGCACGTCCGTGCCAAAGACCCCGGGTCCAGCCATGACAGCTACATCTACCGTCAAAGCAACATCCCCGAAGATTTTGAGCAGGACATGTATGGGGACAGCTGGCTGGTTGGTGAGTGACATGGGTGGCAGCCATGACTATCCCCTCCCATGATGCACAACAGAAGTGGCACATGCATGACTACCATCCTCCTGTGTTTTCCCTTACAGGTGACTCTGCATATACACTGGGACCCCATCTCATGACTCCTTTCCGGAACCCCCAAACCAGAGGAGAGAGAAGATACAATGAAGCACACATCAAAACCCGTGCAGTGGTGGAGCGCACATTTGGCCTCCTGAAGTCCCGTTTTCCGCTGCCTGGATAAGTCTGGGGGGGCCCTATTGTATTCCCCCAACTTTGTGGGTCAGATCATTGGTGCATGTTGTATTCTGCACAACTTTGCCATGCGAAAGGGCCTGCATATTGCCCTACGTGATGACCTGACCCCCCAACCACACAGCCCCCCCCCGCCAGAGGAGACCCCGTCAGCTGATGGAAGAGCAGTCAGGAGTGTCCTCGTGTTACGAATCTTTGACCTTTAAACACACACATACAGCATGGCACACAGACAATGCACGCGTGTACACCACTGATGTCCCTAGATCACACACACCACATGCACATCGCATTGGATTAGCCCAAGTCCAGCATGTAGGACTTGGAAGCAGCAACGCCACGTCAAGGCCCCAATGATGTTGCTGTCCATTCATACACCTTTCACACATCATTCATACAGCCGTGGGGTTAACTTCACCACCACGGCCGAGGGTGACACCCCTTACTTTCAGGAGTGCCACCCTCTCACATTCACACACCATTCACACTGCACCGTGTGCAGTATCCAAAAATATATAAAAAAAGCTCTTATCCAGAGCATAACAAAAAATAAATAAGCTCTTATCCAGAGCATAACAAAAAATAAATAAGCTCTTATCCAGAGCATAATACTAAAGAAAACTCAAATTAATGGGCCTGGCGGGGGCTCTGCCTGGTGCCACGGGTCCTGCCCCTCACTTGCCTGGGGGCAGCCCTAGATGGGGGGGGGGGAGCAGGTTGAGGAGGAACATCCCCACGTCCCTCCCTGGCTGCCTGCATGCCCTCCAGGGCAACCGCTATGCGGGTCTGCACAGCAGTCTGCGCCTCGATAGCAAGGCGCAGGGCCTGAACCTCCCCCACAAGTTCTGAGGTGTTTTCCTGCAGCTCCCCCAAGCTGGTCAGCGTTGCTGCGCTGTTAACAGCAACATCCTGGATGGCATCTGTTATATTGTCCGAGAATGCCAGGCTGTCGGCCAGGCGCCTCATCTCCTCCACGACTTTGGCCAGGTGTTTATTTTGCTGGTCCTGCTGTCTGACCAGCTGTTCCGGCAGGACCTGGGATACACCCCTGGTCTTTGACGTCGCCTTGCGGGGAGTGGCAGGGGACCGGGCATAAGGGGAGGATGTTGAGGGGCCGGAGATGAGGGGGGGGGAAAGAGAGGGACTGGAGAGGTTGGAGGGGGACACTGAGGGGTTTGCTACAGGTAGAGGAATAGCCTGGGCTGGTCCGGCCAACCCACCATTCTCCTCCACAACAACATAGAGGGCCTGGTCCTGGACTACCACACCCTCCTCAACCACCTCCTCCGTTGAGGTGTGCCCACTTCCCTCCAAGTCCTGTTCCAGGGGGGCAGCCAGAGGGACTGTATCTTCAGGGGATGGATCCTGATGGGCCCTGGCATCAACAGATGGCCCCGCTCCCTCCTGCACATCTGTGGATGACACAAAAGATGCCCATGTTGGTGGACCCACACACTTGGCACATGTTCCCTTCCACCCCCATACATGTACACAACAGATAGAATAGAAAACACACTTACCTGTCCTCACGGCTGGCTTCTGGGACTCATAGCCCCCAACTCCCTCTACCTGCTCCGTCTGCAGGCAGCGGGCAACCACCTTCTCCTCCTCAGTCAGGCGGACAGGGCAGGGTGGGCCCCCTCCAGTGCCCCTGGCATGCCGAGCTATGGCAGCCAGCTTGCCCTTCACATGACGCCGCAGGTCATTCATTTTCTTTTGAATGTCCTGCGGTGTCCGGACCTCATGAGAGAGGGCATTGACCTGGCACGCCACCCTCATTAATATCTGATCCCTCCGGGACTTGCTGGTCCGGGCACTGTCAGCACCATGGAGCCGCGAGTCATACTTCTCCATGGCCCGTATGACAATGGCCCTCTCCTCTGGGGAGAAATTCTTCTTCCTCCTCTCCTTAACAGCAGTTGCCATCTTGTCCAGCACAAACTTTCGCCGTCACTCTCTAAAAAATGGGAGACGTTTGCGCTGCACGGGCGCATGTGTGGGCGCATTATATACCCTGCGCCGGCGCATCGTAGGGAGGCTTTGCGCATGCGCAGAAGGCATCCACGTCACGGCGCGGGTCAACCACGTCATGGCGCGGGTCATCCATGTCACGGCGCATGCTCCGTTCGTCCCGGCCTGCATTTGCATGGGGTCACGCTTCATTATAATGCAACACGCCCACTTCCCTCCTACTTTGGAGTTGCGCCGGATTACGCCCATGATTTTACGCGACGCAGGCGCATCTTGGAGCGCATTTACTTAGGGAATACGGTACTTGCCACTCCGTGTTACGTCGGCGTAGTGCATCTGAGATGCGCAACGCCTGCATAATTAGCCGCGCATCTACGAGAATCTGGCCCATAGACTGATTTTACTGTTGTGGGTTTAGTCACACTTTAAGCACCCAAATTTACCTCCAAAAAAGGAAAATTATGTCCGATAGATACCACAGCCAGTGTTCTTGAGATCCCAAGCAGTCTTGTCAACCAGTGGCGGCTGTTGTCTTTTTGTTTGAGAGGGGCACTGAGCACTCTTCCCCCGTGACATCTCAACACCCCCCCCCCCCACGTTGTTTGCCCATCCACCAGCACTTACCCAATCGGTAGGCACATCAGGGATCATCGGGCAGGGGATCAGGCTTCGGCAGACATCTTGCAGCGTCTCCTGTGTCCTCTTCCCTTCTGAGATCACGACGGCTTCCGCCATGCGTCTCCCCCCCCCCCTTTCTTCCTAGGCATCTAAAAGGATCGCCTAACCTTTCAGCCAATCGGGAAAGGGTAACAGACCCGTGCTTCCCTATTGGCAGAGAGGCGATTCGGTGTTAGAAAAGCAAATATTCATTTGCTTTTCTAACATATCTGGGTGGACTCTAAACACAATGCTTCGTGGTCCGAGTCCACCCTATTTTGAAGCCTATTAGTGCCTATGGCTCTAATCAGGTGCTTAAAAAAAACACCCGCGCTGTTGTAATTCAGGGGCCCGGCTTCCGAAAAGGGGCCAGATGCCTTAATAGGGGGTGGCTAGAGCGGCCATGGATAGGTTCATGCATTGCATGAACCTATCCTAACCATATAGGGGGGTGGCGAGGATAGAGGGGGCAGCGCCCATGCGCCCCTAATGGACGGGCCACCCCTGTTGTCAACCTTACCCATGTCTTGTCTGGTGGACTACAGAACAACCCCCCCTCTCTCCTTGTCTACATGACACAAAAGAGAGGTGTTCTGTAATCCAGAAAGTAAAAACTGGACAGGGTTGATAACACTGTTTTTAATTTCAGCTACATCCATCATATAATATGGGTTCTGATATTGCATCTAAACAGACAAATTTGACCTACAAAAAAAAGGAAAACTACGCCTAAGTGAATGCATAGCCGGCGTCCCTTCCCCCTCAATTTCTTCCAAAAAAAGGCTTACAGTTGCACCGTCAGGTTTTCCTGTGTGGCAGGAAGTGTGATGAGTGAACATTCTACGCTCTGTCCATCTAAGTCAACAGGAAATTTTCCGCGGGCGCTCCTTCGTGACCCGACAACTAGAGCCCAACTTACAACTGAACACACCAAATTCAACAGTAAAAATATTTATAAAAAAAACACAAAACATTTTTTGACTTCCTGTCTGCAGATGTTGCCTCCACAGCTGTATGTATTATTAGTATGTGTGTGTGTGTGTGTGTGTTTTTTTTTTTTTTTTTTTAAGTTTATTTTAATTACAGAAAGTTTGGAGTAGAATCCTGAAATGCAGTAAAAAAAAAAACACAACGCGTCAGTGTAGTATGTGTCAGTCTGGATGGAGGAGCGTACATTCCGGCTTGTAAACAGACAGGGTAATGTGAGGACACCAAGTTATGCCAGGACACAGATGGAAAACTCTTGTAAGTTTTGTTACTTTGTCCTGACCGGGTTAGAGATTGTTCTACATTACGGGTTGTCAAGCTGCTAATCTTCATTTACTGAAGGACTACAAGTACAAGCATGTTCTGATAGTGATCTTTGAGATTCTCTTGGCTTTGGTCAGTCATAAAGCTGATGCATATGCACAAAGTCCTGAGTCTATAGAGATACACCGGTCAGCCATAACATGACCCATGGTCCATGCCAAGCTGACCAAAATTCCAAAAATGCACCGCACTGCACATGAGCGAGATCGGCAGGTGCATGCTGGGTAGCCAGCATGCACAGAATCCAGGAAGAAGGACACTGTGGCTTCAGATGCCCACACTGGAGATGGCCACCCTGTGTAGAAACTTCACAAAGTAAAAAAACAATGCTGCACAGATAGAAAACTGGGCATAGTTTACACCAGACCTTTGTTACACTGCACAAGGCTCGAGTATTCTAGGGGTATTTTTTTCTTTGGCTGGAACTCCGCTTTAAAAACTCTGAAAAATGCAATCGCTTTAGATAAAAATGTGTTCTATTTCAGGCTGTGTTCACCTTACTGCGATGCCAGAAATTGTATGTGATTCGCACCGCATTGCTGTGCACATCACGTGCGATGTCGGTACGATGTCAATTCAGCTATACAAACTGTATGGCTGAAATCGCATTGCAATGGTGCAGGACCCTTTTTTTGGTCTGCACTGGAATCCGAATCGCATAGTTATTTGGGAAATGGCAAACACTTACCTGTTCTCATGTGGTGCTCAAAGGCCACCACCGCACTTCACAGTTGTGTCAAGAAAACTTCTGGGTATTAAAGGGGTTGTAAAGGTTCATTTTTTTTTTCACCTTAACCACTTAAGGACCGCCTAACGCCGATATACGTCGGCAGGGCCGCCATCAGGAATTTTGGGGCCCCTTACACAGCTTCAGGCATGGGCCCCCTGGAGCAGAGAACCGGGGGGGGGGGGGGGTGCTGCCGCATAAAATTGAGAAGCGGGGGGGGCTGCTGGCGCGAATTGAGAAGCGGGGGCCCTTTACAAAATAAAAAGGGGGGTAGCCATCCGGGCCCTGGGGACCTCTGTGCCCTTTAATAAAAAGAAAAAAAGAGAGGAAAAAATATATATATATATATTTTTAAAAAAGGGTGGTTGCCAACTGGGGCACCGGGGACCTTATTTTTTTTTTTTATAAAAGGAAATTACAAAAAAAGGGGGCTTTCTATTCGGGACCTATGGGCCCTTTAATAAAAAGAAACCTCTGGGCCCTTTAAAAAAAAGAAAGAAATAAAAAAAATATATATATAAAAAAGAAATAAACATTTATATATAAAAAAACAAAAAAACAAGGGGGTTGCCTTCCAGGGCCCTGGGGACCTCTGGCCCTTTAATAAAAAATAAAAATATAAAAAAAAAATAAAGAAAAATAAAAAATACAATTATAAAAAAAGGGGGTTTGACACATGGGGCCCTGGGGACCTCTGAGCCCTTTAATAAAAATACATCTATATATTAAAAAAAAAGAAATAAAATAATATAAAAAAGTAAAAAAAATATATAAAAAAGGAGGATTGTCATCCGGGGGCCCTGGGGACCTTTAATAATAATAATAATATTATATATATATATATATATATATATATATATATATATATATATATATATATATATATATATATATATATATATATATATATGAAATAAAAAAATATATAAAAAAATTATATATTTTTTTATAAAAAAGGGGGGTTGTCATCTGGGGATCTCCAGGTCCCTGTGGACCTCCGGACCTCTAAAAAAATAAAAGAAAAAAAATTGGCCCTTTAATAAAAAAGAAAAGAAAAATATATTAAAAAAATATAATTTTTTATAAAAAAAATATTTTTTTTTTATAAAAAAATAAATAAAAAAGAGGGGGTTGCCATCTGGGGCCCTGGTGGCCTACTAAAAAAATCTGGGGCCCTAGACCCCTAAAAAAATGGCCCTTTAATAAAAAAATGAAATAAAAATATATTAAAAATATATATATTTTTTTATAGAAAATAAATAAAAAAAGGGGGGTTGTCATCCGGTGCCCTGGGGCCTCCGGGCCCCTGTGGACCTCCGAACCTCTAAAAAAAAAAAAAAAAAAAAAAAATTGGCCCTTTAATAAAAAAAATATATTAAAAAAATATATTTTTTTATAAAAAAATATATTTTTTAAAAAAAAAAAAGAAAAAAAAGGGCTTGCCATCTGGGGCCCTGGTGGCCTTCGGGCCCCTGGGGACCTCCGGACCTCTAAAAAAAATAAAAGAAAAAAAATGGCCCTTTAATAAAAAAAAAATATATATATATTAAAAAAATATATATTTTTTATAAAAAAAAAATATTTTTTTATAAAAAATATATTTTTTTTATAAAAAAAAGGGCTTGCCATCTGGGGCCCTTGGTAGCCTCCGGGCCCCTGGGGACCTTCAGACCCCTAAAAAAAAAAAAAAAAAAAAAAAAATTTTTTTTTTTTTGTTTTTTTTTTTAGGGTGGTTCCCATCCGGGCCCCTGGGGACCCCCGGGCCCCTTACAGGTGTAATGCCTGTACCCCCCTGATGGCGGCCCTGTACGTCGGCAGAATGACACGGCTGGGCACAGGCACGTACCTGTATGCCGCCTTTAAGAGCCCAGCCATGGGTCACGTGTGTGCCGCCGTCGGAGCGCTCGCGACCCGGCCCGAAGATCCGTGAACGCGCCCACGGCACCCGCAGACCTGATCGCCGCCGGTGTCCCGCGATCGGGTCACAGGAGCTGAAGAACGGGGAGAGGTAAGTGTAAACAAACCTTCCCCGTTCTTTTCTGTGTGGCAGTGTCACTGATCGTCTGTTCCCTGTTATAGGGAACGATGATCAGTGACATCACACCTACAGCCACGCCCTCCTACAGTAAGAATCACTACCTTAGGGCACACTTAACCACTTGGCGCCCCCTAGTGGATAACCCATTCACTGCCATTGTCATTTTCACAGTAATCCGAGCATTTTTAAAAAACACTTTTTCGCTGTGAAAATGACAATGGTCCCAAAAATGTGTCCGAAGTGTCCGCCATAATGTCGCAGTAACGAAAAAAATCGCTGATCGCCACCATTACTAGTAAAAAAAAAATAAGTAAAAATGCCATTCCCTATTTTAAAGGTTATCCCCCCACCCCCCCGGTTAAGTACTTCTCCTAGGGTATTATCTAATGCTGGGAGGAGCCGGGAGAGCCGCCATGGGACCCCAGAAGAGGATGTTCGGGGGCAACTCTGTGCGAAAAAAAAGCTGCACAGTGGAGGTAAGTATGGCATGTTTGTTATTTAAAAAAAAAAAAACAACGAACCCTTAGGCCCTGTACACACGAGGAGACATGTGCGATGAAAACGGTCCGCGGACCGTTTTCATCGGACATGTCTCCTGGGATATTTTGGTCTGATGTGTGTACAGAGAACGCTGTGACGTGACGGTGACATGGCGGTGACGGTGACACGGCGACGTGCGCAAACCAAGAAGTTTAATGCTTCCACGCATTCGTCGAGTCAATTCGACGCATGCGCGGGATTTCGGTCCGCTGGTTAGGCGTACTAACCAGCGGAAATGTCCGACGGACAGGTTTCCACGGACAAGTTTCTAAGCATGCTTAGAAATTTTTGTCCGCTGGAAACCTGTCCACTAGGCCGTACACACGATCGGACATGTCTGCGGAAACTGGTCTGCGGACATGTCTCCTCGTGTGTACGTGGCCTTAGTGTCACTTTAGGCTTTTGAAAACATTGTTAAAAAAAAAAAAAACTGTTTAAGCAGCCATCTGGCTTTCTTGTGAATTGCGAGACAATTTCTGAATGTTATTTATTGTGAAATGTTCTCTGAATCAAGAGAAACAAACAAATTGATATCCTGCAGCTAGACCCCAAAATTGAATAAAAAAACAGAACACAGGCTCTGCGGAGAAATATACAGCTGGGTATGACGGAGGTGCTGGCACTTTCTGTTCAGCTCTGAAAATAACAGACAAAAGGCTGAACTGAAGTCATAAAACATTTTCGGCTGTGGGATGGGAAAAAGTCAACAATGGTAAGATGTAAAATTAGTTTATAAACACCTAACTATTTCTGGCCTCGGCTTTAGAGCTTCAGGAAATTCACATCAAAAGGTAAAGCAAGCACGCCAAAGGTAAAGCACATGAGATAACAGGCTGAAGATATCCTAAAACTGAAATCAAATCATTTTTAAAACTATAACCTTGCAATAGAACCCCTGTGCACTGCAAGGGTTAAATTCTCCTTAACACAGTTGTAAAGAACCTTTTTTTCTTTTAAATAACAACAATTGTATACTTACCTGCTCTGTGCAATGGCATTGCACAGAGCAGACTCAAACCTCCTCTTCTGGTGTCCCTCCAGGCTTTTCCTCTTCTGTGTCTGCCCCCATAGCCAGTGGATGGGGGCAGATACCTTGGCATGATCCTGAGCTAGGCTGTGTGTGAATATTGACACACATGGGGGGGGGGGGGCATACTAAAACTGGAGATTGCATAATCTGGTGCAGTTTTCCATAGAAATCAATCCGCTTCCAGGTTTTATTGTCAAAGCTTAAAGGGTATGAATGAATGAAAACGTATATAGCGCAGCACATGCAAAGTAAATCGCCTCTGGGTATGTAAAGGAAATTTATTTATTTTTTTAAATAACAAACATGTTAGAGTCGGTTCACACTGGGGCGACACGTCAGGCGTCTCAGCCGCCTAACGAGTCGCGTCCCATGCAATGCAATGGAACCGTTCTAATGGGAGCAACGCAAGTCGCTCTGACTTAGAAAAAGGTTCCTGTACGACTTCGGGGGCGGCTCGGGGGGACCTGCTTTGACTTCTATATAGAAGTCGTTTTGCAAATCGCCTCTTAAGTCGTCCTCAGGACGACTTGCAGAGTCGCCCCCGATGTCGTGCCGCTGCAGTGTGAACCGACTCTTATACTTACCGCCACTGTGCAGCTCGTTTTGCACAGAGTGGCCCCAATCCTGGTCTTCTGGGGTCCCTCAACGGCTCTCTCGGCTCCCCCTCGCAAGAACTCATCACTTTCATGCGAGTGAGCGAGCATGGTGATGAGTTCTTGCGGGCGCGCTCCTGTGATACAGCCGATGGCCATCGCCTCTCACTGTATCACTCGGCCCCGCCCCTTTCAATCAACCAAGGAATGAGCCGAGAAGCCTGGCCGAGAAGTAAGTGCGTTCATGGCTCGGGACTTTCGAGGGGTCAGGTAACCTTCTCTGGTCTCTCCTGTGTTAAAAGGTCCGAGGTCCTTCGTCAAGAGCGTGATGACGTCAAGTCGTCCGAGTTCTGCTTCTCTCGGCCTGCCACCAGAGGAGAGACAGGAGAAGCTGCTGTGTCTCCATTAGATGTGTTTCCAATCGCAATCAGATGTCATCGAATTTTTGTACGTGCCTATTAACCACTTCATTTCCGCCCCACTTCCAAAGACGTCATTTTTTTGAAGATGGATATCTTGGTAGCGGCAGCAGCTGCTGCCACAACCGAGATATCCATCTCTTCGTGGGGCGGTCCTGTTAACGATAACGGCGGTCATCGCGGCGGATTCGCCGCGAGATCGCCGTTACCGGCGGCGGGAGAGGGTGCCCCCCCCCTCCCGCCGCTCTCCCGCGCCCTCCGCCGCTTACCGTAGCCGTCGGTAGCGGCGGAGGCGATCGGGTCCTCTTGCCGGCTGTCCGGGGATGCGACTGAGGGAAAAAATGTCCCTCAGCCGTCCCCATACCTCTGCTGGGCGGAAGTGACGTCAAAACGTCATTTCCGCCCAGCCTCTTAAAGAGACATTTAATTTGTTTACATTTTGACTTTTTTTTTTTTTTTTTTTTGCATTTAAGCCTGAATATGAGATCTGAGGTCTTTTTGACCCAAGATCTCATATATAAGAGGACCTGTCATGCTTTTTTCTATTACAAGGGATGTTTACATTCCTTGTAATAGGAATAAAAGTGATAATTTTTTTTTTTCAGTGTTAAACATTATAAAATAAATAGAAATAAAAACGAAAACCAAAAAAAAATTTTTTTAAAGTGCCCCGTCCCGACGAGCTCGCGCGCAGAAGCAAACGCATACGCGAGTAGCGCCTGCATATGAAAACGGTGTTCAAACCACACAAGTGAGGTATCGCCGCGATCGTTAGAGCGAGAGCAATAATTCTAGCCCTAGACCTCCTCTGCATCTCAAAAAATGCAACCTGTAGAATTTTTTAAACGTCGCCTATCGAGATTTTTAAGGGTAAAAGTTTGACGCCATGCCACGAGCGGGCGCAATTTTTAAGCGTGACATGTTGGGTATCATTTTACTCGGCGTAACATCATCTTTCACAATATATAAAAAAATTGGGCCAAATTTATTGTTGTCTTATTTTTTAATTCAAGAAAGTGAATTTTTTCCAAAAAAAGTGCGCTTGTAAGACCGCTGCGCAAATACGGTGTGAGAAAAAGTATTGCAATGACCGCCATTTTATTCTCTAGGGTGTTAGAAAAAAAAATATATATAATGTTTGGGGGTTTTAAATAATTTTCTAGCAAAAAAAACTGTTTTAGTCTCGTAAGCACCGAATCTGAAAAACAGGCTCGGGGCTGATTGGTTAAACTCATCTTTACGGTATTATGCTATGGTCCTCTTCCTTTTTTTTCCGATTATCCGAGACCATAGGCACCACCTCACACATCTTACAGAGGGTCCAGAGGGAGACCTAAAATCCTCAGGTGCGCTGAGATCGCTGTAATGGTGAACGCACTGACAGGGAAGGGGGACTACATTACCACATTTGGGTGTCTTCCTGGTGGATGAATTTTCTCTCTACCGTGTTTCCCCGGGTCTTATATTAATTCTGGCTACAAAAAACACACTAGGGCTTATTTTCAGGTGATGTCTTATTTATTTATGGTATGTACAAAAAAAGTTTCTCCCCCTGTCAGCTCTGGAGTCAGCATTGTGAAATTCTGTAATCCCAAAAATAAACCTTTGTTTAAAGACCTTATAAAATTATGTAATACGTTGGGTAAAAAGATGATATCATGTGCAGTGTGTCTCCTTGTGTAACATTATTGTGGAAAATATCTTATTTACAGTGCCGCTTGCGGCTCACATCACCCGCTGGAGCCCTACTCCAAATACTGCAGAGGGAGGGGCCAAGATCCCCAATGACGTCAGCCCTGTACTGCAGTGGGAAGGGGCTTAATAAAGTTTTATTGGAAAAAAAAACAGCTGACATCAGCCGGGAAGAGAGGAGAAGAGCTCCTGCGGGTCATGTGAGCGCCCAGCAGTGCTGTAAATAAGGTATTTTCCACAATAAATTTACACAAGGAGACACACATTATATAAACTTTTTACAGAACAGATTACATGTTTTTACAAGGACTTAGGGCTTATTTTTGGGGTAGGGCTTAAATTGCAGCCATCCCAGAAACTCACACTAGGTCTTATTTTCGGGGTAGGGCTTATTTTTGGAGAAACAGGGTAATCCATTCTTGGTGTCCATTCGGATTCTCCCTTCAAGGAGTCACCTATCCTGCAAGGACTCATTTTTCATTTATTTTTCATTTATTTTTTCACAATTTTTGGATGTTATATTTTACACAGTGGAACTTTTATTTTCTTACATATTTTTGTCACATTATTTCATGTATCAGAGTGAGAAATGTTTCTCATTTCACAATTCAATATTTTTTATTTAGGATCAATTTATTTTAGATCTTTTTTAAGCGCTGTACTATATTTTACACATGTTTTAGGATTTTTTTGTATCACAAATTTTTTGGTACTGGCAGCTAATTATTAATTCACAATTATTGGGGTTTATCATCTACTTTCTTATTTAGCGCAGTGCTTTTCCTTCTGGAAAACATTTTTTGGTGTTGTTTCTGTTTGTTAGCCGAAAACGTTTTGCCGTCTGCATGCAGAACAAGTTCACGGCCAACGCCCTTCGGACAAAATTCCACGGCTTTGTCCGATGGAAATCCGATCGTGTGTACGAGGCATGAGAATCACCTCTGAAATAAAGTGGAACGTGACCTCCAGCAAGTGGTGGAATTCTTCACTGTCATTTAAAAAAAAGACATACCAGGAAGATTCACCTGCAGTGAATGTTTGGTAAATTTCAGATAAACTGCTTTATAATTACGCCCCATATTGCTATGTAAATACTAATTGTAGAAATATAAACACGGAATTTTGCTGGCAGATAGAAACTGACCTGCCAGTCTAGTTTTCTCATTTGCTTATTAAATAGCTTTGCCTTAGGACAGATCTCTAGCTAATTCAAGCATAATACAACATAATAACACTTCAAGATCATAACACCCAGATTTTTAACCACTTGTGGACTTCTCACCAGTAGCGGCTCGTCCATACGGGGCACCGCCCCCCGCTCCCCCCCCCCCCCCCCCCCCCCCCGATCTATGCGCCTGGTCCCAAAACTACATGCAGGGCTCCGGATGCATGGATTTCAACAGTTTTTTATTTTTTGAAAGCACATGATTAGGCTTTATTTGGCTTAAAAAAATGTGGGCACTGCACCCTGAGCCCACTCAGTGGATAGATTGGAATCTGATTGATTGATTGCTTCTGTGGACAGATGTCTTTTATACAGGTAACAAGCTGAGATTAGGAACACTCCCTTCAGGCCGGGTTTGCACTAGTACTACTTTGGATCCGACTTTACCCTGCGACTTGAAGCCGACATACGTCCGACTTTCAATGCACGGGGATCCGACTTGGATCCCTGCCAATACCAGGCACTGTGTTTGACATGAATCTTGAGGGGGAACTCCGCGCCAAATTTTAAATAAAAAACCGGCATGGGTTCCCCCTTCAAGAGCATACCAGGCACTTGGGTGTGGTACGGATTTAAAGGGGAACCCCTACACCGGAAAAATTGCATGCCCCCCCCCCAAATCCACACCAGATGCTTATCTGAGCATGCAGCCAGGCAGGTCAGGAAAGGGGATGGGGACGAGCGAGCGCCCCCCCCTCCTGAACCGTACCAGGCCGCATGCCCTCAACATGGGGGATGAGTGCTTTGGAAAAGGGGGGCATCCTGCGGCCCCCCCGCCCCAAAGCACCCTGTCCCCATGTTCATAAGGACAGGGCCTCTTCCTGACAACGCTGGCCGTTGGTTATTGGGGTCTGTAGACGGGGGCTTATTGGAAACTGGGAGCCCTCTTTAAAAAGGGGGCCCCCAGATCCAGGTCCCCCACCCTATGTGAATGAGTATGTGGTAGGCAGCTCCGGTGGTCTTCTTCCAACTTCGGGGGTCTCTTCTGACTTTGGGGGTCTTCTTCCGACTCCGGTGGTCTCTTACAACTCGCCACTCTCTGGTGTTTTCTGCCTTCTGGCGGGCCCCTCCACCATCTTCTTGCAGCTCTTTTACTAGCGGGGGCCCCGTCTTCTCCGCTGTCTTCTTCCCTCTTCTCTTGTCCCGATGTTGACTCGACGATCTCTCCCGCTGTCATGTCCAGGAGAATGATGGGACTGTGGGTGCTAAAAAGGCTCTTCTTTTTTCTTCTAGTTGTTTCTAAATGGTTAAAACATAGTGATTGATATTAGAAATATTAATAGTAACTGTTTACGTTTTGGAATAGATAGAAATAAAATAATAGAATAAATAACATGATTTGTTTTGTTGTAATAATAACCTCAATACATACAAAATGTTGTGTAGCAATGATTGTTTTGTAAGAATAAAACTATTATGTGATAATAAAGATATTTGTGATGATGAGACCAGTGATGACTATTTTCACTTACATAATTATTGCTTGTATATCCTCCACATTTGAATGTAAAACCATGTACTGTACATGATATGTAAATCGATTACTTTAACACTATCAACATGTTAATGCAGTAAGTAGTATAAAAAATACAAGGGGCCAGATTCACAGAGCCCTTACTCCTGTCTAACTCGCGTTAGACCGGAGTACTTTCAAATTACGCGCGTTTTTTCACTACTCTGAAACCTCAAACCATGAAAATACAGCTGCGGGCTTCAATCCGACTGGCTTACGTGTTCGTACGCCTTCGGATCTAGGCTGCAATAAATTTGCGGCCGCTGGGTGGAGTTCCCGTCGTTTTCCGCGTCGGGGTATGCAAATGAGCTTTTGCCGACGATCCACGAAATCACGAACGTCAATCGCAATCTCTTACGGCATCTTTAGTCATCTTTTTGCTGCGTAAAACTATACCAGCTTTTTGCTGGTCTAATATTAGACAGCCCATGTTAAGTATGGCCGTCGTTCCCGCGTCGAATGTCAACGTCTTTTTTTATTTTTTGCGTAACTCGTCCGGGAATAGGAATGTCCGTAATGACGCTACTCAAACAACGAATGACGTAACGACGTTATTTCGCGCAATGCGCGACGGGAAATTTCTGAACGGAGCATGCGCAGTTCGATCGCCGCGGGGATGCGCCTAATTTAAATGCTTCACGCCCCCTAATCGCGTATTTCGATTACGCGGCGAGAAATACACTACGCCGCAGTACCGTAAGGGACAAAATCTACCAGAATTCGGCGTATAGCCTGGTAAAATACGGCGGCGTAGTGTATCTCTGATACTCTGCGACAATGTAATTGTATGAGAATCTGGCCCAAGAAGTTTATTATGAAAATGTAAAACTTTCTTTTAATAGTTTTACTGGTTCTTAAAAATATATAATGAATAATTAATAGTTAACAACAAAAGTGTTTTAGACTTATTGAGTAAGATAACATAGGGGCTAGGATGGAGGGGGGGCTGACGGAGTCACTTTGGGTGGGGGGCTTGTAGAACCCAGCTTACTTTGGAGAGCTCTGGATACTCTGGGCCAGATCCACAGAGAATTTTGCCGGCGTATCTACTGATACGCCGACATAATTCCAATTTCCCGCCGGCGTATCATTCTTTTGTATCCACAAAACAAGATACGCTGGAATTACGCTAAGAAACGACTGGTGTAACGTTATTACACCGTCGTCTCTTAGGTGCATATTAACGCTGGACGCTAGGGGCGCTTCCGTCTATTTCCAGCGTAAAATATGCGAATGAGCGAGATACGCAAATCCACAAACGTACGAGCGGCCGGCACGTTCCCTTTACGTCGTTTGCGTAAGCGTAAAGCTACCCCTGCTATATGGAGGTGTACGCAATGTTAAGTATGGACGTCGGGACAGCGTCGCGTTGTACGTCGTTTGCGTATGCCGATCCAGAATGGGCCTGGGCGTAAGTTACGTTCACGTCGTTTTCATTGACTATTTGCGACGTGATTTCACGCATTCGCACTAGGATACGTCCACAGGCGGGTGCGCAGTGTAAAAAAAAGCGTCGTTTGCGTCGGGTCATTCATAATTATAATAAAACACGCCCCCCACTAGTAAATTTGAATTACACCCGCGAACGCCGGCCCATTTACGCTACGCCGCCGTAAGTTACAGCGGCATCTCTTTGAGGATAAGGAAAACGCTGCTGTGACTTACAGCGGCGTAGCATAAATGGGACACGCCGCGCGGGCGGCCAACGTATGAGGATCTGGCCCTCTGTGTCCAGCTCCCTCGGCACCTCCTGTGTGTAAATCACCCTGTGTCCAACCTGGGACACAGGGTGACCGAGAACCCCAGTCTGATCTGTGCTGATTCCCTGTTCACCCAGCGAGCTTCTGTACCACGGAGTTACCACCCGGAGGTAACATCTAACAGGTAGTGCAAAGGGGGTGCAGGAATGCACAGGGCACAATAGCATATATTGGGCTGTACTTATGTTAGGTGTCAATATCAGGGTCCCTCCTTACATTTGGTGTCTCTATCAGAGTCTCCCCTTATCAGGGTCAACATCAGCATTCCACCTTACATCAGGTGTCCCTATCACAGTCCCCTCCACATCAGGGTCCCCATGAGAGTCCAACTCCACATCAAGGTCCCTCCCCACCAGAGCCTTACCCCACATCAGGTGTCCTCATCAGAGTGCCCCCTTACATCGGTTGTCCTAATCAGGGTGTCCCATTACATTCGGGTGTCCCAATCAGGGTGTCCCATTACATTCGGGTGTCCCAATCAGGGTGTCCCATTAGATCTCCCTCTAGTGGCCAATCTGCATATCTATACTTTTAATACAATAAAACAAATATGGAAAAACAAGAATGTAATAATGAAAACTGCAATATCTGCTCACTGGAAAGATGCTATACTTTTCCGTTAACGTGGCAAAGCCTTTGGATTTAACCCAGAAAAGGGATCTTTAACCACTGTGGCTTTTCTGGAACCCTCTTAAAAATAAATTGCGCAAAACACTTTGTTCCTTGGCTGGTCCCTAGAAATTAAGGACAGTTGGCAACTTTGACGGTTCAGTTTTCGTGTGAGCACACAATGGAGCTTTGATAGGCAGGAAAATGCCAGTCCGCTCTTGTCCTGTTCCTGTTTATAACTGGTTGTGAAATGCGCAGCAGAAATCCAAAGTCTATCAAATGGAAATTCCACCAGTATCTGCATTCCTAATTCTCTATAGACTGATGTTATGTTTTAGTAAATCTGTCCGAAAAAAAAAAAATACAAGCTAACTGCACAGTGCTTAGGGCACTTCGGAATACAGAAGAGCCTCGACATTTCCAGGTCCCCTTGCTGCTTAAAGCAGAACTTCAGTCATTTTTTTTCATCTTTCCATCTATTAAATCTTCTGCACTTGTTGTTTTTACTTTGGATAGTAAAAAAATTATTTCTGCCAGTAAATACAGTAATACCTCGGATTGTGAGTGTTGTCTCGCGAAACGAGCGGGATACAAGCCTCTGTGGTGTGCAGTACCGCATTTGGCCAGAGTTGTGGGGGGGCGCCGGCAGGGCCGATCCTCCCTATAGGCTCACTATGCAAGCTATCAATTTTCGCTCCCTCACCCCGCTTCTAAACTTGCTGGCTGAGTCATTTCCGACAGCAGAACACCCCCTCCCCCCGCTTCTCTACTTTCTTTAATGTGACATGTCACTGTCGTCAGCGCCACCTGCTTCTCATTTTTAATGTGCCATGTAATTTTGCTTAGGGCCCCAGGGAGGTCAGGATCGGCACTGGGCACCGGTGACACTCTAGCCATTTGGAGCCATTCAGAGGTGCTCGGATGCACTCAAAAACACTCAATCCCCAAGCCCCTCGAAGGGTTTGCGAGTGCATCTGAGCGGCTTGGAGTATATCCGAGTCTCTCCGGCGCCCCCTGCCTCTGGTACACATGCTGTACTGCATACAATAAAAGTCAACGCGGAACGAATTATCTTCATTTCCATTGACTTCTATGGGGAAACTCGCTTTGATATGCGAGTGCTTTGGATTACATGCATTCTCCTGGAATGGATTATGCTCGTAATACAAGGTTTCACTGTACGCGTATACAGCCCACTTCCTGTTTCTTGTATGGGAAAAAAGCCTAGGCTCTTGACATCATGCACAGCTCTCTCTCTAATGCCGCGTACACACGGTCGTTTTTTGTCTTATAAAAACCGTCGTTTTTTTATCATGGAAAAAAACGACGTTTATCAAACTTCATTATAAAAAACGACGTTGCCTACACACCATCGTTTTCTGAAAATGCTCTTGCAAAGCGCGGTGACGTACACCACGTTCGACGGCACTCTGTTCCATTGAAGCTCCGTCTCATAACTTGCTTCTGAGAATGCGCGGGTTTAAAAACGTTGTTTTAAACGTCGTTTTGCCCACACACGATCACTTTTTATGACACAAAAAACGACATTCAGAAAAACCACATAAAAAATTCAAACATGTTCGAATTTTTTTTTGGTCGTTTTTTTTTAAGACATAAAACAACGTTTTTCCCACACACGATCATTTTAAATGACGTTTTTTAAAACGTTGTTTTTTTTTCATCACAAAAAACGACCGTGTGTACGCGGCATTGCTCTTCTGAGAGCACAGTGTTTAATAACAAAAAAATCCCTGGTCAATGAAGCTTCCGGAGCGCAAGTGGTTAAGGATTATTTTTGGGGAATAAGAATATTAGTGTTTAGTGTCACTTTAACCACTTAAGGACCGCCTCCTGCACATATACGTCGGCAGAATGGCACCGCTGGGCACATGCATGTACAGGTACCTGCTGTGCTAGTACCCAGCCGTGGGTTGCGGGCACGTGCCCGCGGCGTGCTCCGTGACCCGGTTCGAAGCTCTGGGACCGCGGGATTCGCGGACCCGATCGCCACTGGAGTGCGGCGATCGGTCCCCGGAGCTGAAGAACAGGGAGAGCCGTGTGTAAACACGGCTTCCCCGTTTTTCACTGTGGCGGCGTCATCGATCGCGTGATCCCTTTTATAGGGAGACACAATCGATGACGTCACACCTACAGCCACACCCCCCTACAGTTGTAAACACACATTAGGGAACACATAACCTTTTCATCGCCCCCTTGTGGTTAACTCCCAAACTGCAAAAGTCATTTCCACAATAAACAATCCATTTTAAATGCATTTTTTGCTGTAAAAATGACAATTGTCCCAAAAATGTGTCAAAATTGTCTGCCATAATGTCGCAGTCACGAAAAAAATCGCTGCCATTAGTAGTAAAAAAGAAAAAATATATAAAAATGCAATGAAACTATCCCCTATTTTGTAAACGCTATAAATTTTGCGCAAACCAACAGATACACGCTTATTGCGATTTTTTTTTACCAAAAATATGTAGAAGAATACAGATCGGCCTAAACTGAGGGACACAATTTTTTTTATATATATTTTTGGGGGATATTTATTATAGCAAAAAGTAAAAAATATTGAATTTTTTTCAAAATTGTCACTCTATTTTTGTTTATAGCGCAAAAAATAAAAACCGCAGAGGTGATCACCAAAAAAAATCTCTATATGTGGGAAAAAAAAGGACGCCGATTTTGTTTGGGAGCCACATCGCACGACCGCGCAATTGTCAGTTAAAGCGACGCAGTGCCGAATCTCAAAACCTGGCCGGGTCCTTTAACTGACTAAAGGTTCGGGTCTTAAGTGGTTAATATTTTTTTCAAATAAACACAGAACTGGTTTAAATAGTGGATTTTTTTTTTACACGTCATTTTATAACAAAGGGCCAGATTCTCAGCTGAGATACGAAGGTGTATCTCCAGATACACCGTCGTATCTCTGTATCTGGCCCTGGGTATCTATGCAACTGATTTTAATGCCGCGTACACACGGTTGTTTTTTGCGATGAAAAAAAATGTCGTTTTTTAAAACGTCATTTAAATTGATCGTGTGTGGGCAAAACGTCGTTTTTTTTGTCTTAAAAAAAACGACCCAAAAAAAATTCCAACATGCTTGACTTTTTTGTGTCGTTTTTCAAAACGTCGTTTTTTGTTTCACAAAAAGTCACCGTGTGTAGCAAAAACGTCGTTTAAAACGACGTTTTTTAACCCGCGCATGCCCAGAAGCTAGTTATGAAGTGAGCTTCAATGGAAAAGAGTGGTGAACGTAACCTCGCTTTTTGTGAAAAAAAACGATGGTGTGTATGCAACATCGTCTTTGAAAAGTGACGTTTCAAAAACGTCGTTTTTTACTTCACAGAAAACGTCGGTTAGAATCAGTTACGCATAGATTTTGCTTAGATCCGACTTGCGTAAGTCTCTTACACCGTCGGATCTAAGTTGTAATGTTACGCTGGCCGCTAGGTGGTGTTCCTGTCGATTTCTGCATCAAATATGCAAATGACCATGATACGCCGATTCCCAAACGAATTTGCGCGCCGTCGTCGTAGTTTACGTAGTTTGCGTAAGCGTAAGGTTACCCCTGCTATATGAGGGGTAACCTTGTGTAGGTCCGGCGTAAGGCATGTTAAGTATGGACGTCGGGACAGCGTCGTGTTTTTCCGTCGTTTACGTCGTATCTGTAAAACGTCGCGAATAGGGCTGTGCGTTAATTACGTTGCCGTCTAAATCAATGTATTTGCGGCGTACTATGGAGCATGCGCAGTGGGCTACGTTTAGGGCCGGCGCATGCGCAGTTCGTTCGGCGCGGGGACGAGCTTAATTTAAATACAGCACGCCCCCCCTACTTCCCTATTTGAATTACGCGGCCTTACGCCGTCCCATTTACGCTACGCCACCGCACATTATGGAGCAAGTGCTTTGAGAATACAGCACTTGCCCGTAAAAAGTGCGGAGGCGTAGCGTAAATGAGTTACGCTACGCACAAAAAACGAAGATGTACGAGAATCTGACCCAAAATGTTCAAATCACATCATTGATGACAAACCTAACATTTTCGTTTTTGGGTGGAGTTAGCCCATAACACTGTAGAAAAAAAAAAAACATTTCTGGCACGACAGATGTCCGCTATCAATCCAGCCACTTTACACATTGTAATTAGGACATTTGTAGAATAGCTCCATGTTTTTCACGCTTGTTGGTCACAATAACAGAAACGAGAGGTTCCTGTCCATGACCGCGGCTCTTGTTCCTGATGAACCGGTTTCCTCGCTGTCCATGTTTACTAAGAGGCTGAGCACATGTATTTACCTAGACTGAAAATATTTCCCTAGGCCGCATTTACATTGAAGGTTCCCTTGGGGTAGAAACTCGCATCACAGGAGCACATGACCGGGATCAACGAGGCATGGAAACGCGCTAATTCACCGAGAACTTTTACAGGCTGATGGGTCCGGATTTTCTTGGGAAATTGATATGCAAGTCAAAAGTGTTCACTTATGCTGCATATTTGCTAAGCCCATTCCCAGAAATATTATAGAAGCTTTAACATGTTACTGTCATTTCAAAAGATTCTCTGTATTTTTACAGCATTATCAATCACTTGCCTACCGGCAACGTTCACCCCCCTTTCTGCCCAGGCCAAATATTAAGCTTTCAGCGCTGTCACAATTTGAATGACAATTGCACGGTTATGCAACGCTGTACCCATATGACATTTTTATCATTTTTTTTTTTTAAACAGATAGGCCCGGATTCACAGACATCGGCGCACATTTATGCCGCCGTAGCGTATCTCTTTCTACGCCGACGCAGCGCAGAGAGGCAAGCATGGAATTTACAAAGCAAATGCTCCCAACTCTGCGCCGGGGTAGCGTATATTTCGTAGGCGTAAGCCGGCGTAAGTGAAAGTGGGCTGGAAGTGGGCGTGATCCATGTTAATGAAGCGTGACCCCATGCAAATGATGGGCCGGGCGCCAGACCAAGTATTTAAACCGAACTGCGTCGAGACGTGGGCGTATCCCCGTGCGCATGCTTACAACCGCGTCGGAACAACTGCCTAAGATACGTCGGATCACTGGGGTAGATTCACATAGATCAGCGGATGTTTAGATCCGCGTAATCTATCTTATTTACGATCCGCCAGCGCCAGTTTTTGAGGCAAGTGCTGTATTCACAAAGCACTTGCTTCTAAAGTGGTGCCGGCGAATCGTAAATCCCCCGGCGGAATTCATTTGCATATTCGTTGCGTATACAAACGGAAGCACCACCTAGCGGCCAGCGGGAGATTGCAGCCTAAGATCCGACGGTGTAAGTCACTTACACCTGTCGGATCTTAAGGAGATCTATGCGGAACCTGATTAGATGAAACAGCCGCATAGATCCGACCGACGGAACTCAGAGATACGCCGTCGTATATCTATATGAATCTGCCCCACTGTGTACGCCGTGAACGTAACCTACACCCAGCCAGACCTACGTCGGCCCATATTCACAGACGTCCAACGTACAATACGTAGGCTTGTGTCCCCTGGTCCATACCTTTGCATGGGTTGCGCCTCATCTATGGGGAATAACTTGCCGGACGTAAAACTTACGCAAACCGATTAAATCATGCGCCGGGCGCAAGTACGTTCGTAAAAAGGGGGGTATCTCCCTCATTTGCATATTTGAATAAAAAATCAATGGGAGCGCCACATGCGTCCAACGTAAATATGCGCCCACTCTACGCCGGCGTAGGCAAGTTATGTCGGTGGGATGAAGTCTGTTTTTGGCGTATCTTAGTTTGTGGGTCAGGCGCACAGATACGACGGCGCATATTTGTACTTACGCAGCGTATCTGGAGATACGTCGGCGTAAGTGCTTTGTGAATCCGGGCCATAGAGCTTTCTTTTGGTGGTATTTAATCACCACTGGTGTTTTCATTTTTTGCTCCCCCCCCCACATACTCACCTGAGCCCCCACTTGATCCAGTAATGTGCACAAGAGCCTCGGCTGTCCAAAGACCCCCTCTCCTTATTGCCTAAGACAGCTGCGGCACTACGTGTCTTAGACCCACCCCCTTCACACTGGAGGCGGTTTTCAGGTGCTTTAGCGCTAAAAATAGTGCCTGTAAAGCGCCTGAAATAAGCTTCACCATATATATATATTTACTTTTTGCTATCAAATATATCCAATAAAAAATACAAAAAATAATAATTTCTTCATAAATGTATGCCAACATGTATTTTGCTACCTGTGTTAACGTGGAGTTCCAGACAAATGTTTGTTTATTAACCACTTCAATACCAAGCACTTTCACCCCTTCCTGCCCAGGAAAATGTTCAGCTTTCAGCGCTGTCACACTTTGAATGACAATTGTGCAGTCATGCAACACTGTACCCAACCTAAGACTAGAAAACAACGAGGGGGACGGAGGAGGGGATGGACATGGCATAGACCGCTGTGGATTCTGCTGCGATCTTTCGCAGGAAGTGGGAGCAAATATCTGTATTACACATTTATCTGCTCCCCCCTGAAAGGTGCCAAATGTGACACCGGAGGGGGGGGGGAGTAATCCGAAAAGCGGAAGTTCAATTTTTGTGTGGAACTCCACTTTAAGTGTGTACCTACCAAAGGTTAATGTGTATATTATGTGCTGCTTTTTACTAAAACTCTATTTGTTCCTTCTCAATGTGCAGGGATAAGAAACAAAAAGATTGTTCTTTCTGTACAGATCTCTATGTTGTTTTCAACACAGGGCTCCGGGCTGTGATTGGACACAGCCGATCAGCAGGTCCCTGGCTATGAATCACAAAATTGCATGCGCCTAAACCTTGAAGCAGGGAGCGACGTACAAGTATGTCGCTGCGCCTGTAGGAGCCGCCTGTCGGCCCATCCTGTAGGATTTACATCCTAAATGCTAGGGTTGTCCCGATACTAAGCATTTCCCCGAGTACAAGTACAAATACTTCGATACTTCACCCGATACCTGACTTTATACCTGTATCCTCCCCCAGTTCCTCCATCTGTTCTGCTGTCCCCCTCCACGCTCCGTGTCCCACCCTCCGTGCTGCTGCTATCCTCCTGGCTTCTGCTCTCCCCCACCATGCTCTGTGACACTGCTTTACTCCTCGGTTTTGCTCTCCCCCTCAGTTCTGTTCTCCCCCTCGGTTCTGCTCTCCCCTCTGTGCTGCTGCTGTCCCCCTCCGTGCCCCTGCTGTCCCCCTCCGTGCCCCTGCTGTCCCCCTCCATGCCCCTGCTGTCCCCCTCCGTGCCCCTGCTGTCTGTCCCCTCTGTCCGCCCCTGCTGTCCCCCTCCGTGCCCCTGCTGTCCCCCTCCGTGCCCCCTGTCCCCCTCCTGCCCCTGCTGTCCCCCCCGTGCCCCTGCTGTCCCCCCCTGCCGCTGTTGTCCCCCTCCGTGCCGCTGCTGTCCCCCTCCGTGCCCCTGCTGTCCCCCTCCGTGCCGCTGCTGTCCCCCTCCGTGCCCGCTGCTGTCCCCCCCTGCCGCTGCTGTCCCCCTCCGTGCCCCTGCTGTCCCCCTCCGTGCCGCTGCTGTCCTCCTCCATGCTCCGCTCTCCCCCTCCATGCTTCGTGTCCCCCCTCCGTGCCGCTGCTTTCCCCCTCCGTGGTGTCACCCTCCATGTCCTCCTCCTCCATAATAATAATACATATTAAAATTTAAAAAAAACACACTGACACCATACATCCCCCCCCTAAGAAGGCATTAAACAACAAAAAATTGTGAAAAATGTATATTGTAAAATAAAAAAAAAGTTTGAATGCCTCCGCCGACATATACCGAGCGCAGTACACTCGGGTACATTCGGCCAGGCTCGGCTTCACTCGCGGTCACGCTCCTAGCCTCTATGCGTGAGAAGCCGAGCGTGGCCGAGCATTCCCGAGTGTACTGCGCTCGGTATATGTTGGCGTTCAAACTAAGCGCAGGAAGCGGGGATTCGACTCGGAGACAGCGCGGGAGAAGCGAGGAGGACACCACCGAGGCCGCAGACAGACGCCGGACCGGACAAGGCCGCCGATGGACGCCGGGCAAGACACAGACAAGGGGCATCTAAACTGTAAGTATATTCTTTTTTTTTTCAGGATTTTCTCTTCTAGGTTGGGGGTGCGCGCAATACCCCGATATATACGGTACTTGAAAAAAAGTATCGGTACTTGTACTCGGTCTTAAAAAAGTGGCATCGGGACAAAATCTACTAAATGCATTACACGACTTTACAAGTGTCAAGCATTTTTTCTGCTAAAACTCTGCTGCCAGTGAGAAAGGATTCTAGGTGTGTTAGCAAAACGTCCAGTGTGCATGAGGCCTAAGCTAACTCTGAAAATGTCATTGTACTTTTCCTTTTAGGGAATTAGGTTAGAGGTTACCCTTCAGAAAGAAAAACAAAATCATTAACATAAAACTCATCAGTCCTGCCAAATTTGGTTTGCTGAGTCAAGCCATTTATTATATTAGGAGTCTACAGACGCTCAGTTCACATACTAACTGGTCTACACTTGTCGCTTGGCCAGGCATCAGAAATCGCTCAGCAAATATACACGTGTATGTAAATATCAAAAAGCACATGAAGATTGCAGAGCAAAATTTAAAGCGACGTTCCCTTTATCACAGCCTATGACCGGAAACTTATGCCGCGTACACACGACCGTTTTTCAGGTAGTAAAAAATAAAAAATTTAATGGTCTAGAAAAAAAACAACGTTTTTTTCAACCCGATCGTTAAAACGTCTTTGCCTACACGCGATCTTGAAAAAAAATGCTCTAGAAAAGTGCGGTGACGTACAACACGTACGACGGCACTATAAAGGGGAGGTTCCATTCGGATGGCGCCACCCTTTGGGCTGCTTTTGCTGATTTCGTATTAGTTAGGCCCTGTACACACGAGGAGACATGTCCGATGAAAACGGTCCGCGGACCGTTTTCATCGGACATGTCTCCTGCAGGATTTTGGTCCGGCGGTGTGCAGGATTTTGGTCCGGCAGTGTGTACACACCATCGGACGAAAATCCCCTCGGACAGAGAACGCGGTGACGTATACGTCACCGACGTGCTCAATCCAGGAAGTGCAATGCTTCTAACCAGCGGACACGTCCAACAGACATGTTTCCAGCGGACAAGTTTTAAAGCATGTTTTAAAACTTTTGTCCGCTGGAAACCTGTCCGCTAGGCCGTACACACGATCGGATATGTCAGTGGAAACTGGTCTGCGGACCAGTTTCAGCAGACATGTTCGATCGTGTGTACGCGGCCTAAAAGACGATTCACGATTTTCAGTCTGTTACGAACGTTAGTTTTACCAGAACGAGCGCTCCCGTCTCATAACTTCATCCTGAGCATGCACGTTTTTTTCACGTCGTTAAAGCCCACATACGACCATTTTTTACAACGTTAAAAACGACAACATTAAAAACGTCATAAAAAATTTAAGCCCACACACGATCGTTTTTAATGACATTAAAAAAAAAAATTACAACCCGAAAAACGGTCGTGTGTACGCGGCACTGCGTCGTGTGTACGCAGCATTAAAGCGGACCTTCAGTCATTTTTTTCAACCTACTATCTGTTAAAGCGGTGGTTCACCCTAAATCTACTCTGTCCCATCCGATCCAGCATAGTGGCGCTGACGCCAGTATGCTGGATCGGATGGGACAGAGTAGATTTAGGGTGAACCACCGCTTTAAATCTTCTGCCCTTGTTGTTTTAACTTTGGATAGTATAAAAACATTTTTTTGCCAGTAAATACCTTATACAGCCCACTTCCTCTTTCTTGTCTGGTAAAAGGCTTAGGCTTATGACATCATGCACAGCTCTCTTTCTCACCCTCGTGAGAGTTTCCCAGGAAGCATGGGCATCTGCAGGTAGGGGCAAGGGGGGCAATTGCCCCACCTGGAATCATCAAGAAGGTGTTATAGTTGCCGTGGTAGCCGCTGACTTTTTTCTGAGTCAGCCGGCTGCTCGCTTTCCTGACACATCTCATAGCCCACCCTCACCCCCGGCCAGATCATCGGATGAGATGGCTCAGCAGCTCGACCGTTCCATCACTCCTCCTCAGTAATTGTCTGCCTGCCTGTGTACATGTTGTGTAGATCCTGTCGGCGCCGGTGCCGCCCACTCAGTGCAGTCAGTGGTTGAGCCGCTGAGCGATAGGCTGTTAGTGCCTACTCATCATATCACAGGAAATCCTGACCTGAAGTGAGTGGCATATACAGTTGCAAGCAACAGAAGAAGAGCAACAGGTATCAGCAGTTAGGAGGAGCATTTTGATTTATATATTGCTGGAAAGTTGGACAGCTATTACTGGAAAGATATGTTTGTGTATGTTAAGAGATAATTCTTCTTCTTCACTTTGTATAGGCTGCTTTCATCAAGATCCAAATATGGCCACAACAGATGTATTGCAATACAAAAAGATGTACATTCTCTAGGCTATATGTATATGGGCATTGACTGGTGGTATGCCTAGCCTGAGTAACTTCCAATACAAAGTGAAGCTGAATTATCTCTTATATAACACATATATCTTTCCACTCTAAAGATATATGTGTTATATAAGACATAATTCAGCTTCACTTTGTATTGGAAATTACTCAGGCCAGGCATAACATGCCAATATAAATATAGCCTGGAGAATGTTCATCTTTTCATATTGCATGGGTGACCTTAAGAGGATACCCCCCCAAAAAAAGAGTTCTGCGGACGCCCATGTCCGGAATGGAGGGGGGGTGAGTCATAAGAGGGCCAATGAAAGCTGCAGGGTTGCCTCTGTGTGTCTGTGCAAATCCATAAAGTGAACAGGCAGCAGCTTCAGCTGCCCACAGTTAAAATGGATGCAGCCAGACTCAGTGGAAGAAGATTTCTGCAGCATATTTGGCAAGTACAGAATCACAGTATATATAAAATAATATGCAAAGTGGTTGGAGGGAAGCTTTGGAATGGCAAAGATGTTTTTATTACACATTATGTGAGCGGACTGCAGTTCCTCTTTAATTAAAAAACATTTGTTCTAAGCATTTATGTAATTATCACCTTCTTACATTTTAAAATCCCTTTGCCGTAGGATTGAAGTTAGCAGAAGGAGTTTGCCGAAAAAATACCAATTTTGGAGTAGGTGATATTTTGCTAAAATTTTGCTAAATGTTTCATTCACTGATAAGAACAAAATTGCTGCAAAAAGATCTACTTGTTTTTCCTTTTTTTTTTAGTGGGTGGATTTAGGGTCTTTCAATTGGTTTTATTAGTCCTCTTTGTATTTGTGTTTTTGTTTTATATTTTTTTTAACCTTATTTGCTATTTATATAAACATTTTATTCTACTTATTTTGCTGTCTGTTTTCTTTACCTGAAAAAAACCCATAAAAAGTTACGCCGATAAGGGATCGTTTTACAGCCCAAGAAGAGATCAGGGATAGTTAAAGTGAACCTTCACCCATTTTTTAGCATTATATAAGACCCCCCCCCCCTTCTTTTCAGAATCAGGGGCAGTTTTTCTTAATCCGCCTCCACACTTTCTGGTTCTCTCGCCTAGGTAAGAATTACATAGCCTTGCTGATCATATAATCCTTGGACAATGGTATGCACCCAGTAGGCTTTGGAGTTATCTACCAAATATTTTGCATGGGCAGTGGTGCACAAAGAACCAGCTACAGCAGGGGTGTCCAAACTTTTTCACAGAGGGCCAGGTTTAACCACTTGACTACTGGGCACTTAAACCCACTTAATAACCAGACCAATTTTCAGCTTTCGGTGCTCTCACATTTTGAATGACAATAACTCAGTCATACAACACTATAACCAAATGAAATTTTTGTCCTTTTTTCCCCACAAATAGAGCTTTCTTTTGGTGGTATTTTATCACCTCTGCGGTTTTTATTTTTTTCACTATAAATGAAAAAAGAACGAAAATTTTGTAAAAAAATGAATTTTTCTTCATTTCTATTATAAAATTTTGCAAAAAAGTAATTTTTCTTCATAAATTTGGCCTAAAATGTATACTGCTACATATCTTTGGTAACAAAACAAAAAAAATTTAGATATTATTTAGTCTGGGTGAAAGTTATAGGGTCTAAAAGCTATGGTACCAATTACTGAAAATTGATCAATTTGATCACACCTGATGTACTGACATCCTCTCTCATTTCTTGAGACCCTAACATGCCAGAAAAGTACAAATACCCCCCAAATGACCCCTTTTTGGAAAGAAGACATTCCAAGGTATTTAGAAAGAGGCCTGGTGAGTTTTTTGAAGTTGTAATTTTTCCCACAATTCTTTGCAAAATCAAGATTTTTTTCATTTTTATTTTCTTTCCACAAAATGTTCATATTAGCGGGTTATTTCTCACACACAGCATATGCATACCACAAATTACACCCCAAAACACATTCTGCTATTCCTCCCGAGTATGGCGATACCCCATGTGTGGGACTTTTACACAGCGTGGCCACATGGAATGGCGCCAAACTTTGCGACTTAAAAATCCCCATAGGTGACGCTTTAAATATTTTTACTGGTTACATCATTTTAGTTGGAGAAGAGGTCTAGGGCCAAAATTATTGCTCTCGCTCTAACGTTCGCAGCGATACCTCACATGTGTGGTTTGAACACCGTTTTCATATGTGGGCGGGACTTGCGTATGCGTTCGCTTCTGCATGCGAGCTCACGGGGACAGGGGCGCTGTATGCCCAGAGTATTGCGGAGTATGCCCAGAGTATTGCGGAGTATGCCCAGAGTATTGCAGAGTATGCCCAGAGTATTGCAGAGTATGCCCAGAGTATTGCAGAGTATGCCCAGAGTATTGCGGAGTATGCCCAGAGTATTGCGGAGTATGCCCAGAGTATTGCGGAGTATGCCCAGAGTATTGCGGAGTATGCCCAGAGTATTGCGGAGTATGCCCAGAGTATTGCGGAGTATGCCCAGAGTATTGCGGAGTATGCCCAGAGTATTGCGGAGTATGCCCAGAGTATTGCGGAGTATGCCCAGAGTATTGCAGAGTATGCCCAGAGTATTGCAGAGTATGCCCAGAGTATTGCAGAGTATGCCCAGAGTATTGCAGAGTATGCCCAGAGTATTGCAGAGTATGCCCAGAGTATTGCGGAAGTATGCCCAGAGTATTGCGGAAGTATGCCCAGAGTATTGCGGAAGTATGCCCAGAGTATTGCGGAAGTATGCCCAGAGTATTGCGGGAGTATGCCCAGAGTATTGCGGAGTATGCCCAGAGTATTGCGGAGTATGCCCAGAGTATTGCGGGAGTATGCCCAGAGTATTGCGGGAGTATGCCCAGAGTATTGCGGAGTATGCCCAGAGTATTGCGGAGTATGCCCAGAGTATTGCGGAGTATGCCCAGAGTATTGCGGAGTATGCCCAGAGTATTGCGGAGTATGCCCAGAGTATTGCGGAGTATGCCCACCAGAGTATGCCCAGAGTATTGCGGAGTATGCCCACCAGAGTATGCCCAGAGTATTGCGGAGTATGCCCACCAGAGTATGCCCAGAGTATTGCGGAGTATGCCCACCAGAGTATGCCCAGAGTATTGCCCCCCCCCCCAGAGTATTGCCCCCCCCCCCCCAGAGTATTGCCCAGCATTGCAGAGTATGTGCAGCAGGGATGGCTGAGCAGGGAGGGATGGATGGATGGATCTGTGACTACATTTGTCACAGATCCATCCCGCAGCACTGGCGCTGCCATCCGCTCCCTCCCCTCTCCTCTCACACTGTACCGATCGGTACAGAGAGAGGAGGGAGGAACCGGCGTCATCAAATGACGCCGGTCTGTTTACATCTGATCGCGCCGTCATTGGACGGCGCGATCACGTGGTAAACCGCCGCTATCAGCGGCGATTTACCGTGATTCGTGACCCGCCGGGTCCTCTGGACCCGGCGGTTACGGACATTCCCGTGTGCGCGCCCCAGGGGGCGCGCGGGAGCGCAACTCTGGAATCACGTTATATAACGTGATCCCAGAGTTAAGCAACCACCTTGCCGCCGTTATTTTTCGGCAGGTGGTTGCTAAGTGGTTAATGAAGTGAACATGCGTGAGGGCCGACCATTTTGCTGACATTCTTTAAACCATTAAAATTTGGTCTAAGTGTGTTTGTCCAAACACTAATACACCGCCCAACAAGAATTATCTTGCTTTTGTGGCTGTGTGTGGTGAAGAGATGAGCTCGGGCGCATTATTTGGATATACCGTATTTATCGGCATATAAGGCCGCGTACACACGAGGAGACGTGTCCGCTTAAACTGGTCCGCAGACCAGTTTCCGCGGACATGTCCGATCGTGTGTACGGCCTAGCGGACAGGTTTCCAGCGGACAAAAGTTTCTAAGCATGCTTAGAAACTTGTCCGCTGGAAACCTGTCCGTCGGATATGTCCGATGGTTAGTACGCCCAACCATCGGACAGAAATCCCCCGCATGCGTCGAATTGATTTGACGCATGTGTGAAAGCATTGTACTTCCATGTTTGTGCGCATCGCCGTCACCGCCACGTCACCGTCACCGCGTTCCATGGATCGTTTTCATCGGACATGTCTCCTCGTGTGTACGCGGCCTAACACGCACCTTCACTTTACAAGGGAAGTTTCAAGAAAAAAAAATGTAAATAAAGAACTGTGAAGCAAAATAAGGGTCATTTCCCATCAATGCAGCCCAATCAGCGCCCATCTAAAGGCCTCGCCATTGCCATGAATGCAGCCTGACTGATGCCCATCTGCAGCCTCGGAGGGGAGGGAGGAGCACCAACAGATTACATACAGGAGAATCTCCTGTTTACACAGCAGCCTCTTTAATACAATGTCCCACCTCTTATTATAGATAGAGGAGTCATCCAATGGCAGCTCAGGAGACGGGACTTCCTATTACAGATGCCACAGAGAAAACAGGAGATTCTCCTGTATGTAATTTGACAGCCCACTTTCCCCCCTCCGAGGCAGCGCCGATTAATACTGTATATATCCAAATTACCAGGGGGGCCACAATTTTAGTTTTTGACATTGGATTGGCAAAAGTTGGTAACCTTCACAAGGCGTTTGGCCAGGGAGAAGTTACTGTTGGCTAGCCAGTGTATAGGACTAGAAGGCAAAGATAAATAAATCACTTAGATTTCAAAATAACTTTATAACAATGTATCAAGCATAACAATCCATTAAAAGATAAGCAAGAAGAAAAAGTTCCTATTTAGTAGGTGAGATATTACAATTGGAACGATTATCCCTCTTGCATAACATCGTGTTGTCCAGATGTTGGATATTTTTTCTTCCTTCTTTGTTTTTCAACTAGGGCAATCCCATTGAAACTTTGTTTTGATGCCTTTACCATTTTACGTCACTAATATGACCTTGAATTGCTTTATTCATTGGGTGCCCCAGGATATATTCACTCTAACTATTATTCAATCATCGGGAACACAAATGTCGAGCACAGCAAACAGAAACCGGACCCACAGAGCTTGTGCAATCCGTGACACAACAGAGTGATTATTCAATAAGGAATGTCATTAGACAGGGATTAGTGGATCTTGAGGTAAAAACTGTTTAGATGCCATAAAATTGTATCTGTTCCAGCCGTGCCTATTATACAAAAAAAAAATATTTTGGTAAAAATACAAAGAGATTCATTGTTTGTAATGAAAAAAAAGTGGACCAGCCAGTAAAAACAATAATGGAAAGGCATTATGAAAGGCCTTATGAAAATAAATATTAGCATTTTGTGTCTTAGATCCCATACCCCAGCATTCAGAATCTATTTCCACATTAAGTATCAACTTACATGAATTAGACACCGATGTGCCATTGAACAATAGTGCGTCATAGTCCTCAGATCAGCCCCAATAACTGCACTTTCACACTTTCCTGGCTCCAGTTCCTGCACCTTTAAACCTCAGATCAGCTCCAGTTCCTGCACCTTCACTCCTCAGATCAGCTCTAGTTCCTGCACCTTCACTCTTCAGATCAGCTCCAGTTCCTGCACCTTCACTCTTCAGATCAGCTCCAGTTCCTGCACCTTCACTCTTCAGATCAGCTCCAGTTCCTGCACCTTCACTCCTCAGATCAGCTCCAGTTCCTGCACCTTCAGGCCTCGTACACACGGGCAAGAATCTCGTCAGGAATAAAACGTTGTTCTCTTGAAAGGCAAGAACACAGTGACGTCTTCACATACGACGAGCATACGCTCGTCACATTCGTTGTGCTTCACCCTACCTATGCCAGGTAAGTATACACACTCTCGGGTTTCTCATCGGGAAACAGGCCGACAAGAATCTCGATGAGAAAATAGTAGGGCTGTGCAAATTAACTTTTAATTGACCGATTAATCTTTAATTTCTTTGATCGATCAAAATCTTTTTGATCGATTAAAATTCTTTTGATTGGTACTCACCTCTCAGCCGGCTTCTGGGCCTTCAGGGAGTTCCTGTCGGAGATCCGGTGACGTCATGGACACCGGCGGGGCTTGCCGTGTCCATCTGAAGGGCTCCTTTGCTGTGCCTTCATATCTGCATGCCGGCGGGACCTTACTATCTGCCACACACAAGGGCCGTTACACTTACCCTCTATCAACCTGGGATTCTACAACCATCCACTGGGAGTTGTGATAGTTCCCTTCACGGGACATCTACATGCCGACGGACTGATGTTAACACCTCCTCATCTGGATTCAGCAGTGGTATCGTTGTACACATTTTTATACCAGTATCATACTTAGCTACATGTTTTTATGACTGCTTTTGCTACCGTTTGGTATTACTCGCACCATTTTTATAGTTTATGTAGCTACATCGATTTTATCTCCAGTACAATATTTATTTTGTTACCTACTTGAAGACTATGAAAGTTTTAATGCTATTCCCATCGAGCGATGCCTTTGTGTGTTTTTTTATATTTTTCCAGTTGTTGGTAGCTGCACTGGGAATCAGCCTGCAAGGAGATCAGCTAAAAGTAGTTGGATCTGTATGTGCGTTATATTTAATCGAAACTAGTTGATTAATCGATTTAAAAAAAAAACGATTAATCGAACACACAAATTTTGATCAGTAACAGCCCTAGAAAATAGAGAGCAGGTTCTCTATTTTTCTCGTCGAGATTCTGGCCAGATTTCCAAACAAGGAACCTGAAAGCCTCGTACACACGCTCGGTGTACTCGGCAAGAAAGCTCTTGCTGGTTCTTGCCGAGAAAACCGAGCGTGTGTACAAGGCTTCACACCTCAGATCAGCTACAGTTCCTGCAACTTCACTCCTCAGATCAGCTCCAGTTCCTGTGCTTTCACACCTCAGATCAACCCCAATTTCTGCACCTCCACAATTCAGATCAGCTGCAGTTTTTGGGCCTTCACACCTCAGCTGCAGTTCCTGCGCCTTCACATCTCAGATCAACCCTTATTCCTATGTCTTCTCACTTCAGATCAGCCCTAGTGCCTACACCAGGGATCCTCAAACTACGGCCCTCCAGCTGTGGTAGAACTACACATCCCATGAGGCATTGTAACACACCGACATTCACAGACATGACTAGGCATGATGGGAATTGTAGTTCCTAAACAACTGGAGGGCCGTAGTTTGAAGACCCATGGCCTACACCTTCAGACCTCAAATGAACCTTAGTTTCTGCACCATTAGATTTCAGATCAGACCTATTTCCTTCACTTTCAGACTTTAGATCAGCCCCAGTTTATGCACTTTAGAACCTAAGATCAGAGACAATTTATGAACCTGCAGAACCCTGATTGGTCCAAATTCCAAAACCTTCAGACCTCAGATTAGCCCCAATTCTTGCACCATCAGACTTCACATCAGCTCCATTTCCTGTACCTTTAGACCTCAGATCAACTCAAGTTCATGCACTTTTGGACCTAAGATCAGACCCAATTCATGCACCTTTAGACCTCAGATCAATCCATAATTCTTGCTCCATTAGACCTCAGATCAACCCCAATTTCTACACCTTCAGACTTCCGATCAGTCCCAATTCCTGAAACTTAGGATCTCGGGTCATCTTTACTAGGTCTTGAGACCCCAGATCAGCCCCATTACCAGAACTTTCAGACCTCCGATAACTCCCAATGTTTGCACCATTAGACCTCAGATCAATTCCATTACCTGCACTTTCAGACCTCAGGTCATCCCCGATTTCTGTATCTTCAGACCACAGATAAGCCCCAGTTTCTGCATCATCGGGAATGTAGAGCATTTATATTCATACCTACTTTAGCTGGTGGCTCCACTAGGAGGAAAAAGAGAGTAGGCAGGCAGGAATCTTCTTCACGTAACATCCACAGTTGTAGAGAGGCCTACTCTGGTACTGATTACTCTGGTTTGATACTTATTGTTTTAAACATTATGATACTAATTTATACCTTTATGGGATAAAATGGAACCCTTGGATTCCTTCAGAGGCTGCTAGGGTTTCCATGAGAACTTAGTAGTTTCTGTACCCACAGGACTTCCCTGGGCCCCAAAAGTTATTTCAATGGCTCCTCAATTTTTAAAAGGTTGAGAAAGGGTGGTTTATATTATAGAGCATATTATAGAGCAGTGGTTCCCATCCACAGTCCTGAATGTTTTCAGGTTAACCTTCATCTTGCACAGGTGCTTTCAATCAGAGTCAATGGCCTGGTGATTATGGCAGATTTTTTCCCCCCAAAAAACATGTCCTGTTGGGGATACTTGGAGACTGATGTTGGGAACCACTGTAATGGAGAATGCTGAACAGGGGAGTTGGAACACAAATGTTGGAACACAAATCCTGGGTCTTACATTTATGGTCAGTGGGAAGAAATCTCCTTACAGATAGCTTAGGCAGGCCTCTGTGAAACATCATGGAGGTGAGTGGGCATCACAATAGTTCTGATAGTGTGTACAGGGATTAAAGGGGTTGTAAAGTCAGAAGGTTCTTTATCTTAATGCATTTTATGCATTAAGATAAAAAGCCTTCTGTGTGCAGCAGCCTCCCTAACACTTAGTTGAGCTCCCTCTCTGTCCAGCGATGTCCACAAGTGTCTCAGCCATCCGAGATTCACCCCCCTGATTGGCTAGCACCGCCATTGGCTGTCGCTGCTCTCAATCAAATTTAGCTAGCCAACTAGGGGAGAGAGGGGTCAGAGGCAAGGTTGGGGGAATTTTGTCTGAATAGACACAGGGAGCTGTGACTCAACTCGGGTTCTGCTTGCTGTGGGGGCACTGAACAGGGAATTTAGTAGGCCTCAATTGGTAGTTAACACTGTAGCTTAATGAACTGGCTGCTCCATTTTTTTTGGGGGGGGGGGGCGGCAAACAAACCAACCTCCCCTTCTCCCAGTCTAGGGTACTCACGTGGTTGGGCTCTGGCTTGTTTGTTAGAGGCAAGCACAGTGGAGAGATCACTCTGATGAGGACGGCCATTGTCAGGGTACCAGTTCCATTCCGGACAGATTCGCGCACATGCGCGGTAGAACGGCACAGCGGCACATGCCTGTGTGCGAATTACGAGCGCGCATGCGCGGTACATCGGCGCGTCGTGTGCACGGGCGTGCACGCACGTGGCCTCTTACCCGGAACCAATCAGAGGCCTGATGGCCCTATTTAAACCAGTATCTCCCCCTGGACAGGTTGCTGGTTTGTCATCAGCTACTGTGTCTTCTTCCTGTTGCTGTGACCTTGTTTGACCTGGAACTTCTTGACCACTCTCCTCTCACCCGGAACTTCGGACCTCTTGGCTTACATACCCTGGATTGCTGCTGTCTCCAGCCCCTGACCCCTGGCCTGAACCTTTGGATTTTCTCTGTCTTCTCCAACCCTTGACTTACGGCTTGTTTCCCGGATTTGTCTCCAGCCCCTGCCCTTGTCTACGAACTCTAAGTCAGTAGCTGCCTTCAGATGTCATCAGTGATTTACCTACTCTTCAACTGTCATCAGTGATTTACCTGCTCAGCTACTACCCACTCCGGTACCGGTGCCTCCTTGTGCCTTCCCTCCTTTGTTCCAATTCCAGAGGGCGGACTGCGCTGGGTCGCAAAGGTGAGCCGCCCTCAGCATCTCGGCCTCGGTAAGTACGGTTCCTGATAGCCATCCTCCCCGGTACCTATGCATCCAGCACTCTGCATGTAGATTAGGGGCCGGGCGCATGGTATAAGGGGGCCAATGCCCTAATCCATATTTTACAGCCCAGATAGCTGAAACACCATCATATATTATCACATTTAGGAGATGCAATGTAATTAATAAAATCTGTGATGCTAAATTTCATCAAACTCACGCTTGTCTAATGCTATTTGTGCCTCAATGAGTTTCTGTAGGGTTGCAGAGAAGCAAAATCTGTCAAGGTGCCAGAAGCCATAGACCTGCTCAGATTACATGACAAGCTTTCTAAAACCCAGGTATCTAAAAATAATGGAGATGCAAATATATTCAAAAATTTATAAGGCCCTTTAAAGAGACGGTAATTAAGAATATGTTAGAAAAAAATATAGTTTAAGGAAAGATATAAACATAACACTTGAATAAAAATAGCAAATGTTAGATTTAAATAGAGAGATTGAAATGTAGCCGCTTCATTGACTTTGCCTACATAAGCATTCGACTTTCAGTGGGAAGACAGCAATTGTGCACACCACATAATCCATATCTGTACCAGGGTCACCTATTTAAGTCATTGTTGTAAGAAAAATTGCATTTTTTTCAAAATTGTCGCTCTATTTTTGTTTATAGCGCAAAAAATAAAAACCGCAGAGGTGATCAAATACCACCAAAAGAAAATTCTATTTGTGGGGGAAAAAGTAAGAATTTTGTTTGGGAGCCACGTCGCACGACCGTGCAATTGTCAGTTAAAGCAACGCAGTGCCGAATCGCAAAAAGGGGCCAGGTCCTTGAGCTGCATAATGGTCCAGGGTTAAAGGAACTCGTTTAGAAATTAAAAAACAAACCTTTACAACCCCTTTAATAACATGACCTGTGGCCTTTTCTGAACACATACAATTGTCACTGGATTTTCTGTGTTTAGGAAATTAATCATTGCTTATTTTTTTACTTTTTGCTATGATAAATATCCCCCAAAATATATATATATATATATATATATATATATATATATATATAAAAAACATTTATTTTCCTCAGTTTAGGCCGATACGCATTCTTCTACATATTTTTGGTAAAAAAAATCACAATAAGCGTTTATTGATTGGTTTGCGCAAAAGTTATAGCGTCTACAAAACAGGGGATAGTTTTATGGCATTTTTATTAATAATACATTTTTTACTAGTAATGGCGGCGACCAGCGATTTTTATCGTGACTGCGACATTATGGCGGACACAATCGGACACTTTTGACACTATTTTGGAACCCTTGTAATTTTTACAGCAAACAGTGCTATAAAAATGCACTGATTAGCGTGAAAATGGCACTGGCAGTGAAGGGGTTAACCTGTAGGGGGTACTAAAGGGGTTAAGTGTTGCCTAATGTGTGTTTCTTACTGTAGGGGGGGCGTGGCTGGCCGCGTGACATCACTGATCGTCGTAAGACAATCAGTGACAGGCTCACTAGTAAGCACGGGAAAAGGTTTGTTTACACTTACCTCTCCCTGTTCTTCAGCGTGGGACCCTGTGACCCGATCGCGGGACACCGGCAGCAATCGGGTCCGCAGGTCCCACGGGCGCGGTCACGGAGCTTAGGACCGGGTCACGAGCGCGCCGGCGGAGGCGTGCTCGCGACCCACAGCTGGGCTTCTTAAAGGGGATGTACCTGTAAGTCCATATGCCCAGCCGTGCTATTCTGCCAACCTATTTAGTCATGCGGTCCTTAATTGGTTATGCTAGTGCAGGCATGTCCACAGTCCGGCCCGCGGGCCAATTGCGGCCCCCCTGGTGATTTAATACGGCCCCCCTGGGGATTTGGATATATATATTGTTTGTGGCCCCCAGGGCTACAAAAGATATATACTGTATTTATCGGCACTGCCTCGGAGGGGACAGGGAGGGGGCGGGACAAGTGCCATCAGATTACATGAAGAGAATCTCCTGTTTACTCAGCGGCGTCTGTAATAGGAAGTCCAGTCTCCTGGGATGCCATTGAATGACCGTTCTGTCTATCATAGGAGGCAGGACTTAGGTCGTAGGTAACCGAGTAAACAAGAGATTCTCCTGTTTGTAATCTATCGGCACTCATCCCCCCCTCCCTGTCCCCTCCGAGGCTGCAGATGGGCATCAATCAGGCTGCACTGATGGCAATGGTAAGGCTGGATCCATGGCACATGTGAGGCTGCATTCATGGCACATGCGAGGATGCATTCATGGCACATGCAAGGCTGCAATCATGGCACATGTGAGGCTGCAATCATGGCACATGTGAGGCTGCATTCATGGCAATAGTGAGGCTGCATTCATGGCAATGGTGAGGCTGCATTCATGGCAATGGTAAGCCTGTGCGTGTTATACGCCAATAAATACGGTATATCCAAATAACACACCCAAGCTCATCCTTATTACTGAGCAGCGCTCTGGGATTCGTTGTGGCCACAAAAGAGATATATACAGTGAATCCAAATAACACGCCCAAGCTCATCTTTTCTCCATACACAGCCACAAAGGCAAGATAATTCTTGTTGGATGAACACACTTAGACCGAATTTTAATGAATGTCAGGCAAAATGGTCGGCCCTCACGCATTTTCACTTCATCAAATCTGGCCCTCTTTGAAAAAAGTTTTGACACCCCTGAGCTAGTGCATTGTTGGTTCACTTACCTTTTCCATCGATTTCCCTTCTAAGGCCGCGTACACACACACGATACACGATACACGTACACACGATCAGATTTGTCCGCTGAAAACGGTCCGATGGACCGTTTTAGCAGACAAATCCGATCGTGTGTACGGGCTAGCGGACAGGTTTGTCCATCGGACAAATTTCAAAGCATGCTTTGAAATTTGTCCGCTACAAACCTGTCCGTCGGATATGTCCGCTGGTTAGTACGGCAAACCAGCGGACATATCTTCCCGCACATGCGTCGTATCCTGTGAATGGATCCGACGCATGCGCGCGGAAGTGTTTACTTCCTGGTGCGTTGACGTAGCGGTGACGTGGCGGCGTCAACGTCACCGCCGCGTCACCACGCTGTCTGCCGGCGGGGATTTTGATCCGATGGTGTGTACACGCCATCGGACCGAAATCCGATGAGACATGTCCGCTCTAAACTGTCCGTCGGACAAGTTTGAGCGGACATATCTCATCGTGTGTACGAGGCCTAAATGTTTTTGAGTGAGAAATTCAGACAAATAAAAAAATAAAAATTTAGAAGGGAAATCTAAGGAAAAGGTAAGTGAACCAACAATGCACTGGCTTAAAAGGAATCCATTTAGAAAATAAAAAACAAACCTTTACAACCCCTTTCAGGGCACCCCAGGGAATTACCTTGACCAGAGACCATTGACCTAGATGCCCAGACCAAATTCAATAGTATCACTTAACTCGAATGTAGCTCTGAGGCCTCGTACACACGATGAGATATGTCCGCCGGCAGACAGCGTGGTGACGCGGCGGTGACGTTGACGCCGCCACATCACCGCTACGTCACCGCACCAGGAAGTAAACACTTCCGCGCGCATGCGTCGGATCCATTCACAGGATACGACGCATGTGCGGGAAGATATGTCCGCTGGTTTGCCGTACTAACCAGCGGACATATCCGACGGACAGGTTTGTAGCGAACAAATTTCAAAGCATGCTTTGAAATTTGTCCGATGGACAAACCTGTCCGCTAGCCCGTACACACGATCGGATTTGTCTGCTGAAACGGTCCATCGGACCGTTTTCAGCGGACAAATTTGATCGTGTGTACGCGGCCTAAGATGTATTTGTCTAATCATTTGATTTACATTTCAAATGTTTGTTTAAATTAGTTAAATTAATTTATTTCAATTATACATTTTTATTTACATTTTAAACATTTTTATTAATTATTTAAATAACTTTTGTACCATATCAGATTTTTATTTGGTTTACTGCTACAATAAATACCATGCTATGAATTTTGTAGTCTAATAAATTGACAAAAATTCAAAAAAACATTTTAATATCACACAGGTTTATATCCATATTTATAGACTTTTGTATATTAATGTATCACTGAAAATTGTAATCCTGCATTTCAGTGCATCTCTCTCTCTCTCTCTCTCTCTCTCTCTCTCTCTCTCTCTCTCTCTCTCTCTCTCTCTCTCACAGGTACAGCTGAGGCGCCATTTTTTTTTAAACAAACCCATGTAATCATCATTATGGCTTATGAATAAGATAGCGTGAAATGGAACGAATCAGTGTGGTTCACGATCATCAGTGTCAGACCAGTGCTGATAGTGAATCGTTTAAGAAAACCTGTACTGAGAGATATATTTAGGCTGACATAGCTAACCTCTTCTCCTTGCGATGCTAATTGTCATTGGTGTCATTGGTGACCCAATGGCTTTACTATTGCATATGTATCTGAGTCACTGACCCACAACAAGTATCTCTGGTTTATGCCTTACTTACCTTGTGGCATTGTTCCCAGTGACTTCAAAAATATTGAATTTAAAGACAGCTATATAAGTACAGTAGTACCTTGGAGTACGCGCATAATCCATTCCAGAAGAATACTTGTAATCCAAAGCACTTGTATATCAAAGCGCGTTTCCCCATAGGAGTCAATGGAAACTCAGATAATTTGTTCCACAGCCACTGCTTGTCTATGCAGTACTGCATGTGGCCAGAGGTGGGGGGGCGTCGGAGACACTCGGGAACCAAGTTAGCCAGAGTGTCCCCGCACCCGCACCTCTGGTCAAATGCTTGTCTTGCGATTTAACGCTCGCAAACCGAGTCAGGATTAAAAAAAAAAAAAATCAGCTCGTATTGAGAAACGCTCGTAAGCTGCGTTACTCGCAATCTGAGGTTTTACAGTAGATCTTTCATTAAGTTTAAATTGTGTTACAGTTTTGATCTCCCCAACATCTTTAACCCTAAATGGTGTTTGCTGGGTATTTTCGAAGACTTAAAGGAGTTGTAAATAAAAAAATGTTTTTGCTGAAATGACTGTTTACAGGGTATAGAGACATAGGGCCAGATTCAGGTAGAGTTAGGCTGGAGTATCAGTGATACTCCAGCCTAACTGTCACTTTGAGCTGGCGTTTTTGTTTTCAGTAAGCAGAAAACAAGAAACGCCGGGTTGGAGTTCCTATACGAGCGGCGTAATTGTATTACGCCGTCTTATCGGAACTTCAATTTTAAAAATGGCGCGCGGGGCGTTCCCGCTGATTAAAGCCGAGAATATGTTAATCAGCGGGAATCGGAAATTCACGATCGTATTCGGGCGCGACGCAGTGACTTTCCGACGTTTCCGTAAGAGATACGCGGCGTAAAGATAAAGCAGCCCCCTAGTGGAGTATCCTATGTTAAGTATGGCCGTCGTCATCGCGTCGCAAAAAAAAAAATTCGAGTCGTTTGCGTAAAACGTCCGTGAATGTGGATTGACGTCATTGACGTTCACTGACAGAATTTGGAGCATGCGCACTGACAGTCGACGCATGCGCAGTACGTTCGCCGCGGGATCGCGCATAGTTAACATAATACACGCCCCCTACCCGCCCAATTTGAATTCCGCCGGCTCATTTTTTTGTTACGCCGCCGCAACTTTAGGAGCAAGTGCTTTGTGAATAACAGTACTTGCTCCCAAAGTTACGGCGGAGTAACGTAAATGAGAAACGTTACTCCAGAATAAAGAAGCGCCCATCTACCTGAATCTGGCCCATAATAGTTAACTAATTCATTTTAAAAATTATTAAAAATAGATAAAAATCAATCATATAATGTGCCTGCAGTTTCTAGTTTCATTTTTGCATGTTGTTTCCTGCCTGTGATGTACAGAGCCACAGAGCCAATACAGGGCAGTGATGGTTTGGAAAACAAAACTGATTGGTGCTGAGGGGTTTTAGACACACAGTAATCACGCCTCCTTAATTAGTGACCACAGAGAGAAAGCTCCCAGTACTGTGGTTATCAGGAAACAGACAACCAGGAAGTGTGGAGATCAGAGAATAATTACAGCAACTTGAGAGCAAAAAAAACGAACAATGGGGACATGAAAACAGCACTGCATTAAGGTAAAAGGTAAAGAAAGCTATTAAGATAAAAAAAAAAATCACAAACAATTACAAACCCTTTAAACATAACAGCTATGGCCAAACAATTTCTTTAATCCTTACTATATTACGCTAGGAAAACAATGGCCTTGTAGTGGATTCACTTTGAACCATTACATGCAGTGTTGGCATGTGGAAAAGGCTGGTCAGTGAGAATTTACCTCTGTACGAATTGAAGGGATTCTAGAAGAACATATTTTATTAAAAAAAAAAAATAACAAACATTGACCCAGAGGACTGGCAGATCAAGACAATAACTCTTTCAAAAAGCTCCAATAATGTTCTAATATTGAAGAAATGCCTACAAATTGCTATATAGATGGTATTATAGACCAGCTAGACTGGCCCAATTCATTCCCTCTTATTCCCCTCTTTGCTTCTGGGGATGCTCTCAGGCAGGAACTATGGCTCATATTTGGTGGGTATGTCCTAGAAGAGTATGCAGACTATGGGTCAGGTTTTACACCCTTCTTCATAACATATTTCACACCAACCTCAAAAGGGACCCTTAGGGTCCTTTAACACGTGCGGACCGTTCGTCTGTTTTTAGACGTCCGTTTTTTGACTGCAATGCTTTCCTATGGGTCCTTTCACACGCATCCGCTAACGTCCGTCTCCGTTAAGCTCCGTTTTTTTGAACGGAAGAAAACCCTATTTTTCTTCCGTCAAAAAAACGGAACGGACGAAAAACGGACGTTAGCGGACAATCCGTTTAACATCCGATCCGCTAACGTCCGTTTTTCATCAAAATATGTAATAAAAAAAAAGTTCTAACCAAAAAAAAAACGGATAAAAAAACGGATGAAAAAACAGATGAAAAACTGATGAAAAACTGATGAAAAACTGATGAAAAACTGATGAAAAACTGATGATAAAAAACGGACCTAAAAAACGGTCCGCACGTGTGAAAGGGCCCTTAAGAGGCCCTTCTTTGTAAACCGATTTGAGAACTGCTTCATCCAGAGCGCCAATTGGCTCTGCATCATTTTACTGCAACTAAGTTGACCATTGCGAAGGCTTGGAAATCCCCTGTTCTTTGCTTTGAAGCAGTTAAAATGTAAGTTCACTTTTACACAAAATCTGTAAGGTTACACTGGACCCCCTCTCCCTCCCCTCTGGTCCCGCTAACCTGGAATCCGGCGATCCCCAGCACTGACAGCTCGTATCACTGCTGTACCGCTCCGGGGATGAAGACCCCACAGCTTTCTCTCTTATTTGCCCGCGGTGACAGGTTGGGCTACAAGGATTCTGATTAGTCAGGGCCACCCATGTGACGGTGTCGACCAATTAGAATGCTCCTGACGAGGTACATTTTGGAGATTGAGCTGTGGGCGATTTCTAAGCACCGGACTGGTGGGGCAGCGACCCAGTGTCTCATAGCAGGTAATCACCATGCTCCAGGTCAGCAGGACTGGGTGGGGGGGGGGGTGAGGAGCAGGTCCTGTTTAAGTTCACCTTACAGATTTTTCTGTAAAGGTGAACTTACTCTTTAAGAACCTTATGAACGATATCATGATAAATGAGAAACTGACTGCCTTTGCTTCTGGTACCCACAGTGGCAGCTGGTGCTCAAAATTTTTGTGCCCATCAAATGAAGCCACTGTGCCATCAATTGTCACCACTGTGCCATGCCATCAAAAGCAGTCACTGTGCCATGCCATAAAACACAGCCACTGTGCCATCAATTGTCACCACTGTGCCATGCCATCAAACGCAACCACTGTGCCCTTTAATTGTCACCACTGTGCCCTTCAATTTTCACCACTGTGCCCATTGATGCCACTGTGCCCTTCAATTTTCACCACTGTGCCCATTGATGCCACTGTGCCCCTTAATTGTTGCCACTGTGCCCATTGTCGCCACTGTGCCCATTGTCGCCACTGTGCCCATTGATGCCACTGTGTCCATTGTCGCCGATGTGCCCTGTAAAATGCCCCCCTGCCCGGCACTTACCTTTCTGGGGGTCAGCCACCCTCCTTCCATGTCCCTCAATGTCTTCTCCCGCCCTCGATGACGCTTCAGGCAATCAGGTTACCGGTAACCAGAACCGGTGAACCTGATTGGCTGAGACGCCTGTCAGTCTTATCCAAGGAACGCACCGCCTGTACGTCCCGAGGATAAGCATTAGGAAGCCGACTACAGCCTGAGGGCTGTACTCGGAAAGCCTATCAGAGCCTCCCCTTTTTTCTTCTTGGCTCTTTTCCTTTTCCCTCTATTTTCCAGCTTTCGATCTAGCTCTCTGCCGGGTGTGGTTTTGGTGAGGATGGCTACAATGACCACATCTTCTCACTAGTGTATTGTATACTTATATACATAGACATCCATTCTCTACCAGTTGAACTGTCTTGTGTCCGCCACTAACAAGTTAGGGTGTCTAGGTTTGAGTCCACCATGCACTACAGTCTGGATTATCAAGCTTCCTTCATCAAAGACTTAAAGGAGAAGTCCAGCCTGAGATTTTTAGGCTGGGCTTCTCCTATGGGTCACAGGAGTGCAACCTCGTTTTGCACTCCTGTGACCCGTTTTCAGCCGAAAGCGGTCTGAAGTCCGCTCTCCACTGACATCACTGCCATCAGCCTGGGCAGCGCATCATCACAACTCTCAAGTGGAGATCCACCAGCTGCCCTGACTGATGGCAGTCTCATTGTCTCAGCGAGTCGCTAAGATTCTGAGACAGCCTCATCCCACCCCTCCACGGCTCAGCTCTCCAATGTGCGTGAAGAAGCAGAGAGGAAAGACACTGACTGACAGTCAGCCGCTTTCCTCTCGGGGATCTGTGAGAACCGAGCCATCAGTGGTGTACGGTAGATCCGAGGGGGACCTGCAAGGATAATTAAAAATAGCATTTTAGCTTGCACATGGTTGGACGATAAAATCAGCAGAGCTTTCCCTCATTTCAGATCTACCACTCAGATTTACAGCGACTGCACTTCCAAGTGCACTTGTAGTGCAAAGCGAATTTGCCTTTCATAAATAATCCCCCAAGTCTCTGCTTATGGAGCTCTAATAACTCAGCGATCAGCTGTGTTTTATAACTCGGTTCTTAGTTTCAGAGCCGGTGGGGGACAGATGGGGCATCAGACCGATGCTACATCCACCTAGGTGGGTATGATTCCTTGAGAAATAAAAAAATCTCAAACTTCTTTTTTAACTCTACAAAAAAGTGAGATATAACTTTTGAGTAAACTGAGCCATTAAATACCGCAGGTGGGAAGCACACTGTGAATTTATTCATACACTGTCTCAGCTGGCAATGAACAAAACACCTTGTACTATCCATTACACAGTAGATAAATCTTACCACCCGAGTTGTAATTGTGAATCGATTGGACTCCTTCAGTCAATATGTTTTACTATGCTTCGGACTGCACTCAACTGTAATAATAATCAGCTGCAATTTTGGGTCCACTCGTGAGGAATTGTGCATTTCCCTGTAATGACAGAAAAGAGAAGAATATAGATGTCATTTGAAAATAGCTGGATGTCTCGGATATTTAGCGCGTTCCTTATATTAGGAGATGAAAGGACTGTATGTCTCGGTGACAAGGTACAAATGATTAGTATAATTGATATCAGGTACTTCCAGGAAAGCTACCGAGCTTCTTCAGAAACTTTGATTTGTGGCTCTGTGATCTCTCTGTCCTCCTCACCCATGAACAACATTTTCTATTAGTCACACATCCAAAGCTCTCCATATTTCCATGTCTGATCATATGGATATATTAAACGGTTATTTACTTTTTTTGTGAGCCCTGTTTGGTTTTTTTTCACAGCGTTTCTAAAATCAGTTTTTACAGTGTTTTATGCCGGTCAATCACATGGCTCATTTCCTGGCACCAGCAACAATACACAGGGCCGCTGATAGGGGGGGGGGGGGGGAGCCACCAGTCCTCCTGTAGGGGGCCCAAGCTCACAGGGGGCCCAAACAGCAGAGGAAATCAGTGTGGTCGGATGGAGGGGGCAATTACAGGATGCCCTATGTGACTCTCTGCAGCAGCTGAAAACCGGTTTCTCTCCCTCCCACCGACATTCAGCTGCTGCAGGGAGAGACACAGACACAGCTGCCGGCTTCCCTGTCCCATTAAACAACTAACAAATTGTAACCCTGTATTGTTATAATCCTTTGTAAAATGTAATAAAATTGTTGAAGAGAAAAATTGTAAAACAAATATTTTGTAAAAATTGTAAAATATTTTTTTCCGAAACATTTAAATGTTTTTTATAAAAATTATAAAATGTTTTAGTTCAAAAATGTAAAAAACTATTAAAAAAAAGGGCTAATTCACACAGCTTCTCTGTTATCTTTGTCTCTGCTAAGAATAATTTTAGTATATTTTAAGTGAAAATCTTGTTTTGATATATTTGAGGGGGGCCCTGCCAGGTAGGCTGTACGGGGCCCTGTGATTTCTAATCTTCCAATAATCTGCATATGAGTTATGCCGCGTACCCACGATCGGAAATTCCGACAAGAAAACCGTGGATTTTTTTTCCGACTGAATGTTGGCTCAAACTTGTGTTACACAAAATTCTGATTGTCAGGAACGCGGTGACGTACAACACTACAACGAGAAAAGTTCAATGATTCCGAGCATGCGTAAAATTGATTCCGAGCACGCTTTGGAATTGCATACAGACGATCGGAATTTCCTAATAGGACTTTTCTTGTCGGAAAAATTAAAAAGCAGCTCTCAAATTTTTGCTGTCACACGGTCGGAATTTCCGACCAAAATCTCACATCAAACTAAAAATCTCACATCAAACTTTTCTTGTCGGAATTTCCGATCGTGTGTAGGATAAGGTCGGAATCGGAACACATTACCTGTAGTCTTACTTATATTATCAGGAGTAGTCATAGCTCCCAACTGTCCCTCTTTCCTCCTCATTTGTCCCTCATTTTGGTCTAAACTATAATGTTGTATATAAAATGCACTTTGTATTTTCCAGCACTAAAAACTTCATCTGATCTTTAAATTTCTGCATTTGTAAATTCCAAAAATCAATATAAATGAATAGTAGTGGTAACAAAGCACTTGTGGGTTTAACCAATCTTGTTTTTTTGTACAATTCTTCTTTAAGGGGGCGTGGCATGGGGTGTGTCCTATGCCTGCATACTTTTGCTGATAGGTGTCCCTCATTCCCATCTCAAAAAGTTGGTATGGGAGTAGTGATGAGCTGAACTGCCTTGGGTTCAGTTTGAGCAGTGTTCGGCGAACTTCAAAGAGATTTGGATGCTGAACCCAGACCCCACTGAATTTGGCGGGAGCCAAATTTCGTGCACTGGGAAACCAACAAGCGAACCCGAAAGATGTCATCAGCGGTCACTTTCGGTTCATGTGTATATATTCTGGGAGTGTATGGTGCAGACGTCACATCTGGTGTGCAGCGTGGAGCAGCAGGAAGGTGAGCGGGGTGTGGACTGGAGAGAGGTGGAGGATCAGCAGAGCTGGGGGACCACAGCAAGAGAAACTAGCAGATGTCCACTGTGATGCCCAGCATGTGAGCAATATAGTACATGGATCCAGTGTGAAAGCACTCGAGATCTCACACTGGGACTGCAGATGAGGCATTTTTTTGGTTGCTTCACACGCCTCCAGTGTGAAAGGGGTCTAAAAAAAGTCCTGCAAGCAGCATCTTTGGGGCGCTTTAGGAGCATTTTGCCAAGGTATCCTTGAAGAAACCTCAAGGCACCCCAGAGTGCCTGTGCAGTGGGCACCCTGGTTGAAAAACGCTGTTCTAGAGTTAAGCCCTGTACACACGGGCCAGAATCTCATCAGGAAAAAAAACTTTTTTTTTCCTGACGAGATTCTTGGCATCTCTTGCCGCCCTAGTGTACAGACACTCCATTCAAAAGAACCGCAGTTCTTTTGAAAGGCAAGAACGCAGTGACGTCATTGCGTACGACAAGCATGCGCTCCTCAAATTCGATGCCGTCACCGCCACCTTGCTGCACCCTACCTATGCCTAGGAAGCTACCGCGCATGCGTCAAAGTCATTTCGAGCATGCACGGGTTTCCACGGCGACAGGTAAGTATACACACTCTCGGGTTTCTCGGCAGGAAAACACTGCAGAGAATTACAACGAGAAAATAGAGAGCAGGTTCTCGATTCTAGGCAGTTTTCTTGACGAGAAACCTGAAAGCCTCGTGCACCCTCACGGTATACTCGGCAAGAAAGCTCTGCCAGCAGTTTTCTTGCTGGTTCTTGCCGAGTAAACCGAGCGTGTGCACGAGGCATGAGTGTCAAATCCATAAACATCCAGAACCAAAATTTGGTGAGAACACGTTTATAGAGTACTTTCCTAAATTGCGGAAAGCCAACAAAATCAATTTTTGAGATGAAAACAAACAAGGACTTTACCTTTTCTATAAATAGGTCCTTCAGGTAGTTGAGATGTCGGTGAGGCCGGTACTAATAAACAGGAAACCAACCAGCATAATATTTGGATAGTGTCATACAACGGGCAAGCCCGGATTTGCAGTAATTGCCCGGCTATAAAACATAATTGATTTGATCCAGAATAAATAAGGGAGCTGATTATTTTTATTGTTATTAGGAACTTGGCATTTGCGGCCAGCGGAAGGAGGTTTTTGCAGTCTGTAGCAGTTTTGGGATTGTGAATACGATTACGGCCAGATCAGCTCCCACGACTATTACTTTTATGTACCCACCATCAGTCCCACTATATTGGGGTCTGTAGCTGGCCAAGGTGCAGGGTCCCAAGTCCTAATACGATCTCTTTCATGGGAATCCATCCACTGTCCATTGAATGTCCACTGAGGAATAGGATGAGGGTTCTGGAGGTAGTTAGGGGACTTGGTGGCCCTGTAAGGGATGAGATTTCTGCAGGGAACTGAGGAAAATGTGGGAGATGGGGTCTCTCCAGGGGGCTGCTTGATTTGAAGGGGCACTGTAGGACTTTGTGTGAAGTTAGGGGCTTTCTGGGGGGCTGGAGGCTCTGTGGCTATCTAGGGGCACTGAAAGGGTCTGGGTGGCACTTTTTGAGGCTTGGTGGCACTGTATGAGGTGGGGGGTACAGTGGGAGCTGAGGGTTAGCAGAGTTCCTGCGACCATGTTGGAGGCAGAGGGGCACAGCGGATCACTATGGGAGCTGGGTGGTGATGTGGGAGGCCGAATGGCATTGCAGGTTACTATGGGAGGATTAAGGTGGCACTATGGGAGCTGGGTGGTGATGTGGGAGGCCGAATGGCACTGCATGTCACCATTGGGGGGTTAAGGTGTCACTATGGAAGCTGGGTGGTGATGTGGTAGGTCGAGGGTAGGGTTGCCACCTCATCCCTTTAAAACAGAACACATATGCATTACACAGGTTCTGGAGGCTAATTTAATGCAGATAAGGCACCAAGTGAGATTAATTACCCCCTTAATCAGCCACAGAACCTGTGTAATTAATATGTGTTCTGTTTTAAAGGGATGAGGTGGCAACCCTAGTCGAGGGGCACTGCAGGTCACTATGGGAGGGTTGAGTGGCAATATGGGAGCTGGGTGGTGATGTGGGAGGTCGAGGGTAGGGTTGCCACCTCATCCCTTTAAAACAGAACACATATGCATTACACAGGTTCTGGAGGCTAATTTAATGCAGATAAGGCACCAAGTGAGATTAATTACCCCCTTAATCAGCCACAGAACCTGTGTAATTAATATGTGTTCTGTTTTAAAGGGATGAGGTGGCAACCCTAGTCGAGGGGCACTGCAGGTCACTATGGGAGGGTTGAGTGGCAATATGGGAGCTGGGTGGTGATGTGGGAGGCCGAATGGCACTGCGGGTCACTATGGGAGGATTAAGGTGGCACTATGGGAGCTGGGTGGTGATGTGGGAAGCCGAATGGCACTGCATGTCACCATTGGGGGGTTAAGGTGTCACTATGGAAGCTGGGTGGTGATGTGGTAGGTCGAGGGGCACTGCAGGTCACTATGGGAGGGTTGAGGAAGCACTATAGGAGCTGGGTGGTGATGTAAGAGGCCGAATGGCACTGCAGGTCATTATGGGAGGGTTGAGGTGGCACTATGGAAGCTGGGTGGTGATGTGGGAGGATGAGGGGCACTGAAGGTCACTATGAGAGGATTGAGGTGGCACGATGGGAGTTGGGTGGTAATGTAGGAGGCTGAAGGGCACTGCAGGTCATTATGGGAGGGTTGAGGTGGCACTATGGGAGCTAGGTTGTGATGTGGGAGGCCTAAGGGCACTGCAGGACACTATGGGAGGGTTGAGGTGGCACTATGGGAGCTGGGTGGTGATGTGGGAGGCCAAGGGGCACTGCAGGTCACTATGAGAGGGTTGAGGTGGCACTATGGGACCTGGGTGGTGATGTAGGTTACCGAAGGGCACTGCAGGTCACTATAGGAGGGTTGGGGTGGCACTAAGGGAGCTGGGTGGGTATGTAGAAGGCCAAATGGCACTGCTCTTCACTATGGGAGGGTTGAGGTCGCACTAAGGGAGCTGGGTGGCAATATGGGAGGCAGAGGGTCACTGTGGGTCACTATGGGAGTTGGGTGGCGATATGGGAGGCCAAGGGGCACTATGCTTGAAGTCTAGGAGGAGGTAGACCAGGTCAAGAAGTGGGTCATGGCCTGGTGGCTGTGAACCACTCTCTGGGAGTTTTTCAGTCAGGCTTCATGAGGTATGTAAATGGTCTACATCTATAGCAAGGGCATTATCCTACGCTGCAGTTTGCTTTTTATCTACAGGAGCCCCAGTACTAGACTTTATTCTGCACTTAGGTCTAGGTTTGCTTTTCTCCACCAGTGTCCAACACACACAGGGAGGTGTGAAGTGTGGAAAAGGCCCATAAATCCCTAATGGCTCTTCAAATACCTCAGTGTACACAATGTCATCCTTATCCAAACCCTGCTAATCCCACCAAAGCAAACGCCCTCCTCACTGTGTAAGTAGACAGATACCCCCTCCTCATTGTTTGAGGAGACAGGGACCCTCTCCATTATATGAGGTGACAGAGACCCCCTCAATTATATGAGGTGTCAGGGACCCCCCCTGTTATATGAGGTGACAGTAACCCCCCTCCATTATATGAGGTGACAGGGACCCCTTCAATTATATGAGGTGACAGGGACCCCCCTCCATTATATGAGATGACAGAGGCCCCCCTTTATTATATGAGGTGACAGGTGCCCCCTCTAGGATCATGGCCGGGCCCGAGTTACTGGCATTATACTCATGTTGTGAGGAAAAAGGGACCCCCTCTATAATTATATGAGGTGACAGGTGCCCCCTCCATTAGATGAGGTGACATGGACCCTCTCCATTCAATGAGGTGACAGGGACCCCCTCCATTATATGAGGGGACAGGGACCCCTCCGTTATATGAGGTGACAGGGACCCCCTCCATTATATGAGGAGACAGGGACCCAATCCATTATATGAGGTGACAGGGACCCCCCTCCATTATATGAGGTGACAGGGACCCCCTCCATTATATGAGGAGACTGGGACCTCTCCATTTTATGAGGTGACAGGGGCCACCCTCTATTATATGAGGTGATAGGGACCCCCCTCCATTGTATGAGGTGACAGGTGCCCCCTCCATTATATGAGGTGACATGGAGCCCCTCCATTATGAGGTGACAGGTGCCCCCTCCATTATATGAGGAGACAGGGACCCCCCTCCATTGTATGAGGTGACATGGACCCCCTCCATTATGAGGTGACAGGGACCCTCTCCATTATATGTGGAGACAAGTGACCCCCTCTATTATATGAGGAGACAGGGACCCATACATTATATGAGGAGACAGGGACCCCCTCCATTATATGAGGAGACAGGGACCCCCCTCCATTATTATATCTGGTGACAGGGTCAGGACCCCCCTTCATTATATGAGGAGACAGGGACCCCCCTCCATTATATGAGGTGACATGGACCACCTCCATTATATGAGGTGACAGGACCCCCCTCCATTATATGAGGAGACAGGTCCTCTTCCCTGCCTAATATGTATGTACTGAGCCATCTGTACTGATAACAACAATTCCCCACCCCCTCACTCTCCCCCCTCCCTCCTCCTCTCCCTCTGGCACATTCTACCCCAGCAACCAGCAGTCCCTTAGCAACACGGCCGGCGGCTCAGCCAATGTGACGATGCAGCACACGCCGAGCCAATGGAAAGGCGAGGCCAAAGCGAGGCCAGGAGAAGCCAGAGCCGCCATTTTCATTCCGCTGAGAGACAAAAGAGAGGAAGGAGCCGGAGAGCCGGACCTCAGGTAAAGAAATGAACGAGGCCTTCATACACCGAACCTGGGGGGTGGGGACACCGGGGTGTGGCAGGGAAGGTAATAGTACTGGATGGTGACCGGAGCACCTATCGGGGGACTTCAAGTCCCAGTATTCCCTGTCGGGTCTATTAGAGGAAACCAGTGAGGGACTAGAAGGATGCATTATCATGTGTATAAGAGGTGAACAGGACTACAAGTCCCAGAATGCCCCGTGTCGTCTACTAGAGGGGGGCAGGGGTACTACAACTCTCAGCATGCCCTGTCATGTCTACTAGAGGGGACCAGGGGGACTACAACTCTCAGCATGCCCTGTCATGTCTACTAGAGGGGACCAGGGGGACTACAACTCTCAGCATGCCCTGTCATGTCTACTAGAGGGGACCTGGGGGACTACAACTCTCAGCATGTCATGTCTACTAGAGGGGACCAGGGGGACTATAACTCTCAGCATGTCCTGTCATGTCTATTAGAGGGGATCAGGGGAACTACAACTCTCAGCATGCCCTGTCATGTCTACTAGAGGGGACCAGGGGGACTACCACTCTCAGCATGTCATGTCTACTAGAGGGGACCAGGGGGACTATAACTCTCAGCATGTCCTGTCATGTCTATTAGAGGGGATCAGGGGAACTACAACTCTCAGCATGCCCTGTCATGTCTACTAGAGGGGACCAGGGGGACTACAACTCTTGGCATGCCCTGTCATGTCTGCTAGAGGGGACCAGGGGGACTACAACTCTCAGCATGCACTGTCTACTAGAGGGGACCAGGGGGACTTAAACTCTCAGCATGCCCTGTCATGTCTATTAGAGGGGATCAGGGGAACTACAACTCTCAGCATGCCCTGTCATGTCTATTAGAGGGGATCAGGGGAACTACAACTCTCAGCATGCCCTGTCATGTCTACTAGAGGGGACCAGGGGGACTACAACTCTCAGCATGCCCTGTCATGTCTATTAAAGGTGAACAGGGGGACTACAAGACCCAAAATGCCCTGTCATGTCTATTAGAGTAAACCAGTGGGGGATTACAACTCTCAGCATGCCCTGTCATGTCTATTAGAGGGGATCAGGGGAACTACAACTCCCAGCATGCCCTGTCATGTCTATTAGAGGGGATCAGGGGAACTACAACTCCCAGCATGCCCTGTCATGTCTACTAGAGGGGACCAGGGGAACTACAACTCTCGGCATGCCCTGTCATGTCTGCTAGAGGGGACCAGGGGGACTACAACTCTCAGCATGCCCTGTCATGTCTATTAGAGGGGATCAGGGGAACTACAACTCTCAGCATGCCCTGTCATGTCTATTAGAGGGGATCAGGGGAACTACAACTCTCAGCATGCCCTGTCATGTCTATTAAAGGTGAACAGGGGGACTACAAGACCCAAAATGCCCTGTCATGTCTATTAGAGTAAACCAGTGGGGGATCACAACTCTCAGCATGCCCTGTCATGTCTATTAGAGGTTTAAAGGGGCATTACAAGTCCCAAGATTCCTTGTCAAGTCTGTTGCAAGGCGAATAAGGGGAACTACAACTCCCAGCATGCCCAGGCAGGCCAATTAGAGTAGGTCTACAATTCCCAGTGTACATGTTTAGGTCTATTGGAAGAGAACAAGGGGACTACAAGTCACAGAATGCCCTGTCAGGTCAGTTAGGAGACCAGAGGGGGTCTGTAAATCGCAGAATATCCCCATCAGCTCTGTTAGAGGTGATCAGCAGGACTACAAGTCCCAGGATGCTCTGTCAGGTCTGGTGAGAGAACAATGGAGACTACAACTGATGCATTCACACAATGTCACAGTAACCATGGAGATAAACCGACGATCAGGAATATTCCTTTGTCCCATTGTTTTGCAAATCTCTGTACACTACAAACTGTATGATTGCATGGGTTCTGATATCGCTGTTTTACTAACCTGACGCCTTATTATTCTAAATAGGAAATCTTCGATTAAAGATTTTAACTACCAGCAAGAATAAGTCCTTACATTTTAAAGAGCACCTGTCATTACAGATCCATCATGGCGGCGCCTGTTAGCGGGCGTCCACTCACCTGCTGCCGCCACGTCCCTCACCTTGTGTCACTGCCGCATCACCAGCCG
>CM056055.1:12269426-12333307 GCA_029574335.1 Rana kukunoris | reverse complement strand
TTTATGCCGCCCTAGCGTCTCTTCTTTTTTTTTTTTTTTAATTTAATGTTTATTAATTTTCATATAAACCATACAAAAGTAACGTCTTTCCATAAGAAATGATTTTTCAATCTGGTTCACATAACAAAGTCCTAGCGTATCTCTTTTACGCTACGCCGACGCAGCGCATAGAGGCAAGCATGGAATTCACAAAGCAAATGCTCCCAACTCTGCGCCGGCATATATTTCATAGGCGTAAGCCGGTGTAAGTTGAAGTAGGTAGAAGTGGGCTGGAAGTGGGCGTGATCTATGGTAATGAAGCGTGACCCCATGCAAATGATGGGCGCCAGACAAGTACTTAAACCGAACTGCGCATGCGTCGAGCCGTGGACGTATCCCCGCGCCCATGCGCACAACCACGTCAGAACAAGTACCTAAGATACGCCGGATCACTGTGTACGCCGGTAACGTAACCTACGTCCAGCCAGACCCATGTCGGCCCATATTCACAGACGTCCAACGTACAATACGTAGGCTTGTATTCCCTGGTCCATACCTTTGCATGGGTTGCGCCTTATCTATGGGGAATAACTTACGCCGAACGTAAAATTTACGCAAACTGCCTAAATCATGCACCGGCGCAAGTACGTTCGTGAATCGGCGTATCTCCCTCATTTGCATATTTGAATAGAAAATTTATGGGAGCGCCACATGCGCCCAGCGTAAATATGCGCCCACTCTACACCGGCGTAGGCAAGTTACGTCGGTGGGATGAAGTCTGTTTTTAGGCGTATCTTAGTTTGTGGGTCCCACGCACAGATACGATGGCGCATATTTGTACTTACGCGGCGTATCTGGAGATACGTCGGCGCAAGTGCTTTGTGAATCCGGGCCTTTGTGTCCAGCTTCCCCGGGCCCTCTTATGTGTAAATCTCCCTGTGTTTTTAATAGGGGCACAGGGTGACCGAGAAATCCAGTCTGATCTGTACTAATTGGACTCGCTGTACAGCTACATTGGAATGTTGTGTGTGTGTATATATATTTTGTCTCCTTTTGTTGTGTACTCTTTGCTGTGATTGTTTTGGGTGTGACTGTATTGTATTGTTCTATCATGGCTGTCTGCCTCAAATATTATGGGATGTGTAAGTGTGTTGGCTGTTTATTGATGAGAGGTTTGAATTTGGGTTGTCCCGATACCACTTTTTTGAGACCGAGTACAAGTACCGATACTTTTTTTGAAGTACTCGCCGATACCGATTACCGATGCTTTTTTTTTTAATGTCATGTGACAGTGGCAGTATTATTTTATTATTATTTTTTCCTTTTTTTTTTTTTTAACAGTGATTTATTTCTTTTTTTTAAGGGGGGGGGGGGGGGTGGATTGTCAGGCCTCGTACACACGACCGAGCTTTTCGGCAGAATCCAGCGAGAAGCTCGCTGGGAGACATATTCTGCCGAGGTTCTTGGTCGTGTGTACACTTTCGACGAGCGTCCCGTCGGGAAACTCGTCGAGCCAAAATAGAGAGCACGCTCTCTTTTCCTCGTTGTTCAGTGAGGAAATTTGGCTCGACGACCTTTTCGACCGCTCATCGGGAACCTCGTCGGGCGGAACGATGGGTTTAGCCCGACGAGGTTCTCGGACGTGTGTACGCAGGCCTCAGTGTGTTTTTTTTTTTATTTACATTTTATTTTTCATTTATTTAAAAAAAAAAAAAATTATTGCAATTTTTTTTTTTTTTTTTTTAAATCAGCCCTGTTGGGGGTCTTTGGAGAGATATCATGGGTCTTAACAGACCTCTGGCATCTCCCTTTAAGACAGACGCATCTTGATGGCCTCAAAATACACCAAACATTACATTATTTTCCTTATCCCTTTTGCAGCAGAGGCTAGCAATGTTCATAGAGAGTTTCACAGACACTCATTAGAAATCTGTCTCCCGTCCATGCAACAAATAGCGGAACTTGACACAAATTCATGTAATGGTCTGTGAAAATCTGTTGTAAAACTGTTGCAGAGTTGCCTAATACATTAGCACTATACAACTGCCGGAAATAAATGTCAGCAACATACAATTGGATGTCAGTGGACTCTGTGCGATTTCTCCAGATACCTCCTTACCCGAGGACTGCTCTGCTCTCGTCCTGCTTGTTCTGCTCTCCGCCCACTCTCCCTCCCGCCCCTCTCAGCAGTTTTCATCCCGCTCTCCACCCACTCTCCACCCCTCAGCACATTCTTAGGCCGCTCTCCACACCTCTCAGCAGTTTCTCATCCCGCTCTCCACCCACTCTCCACCCCTCAGCACGTTCTTAGGCCGCTCTCCACACCTCTCAGCAGTTTCTCATCCCGCTCTCCACCCACTCTCCACCCCTCAGCACGTTCTTAGGCCGCTCTCCGCCTCCTCTAAGCCCGCTCTCCGCCCCCGCTCTCGACCGAAAAAAAAAAAAAAGTATCAGGTGAAGCTCTCCGCCCCTCAGCACGTTCTTAGCCGGCTCTCCACCCACTCTCCGCCCCCGTCAGCATGTTCTTAGGCCGCTCTCCACACCTCTCAGCAGTTTCTCATCCCGCTCTCCACCCACCCACTCTCCACCCCTCAGCACGTTCTTAGGCCGCTCTCCACACCTCTCAGCAGTTTCTCATCCCGCTCTCCACCCACTCTCCACCCCTCAGCACGTTCTTAGGCCGCTCTCCACACCTCTCAGCAGTTTCTCATCCCGCTCTCCACCCCTCAGCACGTTCTTAGGCCACTCTCCACACCCTCTCAGCAGTTTCTCATCCCGCTCTCCACCCCTCAGCACGTTCTTAGGCCACTCTCCACACCTCTCAGCAGTTTCTCATCCCGCTCTCCACCCACTCTCCACCCCTCAGCACGTTCTTAGGCCGCTCTCCACACCTCTCAGCAGTTTCTCATCCCGCTCTCCACCCACTCTCCACCCCTCAGCACGTTCTTAGGCCGCTCTCCCCCTCCTCTAAGCCCGCTCTCCGCCCCCGCTCTCGACCGAAAAAAAAAAAAAGTATCAGGTCAAGCTCTCCGCCCCTCAGCACGTTCTTAGCCGGCTCTCCACCCACTCTCCGCCCGTCAGCATGTTCTCAGGCCGCTCTCCACCTCCTCCAAGTCTGCTCTCTGCCCCCTCTCAGCCCCTTGTCACTGAAAAAAAAAAAAAAGTATCGGGCGAAGCATCGGGTCATTTGCGCGAGTACAAGTACTCACGCAAATGCTCAGTATTGGTCGAGATACAGATACTAGATACAACCCTAGTTTGAATACACCTGACCTGTGTGTCTATTGTCATTGGACAGTTTTACCTGCCCTGAATCCAAGGGTGGGGGGGGGGAAGTGTCTCAGAGTTGGATATCTGTGTACATTTGTGATAATAAATCAGTTTGTTGTTGTTCACCCTACACTGTGTTACGGCTGGTGACTGGGTGAGCTAAGGGGTCTTGGATAGTGCTGGTTCTGGACAGAGGAAGCATCGACGGTGGACATAGTCCTGTTGAGCCTGAGAGTTCATTACAGTCCCCAATGGGGAAATTCCCCCTTACGTCCACCTACCACCACGACAGGAAATTCAGGCTTATTTCCCCAATGGGAATAGGGAGGACAACAAGGCACTTTAATATAGTATAGTAGGAAGGGTTGGAACCTCTGTCAGGATTCTGTTGCTCATTTTAGATGACAAACCTTGACCTCCCTCTATCAAAAATGAGAAAAATAAAAAAAAACTCTAGTTGGATGTTTGGTTTCAATGTACGAATGCCTAAATTTTTATTTTTTTGGTTCAAGGCAAAAGAGATTCCTGGAGTGAAAATCTTCCAGTCAAGCTCGCCCATTTATTTTGCAAATGCGGAGCTGTTCTCCAAAGCCCTGAAGATGAAGGTGAGGGGTGCCTTTGTTTTTCCGTCCTTACAACCAGTTGTGAATTTGCAAGTTTGGAAATGCCGTTCCATGAACCAAAATGACGTCCATTGTGAGCAAAAAAATAATAATTTAATTTACAAACGTGTCTTTCAGATGGGGGTCAATGTGGACAAACTGATTGAGAAGAAGAAAAAAGCCATTCAGAAGAGGAAGAAAGGCCTTCACAAAGTCATGAACCTGGCCAAGATCATCCTTGCCAAGACCCAAAAGGTGAGCGGTGAGTAGGGTGACCACATTTCCAAACTCCCATTCAGGGACACCCTCCCTTCCCAAAAATCAGCTTGTGCTGTAACGAATCACAGCACAGTGATTGGACACAAGAGGCGGGATTTATGATTTCTCCAATCACAAGCAGGGGGTGGGGATTGTGCTCCTCCAGGCATTCCCGTCCAGGACAAGTACTGTCAGTGAGTAAAGCGGTGATGTGGCAGCCTTTTTTTGGAGGCATCAGATTGGCCTGGGGGGGGGGGGGGGGTAGCTGTGTCAGTTTTATTCCGGGACACTGTATTGTCCTGGAATGAATGTGCCCGAGACAGACCTGCAAAATGAGGGACTGTCCCGGGACAATCCGGGACACGTGGTCACTCTACCCGGCACGCTGCATCATTGATTTGATTGACAGCGGCAGGAGCCAATGGCTGCACTGCTATCAATTATCCAATGAAGAGCCGACTAAAGCTCGGTAGTTTTCTGCAGGTAGTCTGTAGTGGGTGGAGCCTGCTGGGCTCCTCCCACAGCTCTGTAAAGCACAGTGATGAGGTAATTTCAACTTTTACAAGGTAATATCGGAGTATGCAAAGGTATTTTGTGCACACAAAGTGGATTTGTATCACTTGTGGCTATTGAAGAATATATCCAAGTTCAGTCAGTGATTTAGTAGCTGCTTTTTTTAGGCTACCAGATGTGTAATTTGCTTCCTTTTTGTATTTTCTATGCAGGGAAGCGGTTTGGAATTTCTGACCAATGCAGAAGGGGTCCTCGGAAGCCTAAAATCCATTAGCGAGTCCATCCCACAGACTCCGCCCACCCTTCGCTCTCTTGGCCTGGAGAGACTCGACTTCAGCTACCTAATCCTGGACTTCTCAGCCGTCAGCTTCATAGACACCGTTGGGGTGAAAATGTTAAAAATGGTGAGGGTGACAGTGTTGGCGTAAAAGCAAGTCTGCATTTTAAAGATAACTTTAAAGGCAGAACCCCCAACAGTTTTTATCATAAACTCTGGGGTGGGTATTGAGGAGCGCCTAGCACAAAAGTTCATATCGCTTAGAGGTCTTTATGAAATGTCTTAAGGTATAGAGCCAGGGTTTCAGACTGGCAGCCCTCCAGCTGTTGCGAAACTACAGGCCCCTTCATGCCTGTGGGAGTCATGCTTGTAACTGTCAGCCTTACAATGCCTCATGGAACTTGTATTTTTGCAACAGCTGAAGGGCCACCAGTTTGAGACCCCTGGTATAGAGCATCAAATATATTCAACACGTTTCGGGGAAGACCTCCCACTTCCTCAGGAATAATATGTAAAGATTTTTTATCATGGGAGGTTCACTATTTAATACGGTCTGTGCCTTCTTGTCCTAGTGGCAACGAATACTGCAGGTGAGGTGACAGTGGTATCACCAACAGAAATTAAAATTTGAGAGAAGTAATAAAACTCTGGGCTTAGCCAATCTTCACCTTCCCGTCCCCACCAGAGGACCCCAACTATTTAGGTTTTTGTATTTTCTTTTTATGTCTACCTTTTTTTAAATGTATTCAGGCCAGTCAGGGGACCTCTCACATTTCCTCTTCCTCCTTTTCTCATGCCCCAGGAGTCCTCTCTTAATACAAAGAGCACCACTGGCATTATGATGTCAGTTCCCCTTTGCCTAAATGCAATAGGAATGAATAAGACTGTCGGGACCTGCATCAACTGCTGGGGCCACCTCCCATAGTGGGAGGTTGTAGTTCCAGTGTCCACCAGTGGGTGTCTCCCAACAGCCAGAAGATTCCAGTAATCAGTCTCCACCTGATGCTGGCTGCTGGGAGGGTATTGATTCAGTTTTTTTTGATTTGCTGCCAGATACTGCTTGACACTTATCCTGAGCTTAGATCCTGATCTTGCTCATCTGTTCCCTACATGCAGTGGTGGCTGCTCATATGGGGCTCAGCTCCCCTAATCTCTATGCACCCAGACCCTAATCTCCATTCAGGGCGCCGGAATATGTGTTTTTTTTTTTTAGAGGCACCTGATTAGAGCCTGAGGTTTATTTGACTTCAAAATGGGTGGGCTCGGGGCGAAGAGCACTGTGCCCCGAGCCCACCTACTTGTGTGACATTAGCGAATTAATGTCTTCCTGCTTCTCCTCACGGCCAATCAGGAATCGGGTATCAAGACCCAATTGGCCAGGAGGAGAAGCGACTTTAGAATATTCAAATCTCGCAGGTGGACAGGAACAGAGTTGGGAATCTTGGCAAGTAGCTTTCACACTTGGAGAAGTTTTTTTTTTTTTTGATCCAGCGTTTTATAGAAGGGAGGTGCAAGGTCTGCTTCAATGAGGTATGTTACTCTATTGACGCTTTTCATTCTCTTATTTTAGGTTTTTGAAGAATTTCGGGAGATTGAAGTTGAGATGTATCTTGTACACTGTCCATGTAAGTTAATTATGGTTTTAGTGTATATATTAATAACCTTGATTTGCGTTACATTTCACATTCGAAAAACAGACAAAAAACATCTGTTAAAGTTAAAAGGTGAATTTTAGGCCTGAAATTAACTTGAAACCCCATTATATTAAATAAATATAATTATGGAAGTGGCAATTTTTTATTTGTCCAATTTTTTTGGTGTTTTTGAAGCTTACATTTTAACAAAAAAAAAAATCTCTAAAGACTAGACTTTCGTTATCTTTTTTTTTATCTTTAAATTATAGCAAGTTTGTGTGTACTAAATTTAGTTTGAGATTTTTTTTTCGTAAAAATGTAAGCTACAAAAACACATAAAAAAAAATTGCCGCTGCCTTCAAAATGTCACACTCCTCGAGAAAGGTGAACATTATTATGACAATTAAATAGGGAGAGCTTTGAATGAATGAATGAATGAATGAATGAAAAACTTATATAGCGCGGCACATGCGAACTGAATCGCCTCTGGGCGCTTGTTGTTTCTGTCTCTCTGGTCATCAAAAGAGCAGAGTTTTTATCTGTCTTCTGAAGCTCAGGTGGTTTTCCTCCAACCGAATGCTGGTTGGTAAAGCGTTCCATAGTCTGGGACCTTGGAAAGCAAACCTTCTTTCTCCTTTGGAAAAAACCTTTACAGCTCATCTGTTGAGAAAACCGTAAATAATGGCCCTAGAATTAGTTTTGACTATTCTATGACTAGAGGAGACATATCGCTGTTCCTAACTAATAGGAACACACAATCTGCCTCTCCTCTCCTGACACAGACAGATCCCCGTTCTGTCTCTCCTGACACACACAGACCCCCCGCTATAATATTTTTTTAGAATGATAGTGAATGGAGCTTTGATGACTAATGAAACTGTAGGTGTATGTTGTGACATGTCAGGAATACAGGATAATGAAAGGTCCTCTTCAATCTGTTTTAGAGGGTTGGTCTGCAAAAGTGAACACCTGACTAATGCAGAACTAAAGTGGTTGTAAAGGTTTGTGTTTTTTCACCTTAAAGGAACACTAAAGTCAGATTTTTTTTTTAAATAACAAACATGTTATACTTACCTCCACTGTGCAGCTCGTTTTGCACACAGTGGCCCCTAACCCTGTCTTCTGGGGTCCCTCGGCGGCTGTCTCGGCTCCTCCTCGCAAAAGCTTTCTACCTTCATGCGAGCGAGCTTGCATGGTGGAAAGCTTTTGCGAGCGCACTCCCGTGATACAGCGGCGGCCATAGCCGCCGACTGTATCACTCAGCTCCGCCCCCCGGCGCGCCGCATCACCCGCTGTGAATGACAGCAGCGCCAGCCAATGGCCAGTCAACAGCCAGGCTGGGAACTGAAGAGGATGATGAGCACGCGCCCGGGAATTTTGAACGGTCCGGTAAGTAAAACGGGGGCTCGGGGGGGGGGGGGGGGGGGGCGGTGCTGTCAGATGTTTTTTTAACTTAATGCATAGGATGCATTAAAGGGGTGGTTCACCCAAAAACCTTTTTTTAATATTAGATTGAGCCTCGTTATGTCAAGGGGAATCGGGTGTGTTTTTTACAATCGAAGCAGTACTTACCGTTTTAGAGATGCATCTTCTCCGTCGCTTCCGGGTATGATCTTCTGGTCTGGGCATTCCTATTTGATTGACAGGCTTCCGACAGGCTTCCGAAGGTCGCATACCTCGCGTCACAAGTAGCTGAAAGAAGCCGAAAGCCGGTGCGGCTCTATACGGCGCCTGCGCACCGTCGTTCGGCCTGTCAATCAAATAGGAACGCCCAGTCCCGAAGACCATACCCGGAAGCGACGGAGAAGATGCATCTCTAAAACGGTAAGTACTGCTTCGATTGTAAAAAAAAAACACCCGCTTCCCCTTGACAAAACGAGCCTCAATCTAATGTTAAAAAAAAGGTTTTTGGGTGAACCACCCCTTTAAGGTAAAAAAACTTTTACCTTTACAACCCCTTTAATGCATTCTATGCATTAAAGTGAAAAAAAAAAAAACACCTGGCAGTCACAGGGCCCCCCAGCCCCCCCCCACATTTTACTTACCTGAGCCCGTTCACCTGCTCGGCTCATCCCCGGCGTCCTCTTCACGATGGAGTCCCGGTGTCTTGTCGATCTGGTTCCCTTATCTAGATGGTTCCCTGCTTGACTGCACAGGCGTGGATGAAGCCCACGGAAATTGCCGAACCTCGGGCGGCATCCAGGCTCATTCCTTAACATCCCCGTGGATTGGAGGATGTTAAAAAAAGAGCCAGGAGGCCGAGCGAGCGCAGCGAGCCGTCCAAGTAAAGCGAGGACATGAGGCCGACTGGCCACTTACCTCAAATTCAATATGTAATGATCATTAATTAATCTTATTCTTCGCTTTGCAGCAGCCGTGTTACGACAACTGGAGAGCAGCAATTTCTTTAATGAGAACATCACCCCGGCTTCCATCTTTGCCTCCATCCATGATGCCGTTTCCTATATATATTTCCTTTCCAGCGGACAGAACAGTGACTCCAGCTCACTCCAGGAAATCACAGCAATCTAACCAAAATCCATTCTTTGGAGAAGACAATAGAAGGCTAATATCTACCCTATGGACTACGGACACAATAAATAGCCCATTTCATCTCTAATTCAGCTCTAGGGTCGTCAGTTCGAGTCCCAACCTCGGCACTACCTGCATGGAGTTTGCATGTTCTCCCTGTGCGGGTTTCCTCTGGGTACTCCAGTTTTCTTCCACACTCCATAGACATGCTGGTAGTGGCTCCTGTTTATATAGCCCTGGTATGTGTATGTATGAATGCAAGTTATTGGATTTGGATTGTAAGCTCCTTGGGGGCAGGGACTGATGTGAATGTACAATATATATGTAAAATTGATAGCGCTATGCAAGTATTTGTGATAAATAAAATAATTCCTATACATATAATACATATATAAAAACCAGGGGTGTCCAAACTTATTTAAAAGAGGGCCAGATTTGATGAAGTGAACATGCGTGAAGGCACCTTTACTTTAAGAGGGTAGTTTTAGGGGAAAAAAAACGTAACATTTTAAAGAACTGTAAAGCAGAATAAGGGGCAGTGCCCATCAATGCAGCTTAATCAGTGCTCAGCTGCAGCCTCACCATTGCCATGAATACAGCCTCACCAGTGCCCCTAAAGCAGCCTCACCAGTGCCCCTAAAGCAGCCTCACCAGTGCCATGAATGCAGCCTCACCAGTGCCATGAATGCAGCCTCACCAGTGCCCCTAAAGCAGCCTCACCAGTGCCCCTAAAGTAGCCTCACCAGTGCCATCAGTGCAGCCTGATCGATGCCCATCTGCAGCCTCGGAGGGGACAGGGAGGGGTGGCAGGACAAGCGCCAACAGATTACATACAGGAGAATCTCCTGTTTACTCGGCGGCCTCTTTATTTCAAAGTCCCGCCTCCTATTATAGACAGAACAGTCATCCAATGCCAGCCCAGGAGACGGGACTTCCTTTTACAGATGCTGCAGAGTGAATGAGAGATTCTCATGTATATAATCTGATGACACTCATCCCGCCCCTCCCTGTCCCCTCTGAAGTAGCACCAATAAATACGGGGGCCACAAATTACCAGGGGGCCGTATTAAACCAGAACATGGGCTGCCATTGGCTGGACTTTGGACATGCCTGATGTAAACAATAAGTAAAAATCTCATTAATCTTTAACATATTAATCTCACTCAAATGTAATTTTCAATGTTTTTTTTTTAATCTGAAGGTTTTGTTAAAATAATATTTGGTGATTCTGCCATGAAGGTCCTTGTTTAAGCACTTCCTGTCATAGGGTGACAAGGCTCTGTCATTGACTCCCTATTGTTCTACTGCATTATCAACCTGCTACATGGACGTCTGATGGAGACTGTTTCAACATACATTACACATTGGCGGTAAGAGGTGAGGAGGGACTAGAGAGAGAGAGAGAAGGATCAGCAGAGCTGGGGGTTACTAATGTGTAGGGGATCAGCAGATCTGGGGGCTACTACTGAGCAGCAGATGAACAAAGCTGCGGGGTAATACTGAGCGGGGCATCAGCAGAGTTTGGGTTTGCTATTGAGCAGGGGATCAGCAGAACTGAGGGTTACTATTGAACTGGGGATCAGCAGAGCTGAGGGTACTACTGAGTGGGCCATCAGTTGAGCTGGGGGTTACTATTAAGTGAAAGATCAGCAGAGCTGGCAGTTACTACTGAGTGGAGGATAAGCAAAGCTGGGAGTAAGGCCGCATACACACGAGGAGACATATCCGATGAAAACGGTCCGACAGACCGATTTCTGTCTTTTGATCGGATATGTCCGCTGAAACTGGTCTGCGGACCAGTTTCAGCAGATATGTTTGATCGTGTGTAAGCGGCCTAAGAGGTGAGCAGAGACCAGTGAGAGAGGAGGATCAGCAAATCAGAAGATCAGCAGAGCTGGGGGTTAGCAATGAGCAGTAAGCATAGCGCCCAACTGTCCCTGATGTTGAGGGACTGTCCCTGATTTGAAAGAAAGTCCCTCTGTCCCCTCATTTGTCCCTCAATTTGGTCTGATCTGTAGGTATTTCAAGGAGGCCTCCCCCCCCCCTGCCAATCCTAGTTGGGGATTGGCCAGGGCTCCCTGAGACACCTCAAACAACTCCACCTCTCTTCCCCTCCTCTTCTTCTAGAATCCTCTAGAAGAAAGAGGGAGGTAACAGTGAGGTAAAACTGTCTGAGTCATAGCTGGTACTCTAGCCACTCCCAGCCCACACAAACCAAAAATAAACACCTGCTCAAATTGACGTACACTTACCAAAGAAAAAAAAAAAACGTCTCTAGCACCTACCCAGGTAGAGGTGCTACACTGCGCCGGGGTGCTACTGGGCTCTTTAAAACAAACAGAAATCAACATGCACAGGGCATTTGCCAAAAGCTTCAAAAAGGCATCATATAAGCATCAAAACCACATAAAAAAAAGCAAGGCAAGTGAAAACACGCTCTTAGCGCCATTCAGTTATCGACTTTCATATTGTTAATTCGTAGTATAATCTTTATAGGGTCTCAAATGTACTTCTGCAGAAACTAGCCCAATGGGATTATCTTCTGGTGCTTGCAGACATGATATTGATTAATTGTGGGGTTATTAACCACTTCAGATCCGAACTTCCGGGTGGGCGTCCTGCTGTGCCCGCTGTGTCACGCAGGTGCCGATGCCTGTGCCTGGCGGCCGCGATGTCCGCCAGGTACCCGCGATCGCCAGTCACAGAGCCAGGGACGTGGATCTGTGTGTAAACACAGACATCTACGTCCTGTCAGGCAGAGGGAGAGGAGACCGATGCTGTGTCCCTTGTACATAGGGACACAGATCGGTCACCTCCCCCAGTCAGTCCCCTCCCATCACAGTAAGAATCACTCCCAGGGCACACACTTAACCCCTTCCCTGACAGTCACATTTATACAGTAATCAGTGCATATTTATAGCACTGTTCGCTGTATAAATGTGAATGGTCCCAAAACAGTGTCAGTGTCAAAAGTGTCCGCGGCAATATCGCAGTCCTGACAAAAATTGCAGATAAAAAAAAAATCATAAATCTATTCCCTATTTTGTAGACGCTAGAACTTTTGCGCAAACCAATCAATATACGCTTATTTACCAAAAATATGTAGAAGAATATGTATCGGCCTAAACTGAGAAAAAAATAAAAATAAATTGGTATATTTATTATAGTAAAAGGTAAAAAAGATTGGCCCGGATTCACAGAGAGTGGGCGCACATTACGCCGCCGTAACGCAACCGGCATACACCACGCCAACGCAGCGCAGAGAGGCAAGCACTAAATTCACCAAGCTATTGCTCTCAACTCTGCGCCGGCGTAGCGTAATTTCGAAGGCGCAGGCCGGCGTAAGTGGAAGTAGGTGGAAGTGGGAGTGACCCCATGTAAATGATGGTCCGAGCATGGCGCCGTGTTTATACACCCGGCTTATCACGAACTGCGCATGCTCACAACTACGCCTGCACAACTGCCTAAGCTACGCCGGATCACCTTGTACGCCCAATACGCCTCCTTTATGGGGAATAACTTTGCGCCGGACTTGCACACCGCGCGTAGCCTGCGCCAAGCGACGTACGTTCGTGAATCGCCGTATTTGCATATTTGAATGCCCAATCAATGGGAGCAGCAACATGCGTCCAGACGAAAATGCGCCCATGTTACGCCGGGGTTAGTAAGATACGTCGGCGTAGGGTGGCCAGTTTTTGGGCGTATATTGATTTGTGACTCTGACGCACACATACGCCGGCGCACATTTGCACTTACGTCGGCTTAACTTGATATACGTCGGCAGAAGTGCTTTGTAAATCCAGGCCACTGTGTTTTTTTCAAAATTGTTGGCCTCTTTTTGTTTATAGCGCAAAAAATTAAAAAAACGCAGAGGTGATCAAATACCACCAAAAGAAAGCTCTATTTGTGGGGAAAAAAATTATAAAAATGTAATTTGGGTACAGTGTTATATGACCGCGCAATTGTCATTCAAAGCGCGTCAGTGCTGAAAGCTGAAAATTGGTCTGGGCAGAAGGGGGGTTTAAGTGCCCAGAAAGGAAGTGGTTAAATAAAAAACTAACAAAAATAAATGATAAAAACAGAAGAGAAAAAAAAATGCAACATATGTGATGGACCAATGTGGTGGAATCGCATTACTCACCATGTCCAGTGCTTGCACCATAACATAATGAAGACTTAATTATAGACTTGCTGCACCCATAAACATCAACGCTGGGCGCTCTGATATTTGCACAAATCTTTACTATTGACTGAATTGGCAGCATTGGAAATTAAAGTCCGATTGTGTTTTCTGTCTATGGGCCAGATTCAGGTAGAGTTAGGCTGGAGTATCAGTGATTCTCCAGCCTAACTGTCACTTTAAGCCGGCGTTTCTGTTTTCTGTAACCAGAAAACAAAAAACGCCGGGTTGGAGTTCCGATGCGAGCGGCGTAATTGAATTTCGCCATCGCATCGCAACTTTAATTTAAAAATGGCGCCGAGGGCGTTCCCGCTGATTAACGCCGAAAAAATATGTTAATCAGCGGGAATCGGCAATTCACGATCGTATTCGGGCGCGACGCAGTGACTTTCCGACGTTTCCGTAAGCGATATGCGGCGTAAAGATAAAGCAGCCCCCTAGTGGAGTATCCTATGTTAAGTATAGCTGTCGCCATCGCGTCGGAAAAAAAAAAAATTGCGTCGCTTGCGTAAAACGTCCATGAATGGGGATTTGACGTCATTGACGTTCACTGACAGAATTTGGGGCATGCGCACTGGGATGCATTGACAGTCGACGCATGCGCAGTACGTTCGCCGCGGGATCGCGCTTAGTTTAAATAATACAAGCCCCGTACCCGCCCAATTTGAATTCCGCCGGCTCATTTGCGATACGCTGCCGCAACTTTAGGAGCAAGTGCTTCATGAATAACAGCACTTGCTCCTAAAATTTCGCCAGAGTAACGTAAATGAGAAGCGTTACTCCAGCTTAAAGATGCTCCCATCTACCTGAATCTGGCCCTATATATATATATATATATATATATATATTTTGGCAAAAGCAAACAGAGCGACACAAAACAAAGCCGATCGTCCATTTTTCTTGAATAGCACAGTGGGCTACAAGTGTCGTGTTTTATAAACACGGGTTAAACAAACAAAAAAAAAAGCCATGTATTGATAAATAACAGATGAAAAGTTCAATGACCTGAATCATGGAGTTCTATAGTGAGGGCAGCCAGCGGCCGGTTCTACGAGCGGAGTCAAGGAGCTCAATAGTGCCGGCAGGCAACGGCCATTAGTCTGCAATGGAAATAAATGGCCATTCAAACACGATCAATGAAAGATCAATAAACAGAAAAAGTATAAAGAAAATTGTTCTTTTATACCTAGTAATGTTGCAGACTGGGCGGATCATGCTTGGCTAGTAGCAAGCATAGCGCCCAATAGACATGTGCAATTAGTTTAGTTCCAAATTCGTTTATCGAATTTGACAAATTGGTTAATTCTGAAATTTCTGAATTTTTAAATTTTCGAATTTCCGAAATCTTCTCATTTCCGAATTCCGATTCTTCCAATTTCCTGAATTTCCGAGTTTCTGAAAAAGACAAAAAAACAAAACAAAAACGACTGACACGAAAACAACGAATTTTTCGGCAGTGCACATGTCTAGCGCCCAACTGTCCCTGATTTCGAGGGACTGTCCCTGATTTGGAGCAATGTCCCTCTACCCCTTTTTTTTCCTCATTTGTCCCTCTCACTTTGGTCTGATCTGTATAGTTGTATATAAAATGCACTTTTTATCTATCAAAAATTGTTTCCCAGCCCTAAACCTTTCACCTGATTTCTAAATTGCTGCATTTTTGTCAAAGGCCAATATAAAGAAATAGTAGTGGTAAAAATAAAAAATTCACTTGTGGGTTTAACCAATCATTTTCTTTGTATAAATCTCCTTTAACCAGTTGCTGACCACCTACCACATATTATTTACTGCGGCAGGTTGGCTCTATTGCTCAGAATCACATACCTGTATGACAGTTCATAGCCACCGGGTGGCGCAATCCTGCGCTGATTGGACAGAAGGGATGGCAATCAGCGGGTCCGGCGGACCCGATGTCCGCCGGCCAGCCGCGATCGTTCCCCAGAGAGCAGAGCGGCAGAGCAGCGATCTGCCTATGTAAACAAGACAGATCACCGCTCTGACAGGGAAGAATATGGAGATGTCGGGTTGATTTACTAAAACTGGTGCACACAGAATATGGTGTAGCCGTGCAAAGTAACCAATCACCTTCTGGGTTTTATTGACAAAGCTTAATTGAACAAACTGAAGATAGAAGCCGATTGGTTACTATGCAAAGTTGTACCAAAATCTGTGTGCACCCCTTGTGTTCCTGCTAAGCAAGAACACCGATCTCTGTCTTCATCCAGTCAGACCATCCCCCGCACAGTTGGCAAACACCAGCTAGGAGCACACTTAACTCCTTGATTTGTCTGCCGCAATGTCGCAGTCCCGCTAAAAAGAAAATTGCTGATCGCTGCCATTACTAGGAAAAAATGCCCAAAAAAATCCCATTGTTTGTAGACACGATAATTAGTACAGTGACAGTGCATAATTTTAGCACTGATCACTGTATTGGTGTCACTGGTTCCCAAAAAGTGTCAGTTATGCCGCGTACACACGATCGGATTTCCGATGGAATTTTCTGTCGGGATTCCGATGAAGCTGACTTTCATCAGTCTTGCCTACACTGTATCAGACTAAATTCCGACCGTCCAAAACGCGGTGACGTAAAACACTACTACGAGCCAGGAAAAATTAAGTTCAATGCTTCTGAGCATGCGTCGACTTGCTTCTGAGCATGCGTAGATTTTTCTCCGATGGAGTTCCATACAGACGATCGGAATTTCTATCGTTTTACTTTTAATCGGAAAAATTCAAAACATGTTCTATTTTTTTATACACCGATGGAAAAAAAGTCCGATGGGCCATCGGACTTTTTTCATCGGAAAATCCGATTGTGTGTACACGACATAAGTGTCTGATTTGACTGACGCAATGTCGCAGTCCCACTATAAGTCGCTGCCATTACTAGTAGAAAAAAAAAAAAGCCTCCATAAAAATATCCCATAGTTTGTAAACATTGTAACTTTTGCGTAAACCAATCAATGTACACTTACTGTTTTTTTTTTTTTTTACAAAAAAATATGTTGCAGAATATTTATTGGCCTCAACTGATGAAGAAATTCTTTTTTTTTTTTTATTGGATGGGTTTTATTGAAGAAAGTAAAAAATATATTTTTTTTTTTTTCAAAATTGTGTGTATTTTTATTTTATTTTTTTACGCAGAAAATAAAAAACACAGATCAAATACCACCAAAAAAAGCTCTATTTGTGGCAAAAAAAAGGACATAAATTGTATTTGTGTACAGAGTCGCAATTGTCAGTTAAAGTAACGCAGTGCCGTATCGCAAAAAAATGGCCTGGTCATGAAGGGGGTAAAACCTGGGGGTGAAATGGTTAAGGGGGTGTGTCTTATGCCTACATACTAGAGCTGCACGATTCTGGCTAAAATGAGAATCACGATTTTTTTGCTTAGAAGATGGGTCACAATTCTCTCATGGCGTAATATCATCTTTCACATTAAAACAAAACAAAAAAAATGGGCTAACTTTACCGTTTCGTTATTTTATTATAATCATTTTATTCATTGAAGTATAATTTTTCCCAAAAAATTGCATTTGAAAGACCACTGGGCAAATACAGTGCGACATCAAATATTGCAGCAATTGCCATTTTATCCCCTAGGGCAGTAATGGGGAACCTTGGCACCCCAGATGTTTTGGAACTACATTTCCTATGATGCTCCACTACACTGCAGAGTGCCTGCGCATCATGGGAAATGTAGTTCCAAAACATCTGGGGTGCCAAGGTTCACCATCACTGCCCTAGGGTCTCTGCTATAAATATATATAATGTTTGGGGAGTAATTTTCTAGCAAAAAATATTGATTTTAAATTAAGAAACAATTGGCAGAAAACAATTTGGACTATAAGTGGTTAAACTTCCTGCATTTACACACAGAAGTTTGCTCCAAGAAGGAAGTTAGTTACAATGTTTCATGTTGTTACAAACTTGGCAGATTTTCTTTACACACAGAAGTTGATCCCTTTGATCCAAGAAGGAAGCATTAGTTACAATGTTTCCTGTTAAGTTTCTGGCAGACTGCCCGGATATTTTCTTTTGACAGCTGAAAGTCTCTCCACTTGTTATATGAAAGAATCAGCAAACTCTGCATTGGAGGGGGGGGGGGGGGGTTGAATCGAGATCACGATTTTTTAATTAATTGTGCAGCTCTACTACATACCTTTGCTAATCGGGGTACCTCAAAAAGTTTGGATGTGTGCATTAAAGGGGCTGTAAAGGTACGATTTTTTTTCCTTAAATAGCTTCCTTTACCTTAGTGCAGTCCTCCTTCACTTACCTCATCCTTTCATTTTTGCTTTTAAATGTCCTTATTTCTTCTGAGAAATCCTCACTTCCTGTTCTTCTGTCTGTAACTCCACACAGTAATGCGAGGCATTCTCCCATGGTGTGGAGTGTCGTGCTCGCCCCCTCCCTTGGACTACAGGAGAGTCATGATGCTCTCTACGTTGCAGATAGAGAAAGGAGCTGTGTGTTAGTGGGCATCCTGACTCTCCTGTAGTCCAAAGGAGGGGGTGAGCACGACACTCCACACCAGGGAGAAAGCCTAACATTACGGTGTGGAGTTACAGACAGAAGAACAGGAAGTGAGGATTTCTCAGAAGAAATAAGGACATTTAAAAGCAAAATGGAAGGATGAGGTAAGTGAAGGAGGACTGCACTAAGGTAAAGGAAGATATTTAGGGAAATAAAAATTGTACCTTTACAACCCCTTTAAGTACATAACATTTCAGGCAGAAGCAGCCAATCAGTGGGATGCTAATTTAAAAAATCGATCACATGACTAATGCCTAGGCTCTTCAGCTTTACAGCATCCTAGAACACCAGTTTCTGCGGAAAATATTTTTTTTATTTATTTAATGCTTTCTGTTGTTACCCTTTATGATCTTGAAGCCCAATTCCAGGCTAAATTATAAAAGCTTCCCAGGTGTTATAAATAATTAAAACTTACCTGCAATCCAGGGCTGTCTGCCGCAGTACCTTGGATTTTCCACAAGATGTCCTCAGTCTTCCTGGTTGTGTGACACTCAGCATCATTTAAAGCTGTAGCTAGCCCAAAACCATTTTTTTATATATATATATTGCAGTTTACCAATTATTAGTTATGGTGGCTGCATTCATTTTCTCTTTTTTTTTAGGCTCCCCCCCCCCCCTCAGTTTTCACATGATGATCTGGCCATGAGCGTCACTGATGGGCACTGATATGCAGCACTGATGGGCATCGATAGGCAGCACTGATGAGTGGCACTGATGGGCATTAATAGGCAACACTGATGGGCATTGATAGGCAGCACTGAAGGGTACTGATATGCATTGATAGGCAGCACTGATGGGCATAACTGATGGGCACAGACTGGTGTCACTGGTGGGCATTGTTGGGGCTGCATTGTAATCAGGGCACTGATGATCCCGATTACGTTTTTACATCTTCCCTGTGAGGAGATGCCGCCGATCGGATCTCCTCACCCTCTGTCAGAGTGAGGCGAGAAAATCCGATAAACGGCACTTCCTTGTTTACATGTGATCAGCTGTGATTGGACACAACCGATCACATGGGTGAAGGGGCATGGCTCTTTGCCGAGATCGGGGTCATGCGGGTGCAGGTGCACGACCGTGGCTAAACTGGGCGCCGTCATATGACGTTGTCCCAGAACAAGAGCTGCACCACTCCACCGTCATTTGAGGACCATCTAGAGACAATGCTGCATTAGATAGTGCTGACTATCATTGGAAACGAGCATGCAACTTGGTGCCATCTAGTGGTCAGATTGCTGTATCCCCCCCGCCCCTCCATTTGCACACAACAAATTCTCAGTTTGCCTTTACAAACCCAGATATTAACTTCATTAGCAGCAGCGTGCTGCACATAGCAGGCTCCACCCACTTCAGGCTGCCTGCAGAAACTACAGGAGGGGGGCGGAGACAAGACCAGTCACCCTGCACAAGGAGAGAGAGCAGCAGTGAGCGGTCTTTATTACAGATAGCTTCACACTCAGTGGTGGCTGGTGCTCAACATTTTTTGGGGGGGCGCAAACAAACTGAAAAGAAAAAAATCATCAATTGCAGCCACTGTGCCCATCAAACGCAGCCACTGTGCCCATTAAACCCAGCCACTGTAAACATCAACTGCTGCCAGTGTTCCCATCAATTTCTGCCACTGTGCCCATCAATTGCTACCAGTGTGCCCATCAACTGCCGCCAGTGTGCCCATCCCCCACTTACCTTGTCTCGGTGAGGCAGCGGGTCACGACGGCGATGTCCTCCACGCTCCTCGATGTCTTCTCCCGTCCTCTCTTACCATCCTCTGCTATGATTGGATGCCTGAAAGGCGTCCAATCACAGCGCCTGTCGTTTCAGCCAATCAGGTGACAGACTTGAGCACCTGTTTGGCTGAGAGGCGGTTCAGCATTATCAATTTGCTTTCCTAACATAACGCTGAGTAAACAGCGAGCACCCAGCATGGCGCCTGCTGTTCACCTTTTTGGACGCCTACGGCTCTAATCCGGTGCTTCCAAAAATCACCCCCCCCCCCCCGCGCTGTAATTCAGGCGCCCGGTGCCCGAAAAGGGGTCGGGCACCGGAATAGGGGGTGGCAGTGGTGACCATAGATAGATTCCGGCATTGCATGAATCTATCTATTGGTGATAGAGAGGTGGCAGGAGAGAGGGGGCGGCGCCCGTGCGCCCCTTCTGGACGCACCGCCACTGCAAGTCACACTGGATTACTGCACAGATCTGGGAGAAATACAGAAAGCACAAGAGATTCAAGAAGAAGACACAGGACTGATATTTAGATGATTGTTTATCTCAGAGTTCAGCACCAAGAAGTAGATCACAGGGACAGATGATGAGCCTCATGGAGAGAAGATATTACGGACATCCTAGTGGATCATACAATAGAATATGATCAATGAGGTCATAGTAAGAAGAGCTGGCTATGTGACGATTGGAGGAGGGGGGGAGGATGCTGAATGTTACAATGTAACCACAGGGGGGGTCTTGTGATCTCCTCGCGGTGAATGGACATTGTAATTTCCGGCTCTTCAACAATACAGAACACAGAGAACATTGTCTCCGTCATGTCTGAACATGGAAGAGCCGAGGGGAGAGGGGAATGAAAACAATGGGATGAGCCTGGAACGCCTCTACCGCGGGATTCTGGGTAGGGATGAGCGACCATCAGAAGCCGAGGAAAGAATCTTTGCATTCTGGCTAGGATATAGAAATATATGCAGCTGCCATTGTTTACCTCGCCTTTTGAAAATGCAAGCTGACTGGCTATCACACCAATCTACTAACTTAAAGCGGAATTCCACCCATTTAAAAGTCAGCAGCTACTATTTTTTTTTTCCCACGGTCCAGCCAAGGCGGGCGCATGAAGCCCTGCTCCTCTCCCCAGCGCCACCATTCTAACTGTGGGCACCGGGCTGTGGCTTCACAGCTGGGCAAGCGCTGCGCATTCGTGAGCCGCGCAGTGATTGGCCAGGAAATCATCTGGGACCTGTTACGTGTCCCAGAAGATTACAGAGAGGGAGAGGTGAACTTCCTTACGGCGCCGCGGCCCCAGGGAGGAAGTGGGAGCTGGGTGCCTGTAAAAACGGTACCCGCGCCTCCCCCCCCCCCCCCAAAAAAATGACATGCCAAATGTGGCATGTCAGCAGGGACCACGACAAGCGACATGCCAACTGTGATGGGTTACGGTGTTCTGGCACCACCAACACCTAAGGCCCAATTTTTTTTAGCAGAGCATATAGTGTGCCCGTATAGTTTATATACTGCAGTTCAGCGTATAAAGTGCACTCAGTGTAGTATATATAATACAGTGCAGGGTATATAGTGCAGTGTAATATATATAATATAGTGTATTGAAGTGGTTAATGGGAGCCCTATGACAGAATTAAGACAAAAATGGCATGGGTTCCCTCCCCCCCTCCATACCAGGCCCTTTGGGGGGGGGGGGAGACACCACGCCATTTAAAAAGAAAAACGGCATGGAGTTCACCTTAATATCCATACCAGACCCTAAGGGCCTGGCATTAACTGGGGGGGCACACTGTTTTTTTAAATGTTTTTTTTTTTATGTATATTGTCGGGATTTTTTTTTCCTTTAGAAATTTCATTTTGCTGCGGTACTTTTCTAAACATGGGAAAAAGGCGCTACTTTACAGGCATAATAGAGACACCCCCCAGGCACGATATTTAAAGGAATATTTCACTTTTCTTTTTTCACTTTAATTTTTTTTACCATCACTGCTCCCAAACAAATGGCCTTTTAAAAACGTTTTTTGCATTGATACATGTCCCCAGGGGCAGGACCCGGGTCCCCAAACAATTTTTATGACAATAACTTGCATATTAGCCTTTAAAATGAGCACTTTTGATTTTTCACGTTTGTGTCCCATAGACTTTATTGGTGTTCGAATGTTTGCACAAACTTTTTGTCTGTCCGCAAGTTCTGGTGCGAACCGAACCGGGGGTGGGGAAGTTCAGCTCATCCCTACTCTTCAGCTATAGAGCCCCAACACAAACTACGATGCCAATTTTTTTTCTGACAACAACATCAGGGACAACATGTTCACTTGCTCGCTAATATATCCCACCCACTTTCAGATGCTATTGTAACCGGTTTATCAATGTTATTCACTTTACCTGTCAGTGGTCATATACTTATGGCTGGCCGGTGTAAAATCTTATGGGAGATTGTTGTGTGATGAATTGTCAAATGACAGGGTCTCTTTAAATTTTAGTGTCTTTAAAATTGTCCTTAACCACTTGCCGCCCTCCACACACACACACACATATACGTGGGTCCCGCAAACTCGATGTTCGCTGCTGTCCTGCGATCATGACACGGAGAGTCGGATTGGGGAGATGCAGACAAGGCATTTCCCTGTTCTGCCTAGTGACAGGACAGTGATATACTGCGCCCCAGGGCTGGACTGGGACAAAAATTTGGCCCTGGACTTCATCCAGACTGGCCCACTTTGACAGGTCTCTCCCAATGGCGGCCGGACAACTCCCGCCCCCCCCGGCCACCCAAGCCCCCTCTCCCCCTTCACTACCCCATCTACTTTATTAGAGTAAAACGGATGGTACTCTTATAGGCAGTACCAGTGGGGACGCTAGACATTATTTCACCCGGGGCAAAAAATCAGTTCAGTGCCCCCCCCCCTTTTGGGACAAGATTAGGCAGAAGTCAGAAACTCCCAGGCCATAGCTGTTGAGTCAGGTGTCTGTCCCCTCCCCCATGCTCCTCTATTGTCCCCCTTGCTTATCTGTTCCCCCCCCCCCCCCAGGTGAAGGGAGAGGAGGTGAGCGCAGCGAGAAGGGAGAGACAGAGGAGCGGAGGGGGGGGGGCGGCGGTTCGCTGTCACTGAAGCTGACCCACTGAGCCATCGGCCCACCGGGAAACTCCCTGTAGTCCCAATGGCCAGTCCATCCTTGCTGCTCCCTGACATTGGGAACAGTGATCTAGCCCCCCCCCCCCCTATATTTTTCGTATAGTGTATGACCAGCATTACTAATAAAAAAAACATTAATAAACAAAAAGGCCATAAATCTATCCCCTATTTTGTAGGCGCCATAACTTTTGCGCAAAAAACAATATACGCTTATTGCGTTTATTTTTTGTTACCAAAAATATGTAGAAGAATACGTATCGGCCTAAACTGAGAAAGACATTTATATATATATATTTTTTTTTTTTGGGGGGGGGATATTATAGCAAAAAGTTAAAAAAAATATATATATTATTTTCAAAATTGTCGCTTTATTTTTGTTTTTAGCACAAAAATTAAAAACCGCAGAGGAGATCAAATACCACCAAAAAAAAGCTCTATTTGTGGGGGGAAAAAGACGTAAATTTTGTTTGGGAGTCACGTCACACGACCGCGCAATTGTCAGTTAAAGCGACGCAGTGCCGAATCTAAAAAAGTGGGGCGGTCATTTAGCAACAAAATGGTCCGGGGCTGAAGTGGTTAAAAGAAAACGTGATTCATCCGACCAGGCTACCTTCTTCCATTGCTCCGTGGTCCAGTTTTGATGCTCACGTACCCATTGTAGGCCCATTGGGCTGTGGATAGGCTTGCCACCTCATCCCTTTAAAAAAGAACACATAGTAATTACACAGGTTCTGGAGGCTAATTTAATGTTGATAAGGCACCAAGTGAGTTTAATTAGCACTTTAATCAGCCAGAGAACCTGTGTAATTACTATGGCAACCCTAGCTGTGGACACGGGTCAGCATGGGCACCCTGACCACACTTCAGCTACAGAACCCCATAACACAACAAACTGCGATGCCCATTTTTTTCTAACATCAACTTCAGGGACAACATGTTCACTTGATCCCTAATATATCCCACCCACTTTCAGATGCCGTTGTAACAAGATCATCAATGTTATGCTGGCCATACACTCCACGAAAAAATCGTCCGAACAAACTTTAGAAAAACTAAAGTTCTGTCGTGAGTGCAAACGATAGTGCCATCATGTAATGACCGATAAATCGTTCAGTGGACATAAAAAAATAAAAATAAAGAATGGTTCTGCTTATACCTAGAGCAGAAAGTTCGGACGGGAAACACATTAACCTTTCCGATTTATCGTTCGCTCGGCAGAAAATTTCCAAACTTGTCCTTCTTTTTTTCGGCTCAAAAAGGTCCAAACGATTTTCGAATTTGTGCCCAGTAAGGCCTCTTTCACACGGAGCGGTCCGTTTTTCGGTCCGCTCCGTGTGTGTCCGTCGGCTCAGCGGGGGGGGGGGTCCCGCTCAGCTGTCGGCGGACAGGGCGGTCCCCGCACACTGTGCAGGGACCGCCCTGTCTCTCCTCCGCTCTCCCCTATGGGGAATCGGATGGAAACGGACCGTCTGTCCGTTTGCATCCGATCCGATCCACCGGACGGAAGAAAAATAGGGTTTTCTTCCGTCCGCAAAACGGATCCAGACGGACGCGGATCGTAGGCGGACGTTAGCGGATGCATCATCCGCTAACGGATCCGCTCCCATAGGGACACATTACAAGTCCGTAAACGGACTTGTAATTAGCGGACCGTTCGTCCGCTCGTGTGAAAGGGGCCTTATGGCCCATACACACGATCCGAATATCGGGCGACGGATCGTACGACTTTTTTCGCTTAATAATCGCGAGTAAAATAAAATAGGTTTTTAAACTCACAAATTCTCGTACGATAGAAAAAAACGATCGGAAGTGATGTCACGTGTTGTAATGTATTTGTATTGTATTGTCGGACGACGGCTGTACTGACTAAACGAAAATCGTACGATCGGACATCGGACGAGAAAAATTTTCGCGCTTGTCCGATCGAATTTAATCGGATGAACGGTCGTGATCGGCTGTCGAAAGTAGTGTACACACGATCCGAAAATCGTACGATCCATCATCGGACGATCGTTTTCGTCCGATATTCGGATCGTGTGTATGGGCCATTAGGGTCCTTGCACACCTGCGGACCGTTTTTTAGATCCGTTTTTTTATCATCAGTTGATCAGTTTTTTATCAGTTTTTTCATCAGTTTTTCATCAGTTTTTCATCAATTTTTCATCCGTTTTTTCATCAGTTTTTCATCAGTTTTTCATCAGTTTTTTTTTTTTTTGAATAGAACTGTATTTTTATTACATATTTTGATGAAAAACGGATGTTAGCGGATCGGATGTTAAACGGATCTTCCGCTAACGTCCGTTTTTCGTCCGTTCCGTTTTTTTGACGGAAGAAAAATAGGGTTTTCTTCCGTTCAAAAAAACGGAGCTTAACGGAGACGGACGTTAGCGGATGCGTGTGAAAGGACCCATTGGAAAGCATTGCGGTCAAAAAACGGACGTCTAAAAACGGACGAACGGTCCGCACGTGTGAAAGGACCCTAACTGGCCGAAAAGCGAAAGATCTTTCTTAAAGCGGTGGTTCACCCTAAATCTACTATGTCCCATGTGATCCAGCATACTGACGCAGTCAGCTCCTAGGTCTGTGCGCAGGCGCCGTACTGCGCCGAAAATACCCGAGTCCTAAATCGGCTATTTTCGGAAGCCGTGACGGGCTATAACGGCGCCATCCACTGCGGGGGAAATAAATGAAAATTAAGGATTACACAGTAAGTGGACCAATTAAAAAAAAGAAAAAAAAAACAGCACGCTGGCGCTGACGCCAGTATGCTGGATCACATGGGACATAGTATATTTAGGGTGAACCACCGCTTTAACGACCGATTTTCAGCCGAATTTTCGTATAGTGTAAGGGGCCTTTCACACTAGCGGACCGTTCATCTGTTCATTACAAGTCCGTTTACGGACTTGTAATGAACCCCTATGGGAGTGGATCCGTTAGCGGATGATGCATCCGCTAACGTCCGCCAGATCCGCATCCGTTTTTGCAGACGGAAGAATGTCCTATTTTTCTTCCGTCCGGCCAAACGGATCGGATGCAAACGGACAGACGGTCCGTTTCCATCCGACTCCCCATAGGGGAGAGCGGAGGAGAGACGGGGCGGTCCCTGCACAGTGTGCGGGGACCGCCCCGTCCGCCCGACAGCTGAGCGGAGACCCCCCCGCTGAGCTGACGGGCACACGGAGCGGACTGAAAAACGGTCCGCTCCGTGTGAAAGGGCCCTAAGTGTATGGCCAGTAATTACACAGGTTCTGGGGCTAATTTAATGTTGATAAGGCACCAAGTGAGTTTAATTAGCACTTTAATCAGCCAGAGAACCTGTGTAATTACTATGGCAACCCTAGCTGTGGACACGAGTCAGCATGGGCACCCTGACCACACTTCAGCTACAGAACCCCATACACAACAAACTGCGATGCCCATTTTTTTCTAACATCAACTTCAGGGACAACATGTTCACTTGATCACTTGACGCCAGTATGCTGGATCACATGGGACATAGTATCATTAGGGTGAACCACCGCTTTAACGACCGATTTTCAGCCGAATTTTCGTATAATGTAAGTGTATGGCCAGCATTATTTACTTTACCTGTCAGTGGTCATATAGTTATGGCGGCCGGTGTAATATCTTATGGGAGATTGTTGTGTGATGATTTGTCTGGTGACAGGGTCTCTTTAAATTTTAGTGTCTTTAAAATTGTCTTTTAAAATTCTTTTTAAATTTGGAGTTTTCCAGCCCCCCTTTAAAGGGATGACGTAGACGCTGTCACCTTTGTTCCAGCAATCAGTGGGAAAGCAGGAGCCAGGCTTTCTCTTTTGTTGGTTCTGGCTGGAGGGCGGAGAGATAATTATACCGCTTGTGTTACCTGGATCTGGCAGCAGTTGTGATAGGTAAAGACTTCACACACCCGAAGAATTGTGTCTCAGCTGAGTGTTGTATATCCTATGTGTAAAGCACCGTTCAGGGGAAGGTGAGGTTGTAGAGTACGGCTCGTTATAATTTATAAATGACCTATTAGAACGCGGGGCTCAGCAAAAACACGGCTCAAAGTCCTTTTTCGCACACTAAGAACAGGCGAGGAAGTGTTCGCGTGACCAGCCGCATCTGTGGGAAGTAACGGACACAAAAAAGATCTCACCTCCGGGACTTGCATTGCAGAGGTAGGAGTGCAATGTGTGCGTGCAAAAAATAGGTATTTAATTTCATTTCATTTCACCTGATTGTACAAATGACTGTGTAAAATCATCTACTGAACATTTTATAGCCTTAGCTTTCAGATGCTGAAGCATTTAAAGTCGTTTTAGGCCCGCTCAAACTATGTTTTTTTTTGCAAAGCAATTCGCCCTGCATGTTCATTTAAAAAAAAAAAAAAAATTGTTATTTGGCTATTTACCGAGCTTGTTGAATGTTTTTCGTTGATTTAAAACAGAAAATTATGCATTTGGCCACTAGATGGTGCTAAGTAGCCTTTAAAAAATCAACAGCTCTACACCCCTAATTTCCCTCTCCTTTTTCCCCCTAGTGCAGTGATGGCCAACCTCGCCACTAGATGTTTTGGCACTACAGTGATGGCCAACCTCGCCACTAGATGTTTTGGCACTACAGTGATGGCCAACCTCGCCACTAGATGTTTTGGCACTACAGTGATGGCCAACCTCGCCACTAGATGTTTTGGCACTACATTTCCCATGATGCTCAAGTACTCTGCAATGGGAAATTTAGTTACAAAACATCTGGAGTGCAAATATTTGCCATCACTGCCCTGTTGCTTTCTATTGGCTAAACAAAAACAGAAGCCGTAAAACACTTTTTTAATACACTTCTAAAAGGCTTGTAAAAAAAAAAAAAAATGCCAGTAAATCTATACGCTTATGTGTGAATGGCACCTAAGGGACATTAAAAGTAGTTTTAGGGTCTGCTCACACTATGGGGTTCAAAATCATTTCACCCAGCAATGGAAAATTAAAATGTTATTGGGCTTTTCTCCTTAGCTGAATGTTTTTATTCATTTAAAACAGAAAATGATGCATTTGGCCACTAGATGGTGCTAAGTCACATCAGAAATCCCTATAAGAATTAGCGCCATCTAGTGACCAAATTCTGTATTCTGTTTTAAAGCTCATCTCATGTCATTAAAGTTAAAGGGTCATTAAAGGAAAAAAAATGTTTTGCTGAAATGACTGTTTACAGGGTATAGAGACATAAAAGTTAACTGATTCCTTTTCAAAATGATTAAAAAAAGATAAAAATCAATCATATAATGTGCCTGCAGGTTAGTTTCACTTTTGAACTGCCTTTATGTTTCTGTGAACTAGAAATAGACACACAGAACAAAAACAAACAAATCCAGGGCAGTGTTTTGTTTTTAAAATGTATCTGATTGGTTCTGGGAAGTTTTAGACACACAATAATGACAGCTTAAACCACCGTGAGAAAGCTCCCAGTATGGTGGTTATAAGGAAACAGACCAGCAGGAAGTGTGGAGATCAGAGCAGGATTACAGCAACTTCAAAGCAAAAACGAACAATAAGGACATGAAACCAGTACTGCAGTAAGGTAAAGGAAGCTATTTAGCTAAAAAAAAATAATCCTTTAGTGATCCTTTAATTATTGTAATTGCATAAAAACTGATTCAAATCGGCGCAAAACACCTTCCCTGTAGACATGTAAATACACTGAGCTTCGGGAAACGCCTAAAACATCGGCACCGACCAATCGGCATCCATTGTGGTCCATTGAGAGAGATTATCAGACAAATATATTTTAAAGGAAGAAGGCGGCTTTTGCGGTAATCGCGACATTCGGATCCACCTATATGTGAGGACAGATTTTTATTCCCATTGATTATGTCCAACTACAGGCCAAATATAGCACAGCCAAGCCGTGAGGGACCAGGACAGATCCCGGGACAAGAAATGTAAGTCCACATTATTGTTCAGTATACAATGGCCATCAGGATTTATGGGGCCCCTTACATAGCTTCAGGCAGGGGGGGTAAGCAGGGGGGCTGCCGTGAATTGAGAAGCTGGAGGGGGGTGCCACCAATTGAGAAACGGGGGGGGGGGGTTCTGTCAAGGCGAACTGAGGTCGGGGGCAGGGCTGTCTTAATAGCATCATGGGCCCCTGGGCAAAGTAATGTACTGGGACCCCTACCTACCAATTTTTCACGCCTACTCCCAAGAATTAAAGTATAAATTGTTGATGGAATCAAACATATATTTATTAGTACTTTAAAATGTATTTTTAACAGTAAGAAAACATGCCATAAATTAAAGACTAATCGACAAAAAGGGCACAGAAAGGAGGGCAGAGTACCAGGGTAGTCAGGAGGGCACAAGGTTCTGTATTGTGCCCCGGCCATCCCAGGACAGCTTAGTAAAAAGCGTGACTGTCCCGGCAAATCCAGGACAGTTGGCAAGTAAGGTGTAATGCAAGATTATCATGGGGGCCCCTATGCACCTGGGGCCCCTGGGCAATGCCCAGGGGGGGTGCCCATGCATTAAGACAGTCCTGGTCGGGGGGCTTTGGGTACTGACGGGAAAAAAGGGGGGGTTGCCCTGAGGACCTCTGGGCCCCTTACAAAAAAAAAATGAAAAAAATATATATGTGTGTGTGTGCAATAAATACAAATAAACAAATATATATATATGGGGGGTAGCCATCTGGGGACCTCTGGGCCCTTTAATAATAAAAAAAGAATATAAATATATATATATATATATATATATATATATATATATATATAAGGGGCTGCCATATAGGGCCCTGGGGACCTCTGGGCCCTTTTAATTAAAATAATATATATATTTTTTTTATAAAAAAAGGGGGGGGTTGCCATCCGGGCCCCTTACAGGTGTACTGCCTTTACCCCCATGATGGCGGCCCTGGGTGGCGGTAAATATGAACATGTTTTGTGTATGCATCTGATAATTACTGAGTTAGCAGTACAATTATGGGAGCAATTTACAAAATAAACTATAAGGCTACAGCATTCTATTATTCAATGGCACACCAGCTGTCTAATGTTTGGAAATTGAGATATATATATATATATATATATAATTAGTTCCTCAATACTATATATATATATATGTGTAGCTGTAGTAGATAACACTGCTAGGCCCTGAGGAAGGAGGTAACCCTTCGAAACGCGTCAGCCAGCAGTGCTTCGTACGTCCTCTCTTTAGGATCTGGACGGATTGCCAGTAGATGGATTGCTACCAGTAGACGGATTGCCACAAGCCAAACACTGTTATATTGTGGTTTTCTTTCCATGCTTGTGAGTAGTTTTTATCACTTCTTCTTTTAATAAATATATCATAGGATAATGCACAAGGCTAGGGCGTCCTTTTTTTTTTTTTCTATTCTCTTTTTTGACTGCTAGGATACCCCTATCCTGGAGGACAGCAAGGCCTGAGATATTACTTTGGATCGCCTGGTCAACACATTTGTGCGCAAAAGTATTTGTTTGGATGTAAAGGGGACCCTGATGGAACCTTGATGTAGGGGGACTCCAATGGGGATCCTGATGTAAAGGGGACTCTGATGGGGACTGTGATGTAGGCATGATTCTGATGGGGACATCAATGTTAGGGGAACTCTGTTGGGGACATCAATGTTAGGGGGACTCTGATGGGGACCCTGATGTAAAGGGGACTCCGAAGGGGATCCTTATGTATAAGGGACTTCGATGGGGACTCTGATGGGGACCCTGATATAAATAAGGGGACACTGATGTAAGCGGGACTCTGATGGGGACCTTGATGTAGGGGGACTCCAATTGGGATCCTGGCATAAAGGGGTCTCTGATGGGGACGTTGATGATAGGGACTCTGATGTTAGGGGGGGTTCTGATGGTGACCCTGATGTAAAGGTGACTGATGTAAGGGGGATTCTGATAGGGACCCTGATCTGAGGTAAGGGAACCCTGATGTAAGACTCTGATGGGGACTCTATCGCAATGTGAACTCTGACGGGGACATTGCTGTAGAGGGGGTGGGGACTCTGATGGGGAACCTAATACAAGGGGACACTGATTTAAAAAGAATGATTTGGTTCAGCTGGTGAATATTTGTAAAACATAAACAGTGTGGCTCTCATACTGGAAAGGTTTGAATGAATGAAGGCAATTCGACCTGGATAGAAGAAAGTCTAGTAATATTCGATGTTGCCCCCATTTGTGCAGATCATGCAGTTTCACGTGGACCAATTGCTATGCAAATTTTTGTAAATGCATCCCTAATGTGAAAAGGTTGGTGACCCCGGCTATTGACTTAAAGGGGTTCTAAAGGTACAATTTTTTTATTTATTTTTTCCCTAAATATCTTCCTTTACCTTAGTGCAGTCCTCCTTTACTTACCTCATCCTTGCATTTTGCTTTTAAATGTCCTTATTTCTTCTGAGAAATCCTCACTTCCTGTTCTTCTGTCTGTAACTCCACACAGTAATGCAAGGCTTTCTCCCTGGTGTGGAGTGTCATGCTCGCCCCCTCCCTTGGACTACAGGAGAGTCAGGACGCCCACTCGCACACAGCTCCTTTCTCTATCTGCAATGTAGAGAGCGTCTTGACTCTCCTGTAGTCCAAGGGAGGGGGCGAGCACGACACTCCACACCAGGGAGAAAGCCTCGCATTACTGTGTGGAGTTACAGACAGAAGAACAGGAAGTGAGGATTTCTCAGAAGAAATAAGGACATTTAAAAGCAAAATGGAGGGATGAGGTAAGTGAAGGAGGACTGCACTAAGGTAAAGGAAGATATTTTGGGGAAAAAATATTGTACCTTTACAACCCCTTTAACCACTTCCCGCCCGGCCAATAGCCGATTTACGGCCGGGAAGTGGTTATGAAATCGTGACAGGCCGTTCTCAAACGGCCTGCACGATTTCATGCCGCACGCGCCCGTGCGGGCACGCAGCGCAGCGATCGGTGATGCGGGGTGTCAGTCTGACACCCTGCACCTCCGATCTCGGTAACGAGTCTCCGGCGGAGCCTCGTTACCACGTGATCAGCCGTGTCCAATCACGGCTGATCACGATGTAAACAGGAAGAGCCGCCGACGGCTCTTCCTCACTCGCGTCTGACAGACGCGAGTACAGGAGAGCCGATCAGCGGCTCTCCTGACAGGGGGGGTTCGCGCTGATTGTTTATCAGCGCAGCCCCCCCTCGGATCGCCACACTAGACCACCAGGGAAATAAAAAAAATACAAAAAAAAATACAAAAAAAAATGACAAAAAAAAAAAGACATAAAAAAAAGGGGGGGGGGGCAGTAAAAAAAAATGATGCCAATCAGTGCCCACACATGGGCACTGATTGGCAACATTGATCCATCAGTGCCACCCCACAGTGATCATCAGTGCCACCCCAGTGTCTGTCAGTGCCACCCCACAGTGCCAATCCATGCCCAGTGCCCACCTATCAGTGCCCACCTGTGCCGCCTATCAGTGCCCACCTGTGCCGCCTATCAGTGCCCACCTGTGCCGCCTATCAGTGCCCACCTGTGCCGCCTATCAGTGCCCACCTGTGCCGCCTATGAGTGCCCAGTGCTGCCTATGAGTGCCCATCAGTGCCGCCCATGAGTGCCCATCAGTGCCCAATACCAGCGCCGCCTATCAGTGCCCATCAGTGCTACCTAATCAGTGCCCATCAGAACTACCTCATCGGTGCCCATCAGTGCCACCTCATCGGTGCCCATTAGTGCCACCATATCAGTGCCCATAATTGAAAGAGAAAACATACTCATTTACAAAAAAATTAACAGAAAAAAATAAAAACTTTATTTTTTTTTCAAAATCTTCGCTCTATTTTTAGTTGTTGCACAAAAAAAAAAAAACGCAGAGGTGATCAAATACCACCAAAAGAAAGCTCTATTTGTGGGGAAAAAAGGACGCCAATTTTGTTTGGGTGCAGTGTAGCATGACCGCGCAATTGTCATTCAAATTGCGACAGTGCTGAAAGCTGAAAATTGGCTTGGGCGGGAAGGTGCGTAAGTGCCTGGTATGGAAGTGCTTAAGGTAAGGTGACCAGATTTTTTAAATTAAATCTGGGGACATATATATATATTTTTTTACTAGTAATCAGCTACTCTCTGCCCATCACTGCTGCCACCAGCCTATCAAGTCTTACTCTCCGGGCCCCGGCTACTACTGGGTGGGGAGTGGAGGAAGATCACTCCGCCAGGGAAGGCAAGGAGATAAACAGGCAGGCGTCTGGCCGGGGCTTGAGCCAAGGCAGAAGAACAAGCGAGAGGAGCTGAATGGGCCCCCGAAACTGAAGAAATAGTCCCTCTGCTCCAACCAGCACATGATCATCAGAAAGGGGCACAGATAATGGATAAAAGACACCCCCTAAACTAGTAGGAGCTGGGGGGGGGGGGGTTTGTGTAATTCTAATTTTGGTTTTTATTCTGCACTGACTGTCTTTGAAATTGCCCCAGCCCCTGTTCAAATCCAATCTGGAGACAAAACCAGGGACAGACTTGGTCCGGGGACAGTGTCCTTAATCCGGGGACTGTCCCCTGAAACTGGGGATGTCTGGTCACCCTAATTGAAGGTGTCAGCATACCAAGACATTTCATGCTCCAAACTTTGGGGACGGCCCCTTCCTGTTCCAACATGACTGCACACACCGGTGCACAAAGCAAGGTCCATAAAGACATGGATGAGCGAGTTTGGGGTGGAGACAGGCCCGGACTGTAATTGTACCTTTACAACCCCTTTAAATGACAGCTCCATGTCTGCTGACATCACATTCAAGATGGCGGCACCCAACCGCAGTCTTAGGTGTTTTGGAGATCTACACAAGGGATGCTTTTACAAAATATGAAATGACATGAAATGCACATCTAATCTTATGGGGAGATTGTTGTTGTGTGGAGTGGTCTGTCGAGGCCGCGTACACACGATCGAATTTATCTGCTGAAACCGGTCCGACGGACCGTTTCAGCAGACAAATCCGATCGTGTGTACGGCCTAGCAGACAAGTTTTTCCAGCAGACAAGTTTTAAAGCATGCTTTAAAACTTGTCTGCTGGAAACCCATCCGTCCGACATGTCCGCTGGTTAGTACACTAACCAGCGGACATATCTGTCCGCACATGCGTCGAATGGATTCGACGCATGCGTGGAAGTATTTTACTTCCTGGTTCGGTGACGTGGCGGCGTCAACGTCACCGCGGGGATTTTGGTTTGATGGTATGTACAACCATCAGACCAAAACTGAAAAACTTGGGAAAATCTCGCGCCAAAGTGAAATATGAGGGGGGGGGGGGATGTGCAAATTAATACAAGCTGCTCCCTAAATAATACAGAATACTGAATTATACATGTGAAACAATTGGAGAATAGGGGCGCTAACCAATGATGAGTATAACATATATTATACAACATTGGTAAGAAAAATATATGTATGTGAATGTCGTGCTAACAATATAACAACATGTTGTTATATTGTTAGCACGACATTCACATACATATATTTTTCTTACCAATGTTGTATAATATATGTTATACTCATCATTGGTTAGCGCCCCTATTCTCCAATTATTATCAGACCAAAACTGCCCAGCAGACATATCCGATGAAAACAGTCCGTCGGACCGTTTTCATCGGATAAGTTTGAGCGTGTGTACGCGGCCTGACAGGTTCTCTTTAAATTGAAGCTCCATTCTTTCAAATAGGAAAAAGTATCCCCTTCCAGGTCTCCTGTATGACATCAGATGGTAATAAGTAATACTGAATAATTCTGTAATCTGTGAGTATATCTGTACCTTGCACACAGCTCTTCTCTTTATTCATTTGGCTGCTTACAAAATTCACCTTATTTTATTATTTCTTGGAAGTTTTGTGATAGGAGTGTGTACCCGGACCCAGAATGGCGGGCCCCCCCAGTCCTGATCATGGAATGAAGCCGCTGGTGCTGAGTGAAGCAGAACTGGAGGAACTCTCTCCCAGATCTCAGGATGATGGACCCCGGCTGATCTCCAGAATGAAGAAGAGCCTCCGGTGAGCACTAATATAATAACATAGCAATGCACACGGGCGTAATAGTGATGGTGAACCTTGGCCCCCCAGATGTTTTGGAACTACATTTCCCATGATGCTCATGCACCTGGGGTGCCAAGGTTTGCCACCACTGCCCTAGTGTGTGTGTGTGTGTGTGTGTGTGTTTGTGTGTAAGGGATCACTATCTGTTCAAATCGGCCTTTCTAGTTGGGGCTTCTTTCTGTACATCAGGCATGTCCAAAGTCCGGCCCGCGTTCCGGTTTTGAACGCCCCGCTGGGTTATTTAGACATGTATATCTTTTGTGGCTCCAGACGATCTCCCAGCGCCTGGGGCCACAAAAGATGTATATGCTTTGGAACGGGACAGGGAGGAGGCGGGACGAGCGCCTCCGCCGTACACACACAGGAGAATTTTCTGTTTACAGCCTCTGTAATAGGAAGTCCCGTGCTGCCGTTGGACGACTGTTCTGTCCATCAAAGGAGGCAGGACTTTCTATTGAAGAGGCCGCTGTGTAAACAGGAGATTCTCCTGTAATTAATCTTTGGCGCTCGTGGGTGCATTCCTGGCAATGGTGGGTGCATTCCTGGCAATGGTGGGTGCATTCCTGGCAATGGTGGGGCTACATTCATGGCAGTGGTAGGTCTGCAGATGGCCACTGACCCTTGTTTTGCTTCACAGTACTTTATTCATTATTTTTTTCCTGAAACTTCGCTCTTAAAGTGAAGGTGCGTGCTATACGCCTATAAATATGGTATATCCAAATAACACGCCTGAGCTCATCTCTTTACTCACACACAGCCACAAAGGCAAGAGAATTCTTGTTGGGCGCTGTATTAGTTGCTCGGACAAACACACTTGGACCAAATTGTAATGGTTCAAAGAATGTCAGGCAAAATAGTCGGCCCTCAAGCATGTTCATTTCATCAAATCTGGCCCTCTTTAAAACAAGTTTGGACACCCCTGCTGTTCTGTACATCTTCCAGCTGCTGCAGGCTGGCAGTGGATAATGGTAATAACACTAACGTTGGACATACAAAGTCTTGACTCTGGAAATGCATTACCTTTAGTGAACACGGATAAAAAGTTTTGAGCTGGCAGTTTTTCCCGTTCCGGAATCCCATTCCATACAATATTCAGGATACATCTGGGTTTCCATTATTCATGTATTGCTTTCTATGTGTTTATTACGTCTTGATCACCCCGCCGGTAATGTGACGGGAGGATTGCCTCATCCAGACATATGTCTGTGTAGCCGGCGTGAAATTCTCGCAGCACCGGAGGTTTTAGCTCCAACAACTGAGCTGTGTATTCTCCAGCGGCCTCCTCGTTTCCGCCTGTTGTTTTAATTAATCTCGGCGAGGGAATAGCTTGGAGATAATTCTAGGTGCGCCTATTAACCTGCTCCGCTCACGCTGCCTTTTCTTTGTATTCCAGATGTTCTGGGACGGTCGTGAAATCCCTTCTCCTGAAATTTATTCCGATACTTAGTTGGCTGCCGAGATATCCTGTGAAAGAGTGGCTGTTGGGGGATATAATATCCGGGATCAGTGTTGGTATCATCCAACTCCCACAAGGTACAGAATTTAGGCTATAAAGAGAACCAGTCATGATTGGGTTTATGCAAGAATGTTGAGTATTCGGGCTAAAATTATTACACATTTGCCCCAATAGTTTTACTTACAGAGATCGCCTGAAATCTGAACGGTGTCCCTGCACTTTTTTCACAGCAGGAACGCCATTCCCTTTGCAGGACTAGGGCAGCCTCGAGCACCCGAGCTGCCCGAGCCGATCCTTGCCCAGCATCACCGCATAGTGAAGGAGTCACTGTCAGGGGCAGGTGAACTGAGCCGAACAGACTCGGAGCTCCTCCTCCTCCAGACTCCGACCTCGCCTGCCACCTGTCCTTCAGTACTAGGCAGGTTGCATGTGACATCACATGGAGGCGGAGTCACACAACAACACTAGGGTGAGCCCACGTCTCCTCTCCTCACACCGTCACACGCACTCTGCCCTCACATATATATACATACACACACTGTATATATTGACCAGCCAGGCCAGCACCAAGTACCCTGAGGCCAACCAGCACTAGACCAGCCAGGCCAGCACCAAGTACCCTGAGGCCAGCCAGCACTAGACCAGCCAGGCCAGCACCAAGTACCCTGAGGCCAGCCAGCACTAGACCAGCCAGGCCAGCACCAAGTACCCTGAGGCCAGCCAGCACTAGACCAGCCAGGCCAGCACCAAGTACCCTGAGGCCAGCCAGCACTAGACCAGCCAGGCCAGCACCAAGTACCCTGAGGCCAGCCAGCACTAGACCAGCCAGGCCAGCACCAAGTACCCTGAGGCCAGCCAGCACTAGACCAGCCAGGCCAGCACCAAGTACCCTGAGGGCAGCCAGCCAGCACCCTGAGACCAGTCAGGCCAGTACCAGTATTTTCTGTGAAATATATATGCATATGAGCGTATTATTATTATTTTTTTGGTGGGGGAGTGGATCTTGGGTGGGAGTTCCCACACTTTTTTCCCCAGGACTTGACCCCTGATGCTACCCCATAGCAGATTCCTCCAAGTGAGTTGGTTTCCATCATCGCACCCCACAAAGTATGGTTGGGCAGAAACCCTAATGGTCCCTGTTTTTCTTGCATACTACCATGTTTCCCCGAAAATAAGACCTTCCTTAAAAATAAGACCTACTGTTAATTTCCAGCAGGGCTGCAATATAAGCCCTACCCTGAAAATAAGCCATAGTTTAAAATGCTTGTAAAATCCTATAATCCACTCTATTACAGTAGTACATAATGTACAATGTTGAGTTTCTGAGGGTATTGATAACTTGCATCATAATCATCATAATCATTTGCAACTACAAAAGTATCCACGTAGGTTTAAAAAAATGTACATGTTTTTTCAATAAATATTAAATAATACTTTACTACTCTATATTGTGTGTGTTGGTAGTGCCCTTAAAGTCCCACCCTAGGGGTTTTTCTCTCTTTTTTGACATATTTGGGATGAGGCACACCCTTGATTGTTTTCTTTATCAGAAACCTTTTCTCCTTCTGTATGTAGTGGGTTTTGAGGCATAGACCTCCTGGCCCCTGGGGACCTCCTGAGCCCTTTAATAAAAATAAATAAAAAGGGAAGTTGCCATCTGGCGCCCTGGGGACCTCCGGGCCCCTTACAGGTGTACTGCCTATACCCCCCTGATGGCAGCCCTCGCCTCCACTGGCTGGGTTCCAGGCTTGTCTCCCTCTGAAGTGTCCCAATTCTTCACCATCCCTGTCTGGTGAGAACACTGCTCTAGTACTTGCTTCAGGTACTCACTGTGGTCCCTGGTAATAAGGCGGATGGTCCCTGGTACTGGCGACAGCTTCCTCTCTACCTCCGACCACAACAGGTTCTCCGTCCGGCAGAACCGTCACTTTTGGTTGGACTGCAAGCCGCATTCCCAACCCTGCGCTGCTTACTTGCTTCTGGATAGGCCCTCAGACAGCCTGGCAGCCAGATGTGCCTGGGATAGGCCCCGTCTCCGACCTAGCAGCCCAGTCAGTACAACACACAACCACTCGGACAGCCGTCCAGATGGCACAGAACATAGATCTCTTGACTCCACCCACATATATAAGCGCTCCCAGCAGGCCGAGGGATTCATCAAAACCCCTGCCCATTGGCTGAGCTACCCCATATACCCATAACCTGACCTTGGGTTGCCCTTCTCTAGTACCACTGAGTACCCCGCCACCTAGTGGTAGAAGGCCAAACTTGGGGAGAAATCTATCAATCAACCAGGATAACTACTCCTGGAAAGTAAATTTTGTGAGGAGCTCCCTGCCTAAATTACAGGGTAATACAAAAGTTTACAGCACCCCCCCCGCCACATTCCGGGATGTTTGAGATCAAGCAAATGTCTTATCAGATGTTTAATTCCTTACCTAAATATAATTAAAATTAGTTTTCTGTTTTTGATGTTCTGTAGGTTTAGCGTACGCCTTGCTGGCCGGGGTGCCCCCTGTCTTTGGTCTTTACTCATCATTCTATCCTGTAATTCTTTACACCATTTTCGGCACATCTCGACACATCTCCGCAGGTAAGTGCAATGCTCTTGGTGTCTTTATCATTTTTTTGCCAATAATTTTTTATTTTATAAAATATGCCTGTCGGTCATTTGTGACATTTTTCATCTACGCTACCAGATTATCATGCTTAAAGTTCATGGACCGTTATCTGGTGTTGTTGCCTACAGATTTACCACTCTATAATATAGTGCCAGTCCTCTTCCAGTTAAACTGATACCCGGAATCATTCCACCCACATCCTGTAAGCCCAAGACATGAATGCTTTGCCCCTTAGGTGTGTGTCATCAAACCACTGTGGGCAGAGGCGGCTCTAGGCTTTGTGAGGCCTTAAGCAAAACAATGGGGCCCCACCATGCCAATAATGGGTAAAAAATTCAAGCAGAGGCAAATTAGGCGGCCACGAGGCCCCTGTGACTGCGAGGCCTTAGGCGACCGCTTAATTAAAGAGCCGCCTCTGACTGTGGGCTCATAGGAGAATGCTGCAGGGAAATTGTCCACCGCTGGAGAAAGAGGATCTTCCACTTTTCTGGTTGGGTGCACCAAAATGATGCCCACCTTGCAGGTTAGTCCTGCCCAGGCCCTATCTTTAAGTATGCAAGGACCACCCATCATTAGACATGTGCAATTCGTTTAGTTCCGAACTAGTTTTCTAACAAATTTGGACAAATTCGTTAATTCCGATTATTTTTTTTTTTAATTTTCGAATTTCCAAAAAAAGCTAAAAAATGAATAAAACGAAAATGAACGAATTTTTCGGCAGTACACATGTCTACCCATCATGCTCACTTGATGGGTTGCTTTCACCCAGACCCCGCCTCCAAATATGTGGAAGAAACCTACTTGGGGACCTCAAACGCTGATATTAAAGGGGTGTTCCAGCCCAAAATTGTGTTTATTAAAAGTCAGCAGCTACAAAAAGTGTATCTGCTGGCTTTTAATAAACACTCACTTACCTGCTCCTGCGTTCCAGCGACGCGCTGACCGGGGCTCTGCTCCTCTCCCCCCCCCTCCCCGGCCGGCGTCTCCATCCCGACTGTGGGCACCCAGCCGTGACAGCCTTCGGCTTCACGGCCGGGCACCCGCTGCGCATGCGCGAGCCGTACTGTGCATGCGTGCGCGGCGCGGCTCGCCGCTGATTGGAGAGGCGATCGCATGGGACCTGTCAGTGTCCCATGTGATCGCCTACAGGGAGGGGCTGGTGTAGGCGATTAAGGCTTAATCGCCTAACCAGCCCCTCGTCGGAAGCAGGAAGTGGGACAGGAAGTCCCACTCCTACTGAAGCCCCCACTCCCCCCCCAAAAAAAAATGACATGCCAAATGTGGCATGTATGGGGGTGAGAAGTGGATTAAGCAAAAGTAGTTTTTTTGGGTGGAACTCCTCTTTAATGACTTTTTGAGTTACCCCCCCCCCCCCCCATAATTCAGATACGGTTGATGCTGTGATCCCAGTACATGGCCCTGGACACAGCATTGGCAGGGCAAAGGGACCAGATGACAGGCTATCATGGAAATAGAACAAAGACCCTTGGAAAAAATGTATGGGAAGAGTGGAGGGGGAGGGGGAGGGGGAGGGGGGGCTGGTTGGCCGGGGGTTCAAATAAGCTGGAACTAGGCTTTCAACTTTTGTAAACCACAATATGGCTAACTCATGGCTAAGACTTGCCATGTGCCATTCTGGTCTGTAGTACGTGCCGCTGTACTGGGTCACCGAGGCAATGTCCTTCGATATCAGAATGGGAGTTGATGGAAGAAAAAGGTATTTGTACAATAAAGACACCACATCTTTTTTTCTTACGAGACAGGGCAACGTAGAACACAGATTAGACATTTACATCCTGGAACTGTAGATGTGTTGTCAACATTTTTTGCCTTTTTTTTTTTTTTTTTTACTCTCTCCCCTGCAGGGACTTTTGCCGTCATCTCAGTGATGGTTGGAAGTGTGACAGAGTCCCTGGCACCATCTGACAATTTTCTTATACCGGGCAATGACTCGATGGTGGATGAGGAAGCCAGGGATGCTGCCAGGGTTCAGGTGGCATCAGCCTTAACATTGTTGGTTGGAATATTTCAGGTAAGGATTGCATCATATTGAGTGTCTGTGTATATATATATTCATATATTATATCGGGACGCCTGCCTTTATAAACACATGGGGCCAGATTCACATAGAATTAGATTCTCGTAGCGTTTCCCAAATACACTACGCCGCCGTTTTTTACCTGGCTCTACGTGGAATCCAGGTAGATTTTGTCCAGTAAACGACGGCGGCGTAGTGTATTTCTCCCGGCGCAATCCATCTACGCGATTAGGGGGCGTGAAGCATTTAAAATAGGCGCGTTCCCGCGGCGATCGAACTGCGCATGCTCCGTTCCCAAATTTCCCGCCGTGCATTGCGCGAAATCACGTCGTTACGTCGTAGTAGCGTCGTTTACGTACATTGCTATTCCCGAATGAGTTACGTTAAAAAAAAAAATAATAATTAAATTCGACGCGGGAACGACGGCCATACTTAATACTTAGCAAAAAGCTGCTCTAACATTACGTAGCCAAAAAATGACGTAGGCGATTGCGAAGGACACTCGTACCTTCGTGGTTAGCCGAAAAAACTCATTTGCATACCCCGACGGTGAAAACGACGCGGACTCCACCCAGCGGCCGCAAAAATATCGCAACGTAGATCCGAAGGCTTACGAGGACGTAAGCCTCTCGGATCGAAGTCCGAAGCCGCTGTATCATGGTTTGAGGATTCAAACTAGTGATACGGCGCGCAAAATTTGAAATTACTCCTGTCTAACACCAGTTAGACAGGCGTAATCGCTCTCTGAATCTGGGCCATGAACTTTAATGACATCCCAGTCTTGGTCTGTAGGGTTCAATATTGAGTTGCCCCCCCCCCCCCCCCCTTTGCAGCTATAACAGCTTTAACTCTTCTGGGAAGGATGTACACAAGGTTTAGGAGGGTGCCTATGGGAATGTTTGACCTTTCTTCCAGAAGGGCATTTGTATACACACACACAAACCCTATGTTGTCAAAAGTATTGGGACACCTGCCTTTAAACGCACATGTACTTTAATGGCCTCCCAGTCTTAGTCCGTAGGGTTCAATATTGAGTTGGCCCGCCCTTTGCAGCTATAACAGCTTCACCTCTTCTGGGAAGGCCGTCTATAAGGTTTAGGAGTGTGTCTATGGGAATTTTTGACCATTCTTCCAGAAGCGCATTTGTGAGGTCAGCCACTGATGTGGATAAGAAGGCCTGGCTCGCTGTGTCTGCTCCATTTCATCCCAATCGGGTGGAGGTCAGGACTCCTTGCAAGCCGGTCAAGTTCCTCCACCCCAAACTCGCTCATCCATGTCTTTATGGACCTTGCTTTGTGCACTAGCGGGTGTGTGTGACCCCCTGGATGGGTTCACTACACGCTGAACTGTACAGATAGGCAGTTGAAGATGGTTGAAAACAATGGATATGGTTTATTCTTCCATATTACTGGATACAAGTGCAAGCATCAAAACAGCATAGTCAAAACAAAACATAAAATAAACCCTTGCCACTTGGGGCGTCTACCTTCCCAACACAGGAACCTACCTATGGAGTCTGGCACAGCCTACTGCTGGGCAGACACTGATGGTCAGACAGCAGAAAAAAAACAATAGTCTTTTTTAATTTTTATCACACAGAAAAATCAACAACCACCTCACCTCTTCAGAAGTCTTTCTGACTGCTCTCCTTAAAGAGGAGGTTCACCCTAAATATAGTCTTTCCCAAGTGATCGAGCATACTGGCGTCAGCGCCAGTATGCTGTTTTTTTTGGTTTTTTTTTAATCCCCCACTTACTGTGTAATCTTTAATTTTTATTTCTTTCCCCCGTGGTGGATCGCGCCTGTATAGCCCGTCACGGCTTCCGAAAATACCCGATTTAGGACTCAGGTATTTCCGGCGCAATGCGGTGCCTGCGCACAGACCTAGGAGCTGACTGCGCAGGCGCCGTATTTCTCCGAGTCCTATGGCGTGTCACGCCCTCCAAAATCGGCTATTTTCGGAAGCCATGACGGGCTATAGAGGCTCCATCCACCACGGGGGAAAGAAATAAAAATTAAAGAATTCACAGTAAGTGGGGGATTTAAAAAAAAAAAAAACAGCATACTGGCGCTGACGCCAGTATGCTCGATCACTTGGGAAAGAGTATATTTAGGGTGAACCTCCGCTTTAACTCAAAAAGCCTCATGATGCAGCAATCAGTAGTCATCCTTTGGATAACTTATAGAAGCCTTAATAGCCTCATTCTGAACAGCTGAAGTTTTCCAACGCCCTAAGGGTCCTTTCACACGGAGCGGATCCGTATTCATCCGCTCCGTATGCCGTTTGCTCAGCGGGGATTCCTCCGTAAAATCCCAGCTGAGCTGTCGGCTGACAGGGCGGTCCCCGCACAGTGTGCAGGGACCACCCTGTCTTTTCTCCGCTCACCCCTATGGGGAATCGGATGAATATGGACTGTCTGTCCGTATTCATCCGATCCGATAGACAAATAGGATTTTCTTCCGTCCGAAAAACCGAATGTTTACGGAGGCGGATGTTTACAGACATTAGCGGATGCTTATCCGCTAACGTCCGCGATCCCATAGGGAACCATTGCAGTCCGTAAACGGATTTATAAAAAACGGACCGTTCGTCCGCTCGTGTGAAAGGGCCCTAAACCTTTCTGGCTATTTCTGCAGCCGACACCTAATAGTAATTGGTTAATTGTCTAAACAAGGCAGAAATGTATCTCCCGTCTGTGACAACACCCACAGATTTACCTGACTTCCTGTCACAATATATATGTATATATATATTTATTAATCTGCCCTTTTAGAATGTAAGCTCTATGAGAAAGGCCATTCTGTATGTAATTGTGCTGTGTAAACTGTTGTCGCTATATAACTCATATAATAATTTTATATATATTGTATAATTTTTTTATTTTATTTTACCTCCCTGTCTCTGTTGGCAGATCTTGTTGGGTTTGATGCAGTTTGGCTTTGTGGTGACGTACCTTTCGGAGCCTCTGATTCGCGGTTACACCAGTGCAGCGGCAGTGCACGTGGTTGTGTCGCAGGTGAAGAGCATTCTGGGAGTAAATATCAGCCAAAGAAGCCACCCGCTGTCTCTCATCTATGTAAGGACCCTATAGTGGTGGTATACTGCTGCCATATAACTTGTCATATATTATCTGCACTATGGGGGGGGGGGGGGATTAAAAGTCACACTGACAGCAGGAAAAAATAAGTTAGTTATAAAGACATTTATTGGCTGACGTGTTATTGGACTTTTTTCCACGTATGAAGTCATTTTATTACAGTGCAATGTACTGTACCCAATCAGAATCTTTCTTATAAAGGTAAGTAAATTCTGATTGGCTCCTATTGGTTATGGCGTGTTGTGTTAAGCAATTTGCTCCTTGCACTTTAAAAAAATAAAAATACATTTTGAGTATTTCCTCTGCTGGGTTTTTTACCTTCCACTCCAGACCATTGTGAATATCTGCAGCAAGCTGCCCAAGACAAACGTCGCCTCTCTCCTCATCGGTCTCATCGCCATCGCCGTCCTGTTCGCAGTCAAGTTCCTGAACGAGAAATATATTTCGAAGATTCGATTTCCTCTACCGATCGAGTTAATCACGGTGAGGCTTCCAGCAGAAAAGATTTCATTTCAAACGTGCAAGGTTTCACAATACACGGCGCAGCAGTATGAATCCAAAACCTGGATGTCTTTAGAGCCATTCACACTAGACATGTGCACTGCCGAAAAATTCATTTTTTTTGTTTCATAATAATTTTTTTCCGTTTTTATTCGTTTTTTTTTGTTTTTTTGGGAAATTCAGAATATTGGGAAAATTGGAATTCCGTTTTTTTTTTTTTTTTTTTTAAAAAGCAAAGAAAAACGGAATTTCAATTTTCCCAATATTCTGAATTTCCCCAAAAATGCAAAAAAAATCGAATAAAACGGAAAAAAATTATTTTCGGAAATTCAAAAAATGCAGAAATTTTCCATTTTCAAATTTTAGATTTTCGAATTTGCAATTTCGAATTTTTGAATTTTGAAAATGTCAATTGCGATAAATCGTGAAATTTCTGAAATTCTGGAAATTCGAAAATTGAAAAACTCTGAAATAAGAAAATTAGGAATTAACAAATTCGTTAAAACGATTTTTGAAACTAAACGGATTGCACGTGTCTAGTTCACACCATAGAAAACTGATACACTGCTTGTCTTTGAAGCTGATCTTTAGGGATGGACTATTTTGCATTGATCCAGCTTGGACTAATGTATTTATGGATATACAGTGAGGGGGAAAAAAGTATTTGATCCCCTACTGATTTGTCCCATGACAAAGAATTGATCAGTCGATCACTTTTAATGGTAGGTGTATTTTAACAGTGAGAGAGAGAATAACACCAAAAATATAATCAGCAACTGTTGTCTCCTTCTCACCAAGCTGCTTGGCGATGGTCTTGTAGCCCATTCTAGCCTTGTGTAGGTCTACAATCTTGTCCCTGATGTCCTTGGACAGCTCTTTGGTCTTGGCCAGTGGTCTCCAAACTGCGGCCCGAGGGCCAGATGCGGCCCTTAGCTTGCCTTTATCCAGCCCTTGGAGCAGTATCCCTCCCACTGATACAAGACACTATTCTGGCATCTGACACCGACAGTGGAGCACCATTTCTCCAACTGACACCACGAATGGGGCACTATTCCTCCCTATGATACCAATGATGGGGCACTATTTCTCCCCCTAATATCAGATGTTTAGTCCCACTGATGGCAGGAAAATTTCCAACCCCGCTGATCAAAGTCCGGCCCTCCAAGAGTCTGAAGGACAATAAACCGGCCCTTTGTTTAGAATGTTTGGAGACCCCTGGTCCTGGCCATGGTGGAGAGATTGAAAACTGATTGCTTCTGTGGACACTTCTTGGATTATTAATGTATTTATCCGCAATGCAAAAGTCAGACGGCATCCAGTTAACCACTAAAAGCCCCAGACTATTATGCAGCTAAAGGACCTTGCCCCCTTTTGCGATTCGACACTGCGCCTCCTTAACTGACAATTGCGCGGTCGTGTGACGTGGCTCCCAAACAAAATTGACGTCCTTTTTTTTTTTTTTTTTCCACAAATAGAGCTTTCCTTTTGGTATTTGATCACCTCTGCGGTTTTAATTGTTGGCGCTATAAACAAAAATAAAGCGAAAATTTTGAAAAAAATTAAATATTTTTTACTTTTTGCTATAATATCACCAAAAAAGATGTACAAAAAAATTTTTTTTTTTTCATCAGTTTAGGCCGATATGTATTCTTCTACATAATTTTTGTTTAAAAAAAATCGCAATATGCATTTGATTGCTTTGCGCAAAATTTATAGCGTATACTAAATAGGGGATAGTTTTATTGAATTTTATTGATACGTTTTTTTTTTTAGTAATAGCGGCGATCAGCGATTTTTATCATGACTGGGACATTATGGCGGACACATCGGACACTTTTGACACATTTTTGGGACCATTGTCATTTTTACAGCAAACAGTGCTATAAAAATGCACTGATTACTGTAAAAATTACACCGGCAGTGAAGGGGTTAACCAGGAAGGGGCGTTGTAGGGGTTAAGTGTGCCCTAAGTGAGTGTTCTTACTGTGGGGGGGGGGGGGTGTGGCTGTGCGTGTGACATCACTGATCGTCGTTCCCTTACACAGGGAACAGACGATCAGTGACGGCCACGCTAGGAAGCACAGGGAGAGGTTTGTTTACAGTTGCCTTTCCCCGTTCTTCCTCTCTGTGACCCGATCGCGGGACACCGGCGGCGATCGTGTCCACTGTTCCCGCGGGGACGGTCACAGAGAAGACGACTGGGCTGCTTCTGGCACGCTCGCGACCCATGGCTGGGATTTTAAAGGGGACGTACATTTACACCCTTGTGCCCAGCCGTGCCATTTTGTCGACGTATATCGTCGTGCGGCGGTCCTCAAACGATAAAGTACGTCTTTGCCTTTTCCTTTTGTAGTTCAGGTGTACCCAAGTCATTGTGTGTGTGTGTGTGTGTGTGTGTGTGTATGTAGGAATGTTGTGTAGAAGCTGCACCTGACACCCCCCCCCCCCTTGTCTATTCTGTGTTTAGCTAATTGTGGCCACTGGGATAGCGTACGGGGCCGATCTCAACAAAGCGTATGGCGTGGACATTGTTGGAGACATCCCAACTGGGTAAGCTGTGAATAATGTATGAGACTAATTAGCTGCAGCAGGCAAATGTGTGTACCGGTAATTAGACTTAAATTGGGAAAGTCTCTTATGTGTAAATTAGCTGAACCAGGAAACCCTCATAAATTGTTGTCTGCTTTCCGTTTTACGTTAATATTTTGGAGGTCGGTGGTCACCATGATGTCCTGTACCTGCCCTACACCTCTGATGGCAACAAAATGGTGGGGAGAAGCTGGAGACTCTCAAAAAGTCCTAATTAACTAACATGTGACTAAGAAGGTACCAGAACCCTTCCAGGAAGGGTCCTTGTTCTTTTTTTCCGGTTGCACTGGACTGATATTTGGTTCTAATTAATCAAGCAATAGAAGTCTGCTCCAGGTCAGCCCAGCCCACCAGCACACTCCTCCACACTACCCTCTTTGTTAGGTAGTAGGCTTAGTTCTCTCTACTGTAGCCATATAGAATCAGGCATGTACTGGCCATCTGCACTACAGGGAGTTTCCCGACAGCCAGTGGCGTCGCTAGGGGGTGGCTTTTGGGGCTATAGCTCCAAATCTGGGGCCCATAGCCCCGAGTCCCAGGGGTCCCCAGCCACCGGGCCTTGGCCTCTCTGCAGCTGTGCAGCACGAGATAGCCGGGCAGGCGAGAGAGCAGAGAGATGACATAATCTCTCACTGCCCGTCCTGCATCACCGCTGTTCCACCCTCAATGTGCAGCCACAGGCAACAGAGAGATTGCATCATCTTTCACTGCCCACTCTCTCTCTCTCTGGTAACCCTGATGTAAGGAAGGGATCTTTCGGGACCCTGATGTAAGGAAGGGATCTTTCGGGACCCTGATGTAAGGAAGGGATCTCTGGGGACCCTGATGTAAGGAAGGGATCTCTGGGGACCCTGATGTAAGGAAGGGATCTCTGGGGACCCTGATGTAAGGAAGGGATCTCTGGGGACCCTGATGTAAGGAAGGGATCTCTGGGGACCCTGATGTAAGGAAGGGATCTTTGGGGACCCTGATGTAAGGAAGGGATCTTTGGGGACCCTGATGTAAGGAAGGGGGGGCTCTCTGGGGACCCTGATGTAAGGAGGGGATCTCTGGAGACCCTGATGTAAGGAGGGGATCTCTGGAGACCCTGATGTAAGGAGGGGATCTCTGGAGACCCTGATGTAAGGAAGGGATCTCTGGGGACCCTGATGTAAGGAAGGGATCTCTGGGGACCCTGATGTAAGGAAGGGATCTCTGGGGACCCTGATGTAAGGAAGGGATCTCTGGGGACCCTGATGTAAGGAAGGGATCTCTGGGGACCCTGATGTAAGGAAGGGATCTCTGGGGACCCTGATGTAAGGAAGGGATCTCTGGGGACCCTGATGTAAGGAAGGGATCTCTGGGGACCCTGATGTAAGGAAGGGATCTCTGGGGACCCTGATGTAAGGAAGGGATCTCTGGGGACCCTGATGTAAGGAAGGGATCTCTGGGGACCCTGATGTAAGGAAGGGATCTTTGGGGAACCTGATGTAAAAGGGGGGGGGCTCTCTGGGGACCCTGATGTAAGGAGGGGATCTCTGGAGACCCTGATGTAAGGAGGGGATCTCTGGAGACCCTGATGTAAGGAGGGGATCTCTGGAGACCCTGATGTAAGGAGAGGGATCTCTGGGGACCCTGATGTAAGGAGGGGGATCTCTGGGGACCCTGGTGTAAGGAGGGGGATCTCTGGGCACCCTGATGTAAAGGGGGGGGTGGCGCTCTGGGGACCCTAATGTATAGAGGGATCTCTGAGGACCCTGATGTATGGGGGGAGGCTCTCTGGGGATCCTGATGTATGGGGGGAGGCTCTCTGGGGATCCTGAAATAAGGAGGGGATCTCTGGAGACCCTGATGGAAAGGAGGGGGGTCTCTGGGCACCCTGATGTAAAGAGGGGTGGCTTTCTGGGGACCCTAATGTAAGGGGGGAAGCTCTGTGGGGACCCTGATGTAAGAAGGGGTGGTTTTGCTCATCTGGCCGGTATGGGAGAGACCTGTCATCCGCACTGCCCATCCCCTTACTTCATAGTGCGCAACCCAACACAGCCACAGCGCCATTTCATTGCTGAAAGGCAGAAAATGGCTGTGCAACAATGCAGGTTTCTGAAATTTCAGCCAATGAGGCTATAGCAAGGTTCCTGCATGACGTTAGCCCTCCACCTCACACAGTGCTATGAGAAGGAGTAGAAAAATACAGAGGAGAAAAAGTGAAACGAGGTGAGTGAGTTCTATATGACACCTGCCATTGAACGGTATGGAGCACTACCCCCGGAGGAGCCGCTGAGAAATGATGGGATGGCATGTTACCTCATGGCTCTGGTGAAATGTCTAGGGTGAATGATGCATACGGCAGCAGTAAAGGAATGTCCGCAAGTAGAATGTCTCTTTTATATGTGCTCTTTATTACCCAGCCGGGTAAAAACAGTTAACAGGTGATGGAAAGGACAGATGGAGGTTGGAAGGAGAATAGCAGATTCAGGCCTTCAATTTGGAAACATTCCTGCTTCCGACAACCATTAGATTTCTTCGCCACTCCAGCCAGAGTGGGTATAGTGTACCTGGACAGGTCTCTCTCACCGACCTGGCAGCCAGAGTATCACTTGGAACTCAGGAAGATGTCCCTGCCACAGACTCTTCTGAATGAATGTCAGGGAAGCGCCTCTGCCACAGGCCCTCTCTGATTGCAGATATGGAGGAGCTCCTCTTAGGTAAAGTTTTGCCTGAACCTTCTTCTTAACGTCGCCCAGGTACCGACTGAAAGAGGAGTCAATCCTTCAGTGTCCGGTAACCTCGATCCCTGGTGGTTCGTCAGAATCCTATTGGACCGCCAGCATCTCATTGGCGCTCCTCAGATGGACTCCCCACCGAACAGCTACACTTGCTTGGGATCTTCAAAAGTGGGAACCCAGTCGATGACTGAGTCGCCGTCCTGCTTGAATGTTCCAGGCCCACATGGCCCAGAAACCAGGAACACTGCGTAGCACATACGCCCTGGCCAGGTAGGCCATAACGCTAGGGGCGCGGTGATGTGGTCACCCTGAAGGTGGGCGCCACACTCGAACAACCACCTAAAATGGCGTCTGATCCATAAGTACCCTCCCCCAGCATGCCCAGCGAGGACCAAGCCTCCCGATTGGCTGCTGGGAAAAAGCACCCAAGTCCCGACTCCACTGCTGCCACCCATCGTCCTGGGGTGGAACAACACCCCGAGCACGACAGAGCGAGCCCACAGCACAGCCAGGCTGAAACAGAAACCCTATTAAACAATTAGAATTAAGATCAGAGTCACTAACAATCTGATCATCCCTTAAATTTCAAATAGCACCTGTACTTGGAAGTACACAGGCGCTACACTTATGACTTCTATCAGTGCCTGGTTAAAGCTTGTAGGAGGAGTTTTCAGTCTCCACTGACTGTCCCATGAGGCTGCAGGACTCCTGACCCTCTGTCTGGACAGTGCTGATTGGCCCTGTGCTGATCACATGCAAATGCCTAAGATAAAATAAATAAAACTCTCTAGCAATACACACCAAACTGAGTATGTGCAGCTTGTCCCCAAGGCTCTGTTTTATCAGAAGATGGATTGGAAGAAGGCAAAGAAGACCAGATCAACCAGGCTTTTTACAAACTCTCAGCATTCATCACAATGTTCTCCATCATGGGAGAATTATCTGCTCTCTCCATGGGCCATAATCAGTGGGTAGGAGCAGGGGTGGACTGACAACTCATGGGGCCCCCGGGCAATAGGAGATTATGATGACCCCAGGCAATAGATTATGGGGCCACACAGTAAACACGCATACATAAACATAAAGGCCCGGATTCACAAAGCACTTACGCCGACGTATCTCGAGATGCGCCGCGTAAGTGTAACTATGCGCCGTCGTATCTGTGCTCCAGACCCACAGAACTAGATACGCCTGAAAATAGGCTTCTTCCGACCGACGTAACTTTCCTACGCCGGTGTAGAGTGGGCGCATATTTACACTGGACGCATCTGGCGTTATCATTTTAAATATGCAAATGAGGGCGATACGCCGATTCACGAACGTACTTGCGCCCGGCGCATTTTTCAAGCGATTTGCGTAAGGGTTACGTCCAGCGTAAAGTTATTCCTCATATAGGAGGCGCAACCCATGCAAAGGTATGGACCAGGGAACGGACGGCGTAGAATTTAACGTTGTGTACGCCGTTTACGTAGTACGTGAATAGGGCTGGGCGTAGGTTACGTTCACGTCGTAGGCAGTTATTTCGACGTGACTGTGAGCATGTGCACTGGGATGCGTCCAAGGTACGACGCATGCGCCGTTCGTTGTTAGTACTTGTTTGAAACTCAGCCCATCATTTGCATGGGGTCACGCTTCATTTAAATGTATCACGCCCACTTCCAGCCCACTTCCACTTACTTTGACTTGCGTCGGCTTACGCCGACGAATATACGCTACGCCGGCGCAACGTTGGGAGCATTTGCTTTGTGAATTCCTTGCTTGCCTCTCAACGTTACGCCGGCGTAGCGTAAAGAAGATGCCCTACGCCCGCATAAAGATGCGCCCAGGTATGTGAATCCGGGCCAAAGTATACATAAACAGTACACATACACAATATACATATACACAGAATACACACACACTATTTGCGAACGTTTTAAGCAAACGACAGGAAAAAAAGCGTCGGCACGCCGTCCATACTTAACATTGGCTGCGCCTCATATAGCAGGCATAACATTACGACAGTACTACACTAACGCAAACGACGTAATTGAATAGCGCCGGCCGGGCGTACGTTCGGGAATCGGCGTATAGGCTCATTTACATATTTTAGACGGGAACGCCACCTAGCGGCCAGCCTAAAATATGAAAATAAGATTAGACGGCGTAAGAGACTTACGCATGTCTGATCTAAGGAAAATCTATGCTTATTTTATGAATCAGTGGCATAAATTGGGCCCATAAAACGCAGAGATAAGCCGTATTATCTGGAGATAAGCCATCTTATCTCCTACCTGAATCTACCCCTTAGGCTGCTTTTACATTGAGGCGTGAGCCGCGGTGGCGGTATAGCAGCGTCGTATTTACCGCGGTATTCGGCCGCTAGCGGTGCGGTTTTAACCCCCGCTAGCGGCCGAAAAAATGTTAATTCTGCCCGCAATGCGCCTCTGTAGAGGCGCATTGCGGGCGGTATTACCGCGGTTTCCCGTTGATTCCAATGGGAAGGAGCGGTGAACACACCGCTCCTATACCGCTGTAAAGATGCGGCTAGCAGGACTTTTGGAGCGGTCCTGCTAGCGCACCGCTTCAGTGTGAAAGTCTTCGGGCTTTCACATTGAAGCCTGCAGGGCAGGTTTTTTTCACGCGGTATAGCAGCGCTATTTTTAGCGCTGTACCGCGTGAAAAACGCCCCAGTGTGAAAGGGACCTTACTGTACATTTTCTATGGCGCTCGCTCTCATTCTTCCTACATTCCATGTAAACTTGATGATGGCACTTCTCCTCTTTTTGCTGCAGGCTGAAGGCTCCATTTGTGCCAGACGTTTCCCTCTTTGCCAGGGTGGTTGGCAATGCCTTTGCCATAGCGGTGGTGGTCTACGCCTTTACCATCTCTCTAGTGAAGATGTTCGCGGTGAAACACGGGTACAACATAGACAGTAACCAGGTGAAATCTCCTATAGTACTTGTGTAGTATTGGAATAAATGACAGCGCAATAGACGTTTTCTTTTTCTCTTGTAGGAATTCATCGCTCTGGGCCTGGGTAATGCTGTGGGAAGTTTCTTCCAGTGTTTCACGATTGGGACGGCCATGTCGAGGAGTCTGGTACAGGAGAGCACAGGAGGGAACAGCCAGGTATAACCCCCTCTGTCTTACTGAGATAAGAGCATCATCTACTAAGCCTAGGCACGCATTGATCTACCGTGTGCGAGGTCCAGGTTCTTTTTAGCACCCAAGGAGAAAGGGTCATAACCCCCCAATGATCTGTGAACTACTTCAAAATACGTCAACAGCGCGGACCTGAGGCGCCAAGTGGACGTCTTTGGACGTGATTTCTAGTGCATTACCCGCGTGCGCCACTGGGTCACCGTGGTTAAACACTGTCCCGCCGCATCGCTGAAGAGCCGATGCGTGTACCTGGTGGCCGCGATGTCCGTCGGGTAAACGCGATCGGCGGGAAAACAAGCAGATGACAGCAGGGACGTGGAGCTCTGTGTGTGTGTAAACACAGAGCTCCACGTGCTGTCAGAGGAGAGGAGACCGATCTGTGTCCCTTGTACAAAGGAACACAGCATCGGTCACCCCCCTCCCCCCACACAGTTAGAACACACCCAGGATACACATTTAACCCCTTCCTCACCCCCTAGTGTTAACCCCTTGCCTGCCAGTCACATTTATACAGTAATTAGTGCATTTTTATAGCACTGATCGCAGTATAAATGTGAATGGTCCCAAATTTGTGTCAAAAGTGTCCGATATGTCCGCCGCAATATCGCAGTCGCAATAAAAATCGCAGATCGCCGCCGTTACTAGCAAAAAAAATAATAATAAAAAAAATCATAATTCCGTTCCCTATTTTGTAGGCGCTTTAACTTTTGCGCAAACCAGTCGCTTATTGCGATTTTTTTTATTTTTTTTTACAAAAATACGTCAAAATACGTATCGGGCCTCAACTGTGAAAAAAAAATATAAAAAAAAAAAAAAAATTGGGATATTTATTATAGCAACAAGTAAAAAAAAAATATATATTTTTTTAAATTCTCGCTCTTTTTTTGTTTATAGCGCAAAAAATAAAAACCGCAGAGGTGATCAAATACCACCGAAATAAATAAAGCTCTATTTGTGCGGAAAAAGGAATCAATTTTGTTTGGGAGCCACGTCGCACGACCCCGCAAATGTCAGTTAAAGCGACGCAGTGCCGGAAGCTGAAATTTCGCCTGGGCACAGAGGGGGTTTATGTGCCCAGTAAGCGAGTGGTTAAACAATGAGGAAAAAGGACTACATATTCCAGTGGACTAATATTGAATAATTGGGATCTGCACAGTTGGATCATCCCATACCAGGTTGGGTGCTGGTTCAAGCCAGGGGTGTCTTTACTATAGACTGGACCCTGGGCAAACATTTTTCTTGGACCCTCTCGAATCCACTTATTAAAGGAGTTGTAAAGATTTTTTATTTTTTTTCACCTTAATGCAATCTATGCATTAAGGTGAAAAAACATCTGATGATGATGGTTTTACTTACCTGACCTCTCGAAAGTCCCGAGATCCTCTTCGCCGCTCAGCCTGGCCGCTGATTGGCTAGAGCGGATGGATTGAGAGCAGCTGTCAATCACATCCAGTGACGCGGTGCGCCGAGGGGCGGGGCCGAGTGATACCGTGAGCGGCTATGGCCGCTCGCTGTATCACGGGAGCGCGCGCGCGCAACGACTCACCACCATGCAAGCTCTCTCGCATGACTGTGGTGAGTTCTTGCGGGGAGGACCAGAGACAGCCGCCGAGGGACCCCAGAAGACGTGGATCGTGGCCACTCTGTGCAAAAAGAACTGCACAGTGGAGGTAAGTATTTTAACCACTTAACCCCCGGACCATATTGCTGTCCAAAGACCAGAGCACTTTTTGTGATTCGGCACTGCATCGCTTTAACTGACAATTGCGCGGCCGTGCGACGTGGCTCCCAAACAAAATTGGCGTCCTTTTTTTCCCCACAAATAGAGCTTTCTTTTGGTGGTATTTGATCATCTCTGCGGTTTTTATTTTTTTGCGCTATAAACAAAAATAGAGCGACTATTTTGAAAAAAATGCAATATTTTTTACATTTTGCTATAATAAATATCCCCAAAAAAGATATAAAAAAACATTTTTTTTTCCTCAGTTTAGGCCGATACATATTCTTCTTCTACATATTTTTCATAAAAAAAATCGCAATTAGCGTTTGATTGGTTTGTGCAAAATTTATAGCGTTTACAAAATAGGGGGTAGTTTTATGGCATTTTTATTAATATTTTTTTTTTACTAGTAATGGCGGCGATCAGCGTTTTTTTTTCAGTACTGCGATATTATGGAGGACACATCGGACACTTTTGACACATTTTTGGGACCATTGACATTTTTATAGCGATCAATGCTATAAAAATGCATTGGATTACTATAAAAATGCCATTGGCAGTGAAGGGGTTAACACTAGGGGGCGGGGAAGGGGTTAAGTGTGTTCCTATTTGTGTTCTAACTGTATGGGGGGGTGGACTCACTAGGGGAAATCACTGATCTTCTGTCCATACATTGTATGGACGCGAAAGTCCCGACGTAGAGCTACGGGCTCTCGCCCAGGAGAGCCGACCTGCCGCCGTAGAACGACGCCGGCTGGTCGGCTAGTAGTTAAAGACATTTTTTTTTTTCTATAGTAACCCTTTAACTATTTGCAGGCAGTGCGGGCTCAAGGGGAAGCTGCCTTGGGCCCCACAACAATGACTGTGCCCGGGGCAGCTTCCCCTTTTGCCCCGTGTTAAAGATGGCCTGGTTCAAGAAAATCAATCAACCCGTCAATATTTACCACTTTAGTTCTTTTTGCCGATAATTTGTCTGTCTGTCTTCAGGTCGCGGGAGCCGTGTCATGTTTGGTTATCCTCATCATCATTGTGAAGGCCGGCGAGCTCTTTAAAACGTTGCCAAAAGTGAGTTTATTTACAGTACGGTGAGTTTTTTCGGAAATTTGCCTTTTGTTTTCTATAAGTGACATAACAGCAGGAAGTACCCAAGGTGAACCCCGTACAAGGACAACGATTGTTCTGTCTTCGTACACCGAAACAACATTTCACCCTAAAATTATTTTGTAACCAAAGTGACAGTTCTAATAACACCAATAAAATTAAAGCTCGAATGGACTCGGTTTAAACCAGTTAAATACATTCCAGGTGCAAAAAACAAAAGGTGTACAAAGTCTCAGCAAATTTTTCTTTCCAAAGCAGCCACAGCCTGAATAAAGAAGCCTGTTCCTTCCCAGTTCCCAGAATACTGCAGAGAAGGATTCCTAAAGGGGTTGTAAAGGTTTTTTTTAATGCATCCTATTCATTAAGGTGAAAAAACACCTCGCACTGTCCGGCCCCCTCGAGCCCCCGTTTTACTTACCTGAGCCTCGAAACTTCCGTGTGTGCAATCCCGCATCGTTCACCCCACGGCTTCTCTCCTCTTCATTGGATAGATTCATAGTAGCGCAGCCATTGACTCCCACTGCTGTCAATCAAATCCAATGATGTGGCTGGCGGGGCCAGTGGCGTATCTAGGGTATGGCAGCCATGGCAAGTGCCATGGGCACCATATGAAGGGGGCGCGGTTGAGTGGCTGAGCAGTAAGGCACTTACCAGGGTCATGAGGTTCTCTTCTTCCCTCCTCCCGAGCATAGGCAGGATCCTTCTTTTCAGCACCTTTGCTAATGGACAATGGCAGCGCTATCCCTGCTGTGTTCAGCCAAAGCCCTCCCCTGTTCTCCCAGGCTCTCCCATTCTATCTGGTCAGATTTGCAGCTCATAAAGAAGGAGAAACATTAGTTTTTCACTCTCCTCTGTGAAAACTGAAGCCTTAAGGGATGAAGACTTCATCACTTCCAGTATTGGTTCTGCATTTACCTGGCCTTGGAGAGCAGAGGAGGGATCAGGGGTCTAATAAACCCCACATTTCTCCATAAAGAGGATATGTCACTACCCAAGGTATCACAATGGATGATAAATATCACCAGTTTTGTTAGCTGTTTTTTGTTGTTAAGCTCATCTGAAAGATGGGTCTCAAATGTTTCGACAGGGGCGCAGTTTCCTAGGCGCTATTTTCACTAGATACGCCTCTGGGCGGGGCAGAGTCATACACTCTGTGTCTATGGACGCCGAGTGTATGACTCAGGAGCGTGCCTGCCAGGTAACCCCCTCAGGAGAGCTTCCCAGAGGGGGTTCTCTAGTGCGGGGAGGAGCCGCGAGAGCCGCCGTGGGACCCCAGAAGACGTGGATCGGGGCCACTCTGTGCAAAACAAACTGCACAGTGGAGGTAAGTATGATGGGCCAGATCCACAAAACTTTTACGGCGGCGTATCTCCAGATACGCCGCCGTAATTTCAAATCTGCTCTGGCGTATCTTTACGCCGATTCTCAAAGGCAGATACATCTAAAAAATAGGATTCCTCCGCCGACGTAACTTGCCTACGCCGGCGTATAATTGTGTGCAATTATAAGCTGGCCGCTAGGGGTGCTTCCATCCATTTTCCGCATCGAATATGCAAATGACCTAGATACGCTGATCCACGAACGTAGTTGCGCCCAGCGTAGCGTAGCAATATATGCAGTTTATGTAAGACGTACGACCGGCGTAACTCTACCGCTCATAAAGCAGGGATGAGTCATGTTAACGTATGGACGTTCGGAACAGCGTCGTATTTTACGTTGTTTGGGTAAGTCGTACGCGAACAGGGCTTTGCGTAAGTTACGTTCACGTCGGAGACATTTTTCGACGTATCGTAGGAATTCGATCGGACATGAATCGGAGCATGCGACTTACGCTTCCGATTTACGCTACGCCGCCGCAACTTAGGACGCAAGTGCTTTGTGAATACCGCACTTGCCTCTCTAAGTTGTGGCGGCGTAGCGTAAAGAAGATACTCTACGCCCGCACAAAGATCCGCTGATGTCTGTGGATCTGGCCCGATATGTTTTTTTTTTTTTTTTTAACGCAAACCCATAGTATCACTTTAAGCCTTGTACAGATGATTGGACTTTCCGACGGGAATTGTGTGACGACAGGATGTTTTATCGGATAATCCGACCGTTTGTACACTCCATCAGACAATTGTTGTCGGAATTTCTATTGGGAGAAATAGTGCCTCATCATTGGTGTCAGTGGGAGAAATGGTGCTTCACCATTGGTTCCAGTGGAAGGATTAGTACCACGTTATTGGTGCCAGTGGGATGAATAGTGTCCCATCATTGGAATTAATGAAAGGAATAGTACCCCATTATTGGTATGGGAGTTCACCACTCCAAGGTATTTACCTCTCCTACGATCTGCTGTCTCCGCAGTTGAACAGGGTGCTGGCTCTGTTTGCAACAGAGATAATGGATAAATGAAAGCTGAATAGCTGCACTTCGAAATATTCACCATTATTGGTGCCAGAGGGAAGAATAGTGTCCCATCATTGGAATTGGTGAAAGGAATAGTACCCCTTTATTGGTGCCGCCAGTGGCAGGAATAGTACCCATTTATTGGTGCCAGTGGGAGGAATAGTGCCCCATCCTTAGTAGCAGGAATAGTGCCCCATGATTGGTATTGGTGAAAGGAATAATGTCCATTTCTTGGTAATGGTGGAAGAAATGGTGCCCCATCATTGATATTAGTGGAAGAAATAGTGCCCCATCATAGGTGTCAGTGGAAGGAATGTGTTCCATTGTTGGTTTTAAAGGAATAGTGCCCCATTATTGATATTAGTAGATGGAATAGTGCCCCATCTTTTTGTCAGTGGAAAGAGGAGTACCCCGTCATTGGTACAAGTGGAAGAAATAGTACCCCATTATTGTCAGTGGAGGGAATAGTGCCCCATCATTGGTATCAGTGAAAGCAATAGTACCCCATTATTGGTGCCAGTGGGAGGAATAGTGCCCCATCATTGGTATCAGTGAAAGGAATAGTACCCCGTTATTGGTACCAGTGGCAGGAATAGTGCCCCATGATTGTTGTTGGTGAAAGGAATAATGTCCCTGTAACGGAATGCACCGTGACAGACTGAGATATTCCTATGTCTAGGGTCACCTTATGTCCACTAGGGCCATAGGGTGACAAAGAATCATAATTCATATATTACAGATGGGACATTATTAATACTTCATTTTAGGACTGAGATATCACAAGGAGTTCATGATGACATGACCAGGTCAACCAGACAGTGAGTCATACCTTTGTATAATAGGCTATTGAAATATCTTAAGGTGTTGGCTATTCACTGTAAAGACATTCCGTTGAAGGTGTGGATTGCACCCACTCTCACAAGACTCTGCCATTGTGTGATAAAGCTGTCTAGAGAACTTATTCAACTAGATGTCTGTGTACTATTCAAGGTTAATTGAACCCTATTGAAGATGCGGTGCCGACAAGTCTACATGGTTAGCTTACCTGAATGCCTTTTAGTGTGTGATTGAAGCCCCCCATGGTGTGAAGGGGGGTGGAGACTACATTGTCCTGTGACTAACTGCATTATGCTTGAAACTGTATAAGAAGCTGAGAAAATACCAATATCATATCTTTGAAGCAAGTGCAGAGCTTGAGTCTCGTCTTGTTTATGGGAATGGATATGGATCATGTATGCAATATTGTCGGAGTGTGTCAGATAAGCTTGTCGTGGATGGATGGAAGGTCGTAAGCGGTGGTGACCGTTACAGTCCCTTTCTTGGTCGTAGTGGAAGAAATAGTGCCCCATCATTGATATTAGTGGAAGAAATAGTACCCCATTATTGGTATCAGTGAAACGAGTAGTAGTCCATTGTTCGTGTCAGTGGGAGGATTTGGGGCCCCATTGTTCGTGTCAGTGGGAGGATTTGGGGCCCCATTGTTTGTGTCAGTGGGAGGATTTGGGGCCCCATTGTTTGTGTCAGTGGGAGGATTTGGGGCCCCATTGTTTGTGTCAGTGGGAGTCCTCCCACATATGGGGATTCAGCCAACAGGTGGTGGAGCAGTTTGGTGCTCATTCGCTCATCACAAACTATAAAGTATTTTGTTTTTTACTCAGCATTCACCATATCTTAGTGCTGCTGCTGCTGCTGTTGTACCCCCGATTCATTACATGTCTTTGTTCCTTCCTCCCAGGCAATCCTGGCATCCGTTGTGATCGTGAATTTGAAGGGCATCTTCAAGCAGTTCAGAGACATCCCCTTGCTATGGAGAACAAACAGAATTGACTTGGTAAAGCAATTTTCAACTAAGCAGAGACTGCAGATTTTCTGAAGCTCCAGAGACAAATGCATGTCTATGTGGAAGGCGATAAGTCTAGGTTCACATCTATGCGGCTGCGCTTAATGCATTTTTCAGGCACAATTTTTTTATGCATCTTTGCATGCAGTTTTCATGCATTTTATGTTTTTTTTTTTTTTTATATACGTAATGTAAAACGCACTGTATAAATCTGGTTGCTAAAGAGGGGCCCGGAAAACTTTCCGCCCGCATCCCTAACAACTGATGAGTCGCCAGCTTTCAGCTTGGTTCCCGCTAAAAGCTGAATAAAAAAATTGCTGGCATATGTTTTTTGGAAAAAAATGACGTGGGGTCCATAGCAGGCCCTTCGGCTCTTGTATGGATTCCGAGGGGATCCCCCACGCCAAAAACAAAAAAAATGGGGCATGGGGTCCCCCACAAAATCCATACCAGATCCTTATCCGAGCTTGCCACCCAAAAGGTTAGGAAAGGAAGGGGACGAGCGAGCGCCCCCTACCCCCTCCTGAACTATATCAGGGCGCGTGCCCTCAACATTTGGGGGGGGTTTGGGGCAGAAAGGGGCTCTGCACCCCCCCATCCCAATGCACCTTGCCCCCATGTTGATGAGGACAAGGGCCTAGCCGGTGGTTGTTGGGGTCTGCCGGAGGGCTTATCGGAATCTGGAAGCCCCCTTTAACAAGGGAACCCCCCCACCCTATGTGAATGGGTATCGGGTACCCATTCAGCAAAAAAGCAGTGAAAAGTAAAAAAAAACAAGAGCCAGTTTTTGACAATTCCTTTTTTTTTTCGCAAAATGGCTCTGAACTGCCGTCTCCCAGTGTTGTCTCTCCCGGTGCCCTCATCTTCTTCCGCCACCATTTTCTCCCCGAGCTGTAATCTCCCAGTGTCGTCTTCTTCCTCGACTCCGCCTCCGCCGCTGCCTTCTTCTTCCTCCTCGTGTCGCTGTCTTCTACTTCCTCACCGCTGCCGGTTACCCGCTAAAAAAAACAAAAAGCTGGTCTTGTCGCAAAGCTATCTTTCTCCGTTATGTCCCCGCTGTCCTGCGCCTCTTATATAGGCATGGGGCGTGGCCATCCAATGATGTCAAAATCCATACCGGACCCTTATCGGAGCATTCCGCCCTGGCAGGTCAAGAAAGTCCACCACTGTCACCCAACTTGTCTATCTAAACCCAAAAGCAACATTTGTATTATATTGCAACATTTGTTTTTTTTAGTTGTTACATTACATTTGTTCTGTGAGAATAAGGGCAAATTTAGACTATTTTTTCTCCAGGTCAAATGTTAGTCATTCAAAAAAGTATTGTGAATCAGGAAAATACCACAATAAAGCCACTAGGTGGTGCTAACAAACATAGTAAATACATTTTCAATTTTTGCTGTGATGGAACTTCTTCAATTTGGTCTCTTTCAGGTGGTCTGGTTGGTGACATTTGTGGCCACGATACTCCTGAACTTAGACCTGGGATTGGCAGTCTCTGTGGCCTTCTCCCTACTGACTGTCATCTTTAGGACGCAGCTGTGAGTCTTGTGTTGACGTTGTTTTTTTTTTCCTAAGGGTATTTGTAAATGCAACATGGAGTATTCTTTGAATCAGGCGCCGAGATACGACGCCTCACACTCAGTTAAGACGGCGTATCTGGAGATACGCCGTCGTAACTCCTTTCTGAATCTGGCCCATATTTTTTATTTTTAAAATTTTATTTTCCGTTAGCGCAGTCTTTTTTCCCTTCTGGATTTTTTTTTTATAATATACATGTATTAAACAGGTATATGCCCCCCCCTCCCCTGAAAGGTGCCAAATGTGAAGTGCGTGTTTTTTTTTTTTTTTTTTTTTTTTTACTGCACCAAACATGAATCAAAAGTTTGAGATTGCAATAAATTGGTGTTTTTAGTGTTTTGCTTGTCTCTCAAACGGGCTTTGCTTTTTATTTGACAACTTTTCTCTAAATCCCCAATTAGCCGACATAAACACAATTCAGGTTTGTCATCCTTTTCTTGCAGGAACCCTTCATATAGCTCCGTCTCTCACATTGAATGACATTGATGTATAACTAAGCTGTAAGCAGTTCCCTGTTTTATGTTTGGATGATCACCAAGTTCTTTGTCTGTTCCCCCCCCACAGACCTCATTACTCCATTCTTGGGCAAGTTTCCAGTACACATATTTACAGGGATGTGGCTCAGTACCAACAGGTGAGAGTCGAGAACACTGTTTGCTAATGAATATTATACAGTTAAGTGTTTTCCATTGTAAACCAATGGATGGAATGCTTTCAACAGAAAGCAAAAGGGCGTACATTAGTGCATGGGTCCCTAAACCGCGGCCCAGAACCGGACCAAGTGACAGTTCTGTCCGGACCACTGGGTGTCGCCTCCCGCTTGGCCACCTTTTCTTTAAGCCAAACCCGAACACTTTAGCGGTGCACAGCAATTTTTTTTTATAGTATAAACTATACAGAATATCACAGGTCACAGAAAAAAAAAAATGCTTGATTCCCCCATGAACACTGGCAGTTTGATTTGAATTTGATTTGAATATGGTGTGACAGGAAGTCAGGTAAATCTGTGGGTGTTGTCACAGAAGGGAGATAAATTTCTGCCTTGTTTAGACAATTCACCAATTACTATTAGGTGTCGGCTGCAGAAATAGCCAGAAAGGGTTAGGGCGTTGGAAAATTTTAGCTGTTCAGAATGAGGCAATTAAGGCCTCTATAAGTTATCCAAAGGATGACTACTGATTGCTGCATCCTGAGGCTTTTTGAGTTAAGGAGAGCAGTCAGAAAGACTTTTGAAGAGGTGAGGTGGTTGTTGATTTTTCTTTGTGATAAAAATCAAAAAGACTCTTGTTTCTCTGCTGTCTGACCAGCGGTGTCAGCCCAGCAGTAGGCTGTGCCAGACTCCATAGATAGGTTCCTGTGTGGTGAAGGTAGACGCCACAAGTGGCCAGGGTTTATTTTATGTTTTTTGTTTTGTTTATGCTGTTTGGATGATTGCACTTGTTTCCAGCAATATGGAAGAATAAACCAAACTCTTTGTTTTCAACCCTCTTCGGCTGCCTCTCTGTATAGTTCAGTGTGTAGTGAACCCATCCAGGGGGTCACACACCCCCGCTACCGAGCTAACCCCTTACAATGGATACAAATTTTATATACATATTGTGTATCGAAAACTGAAAAACAAAATGAATAACGAAAACAAATCATTCTAACATAACAAATGTAACTAAATGAAATCTTTTAACTGCCACATTGGCTTTTTGATCACTTAGATGTGCCACAGTGATCTATGCGGAATCACTGCGAAAGATATATATATATATAATCTCTCGATGGGTCTAGAGCAGTGGTTCTCAACCTGAGGGTCGGGACCCCCTCGGGTGTCAAATGATTATTTGCCAGGGCAGGGTCACCAAATTCTGTGCTGTTCCTGAAGCCTGCACCTTTTTTGCAGCCACCCAGCAGGGCCGTCCCTGGAGCCCACAGCTGCCCACTCAGCCTCTTTGCAGCCACCCATTCAGTTCACAACATGGCTGGGGTGGGGCAGAGACTTTAGGTCAGCTGACTGGTGAGGAATGTGAAGTGGGAGACATAGTGAGTAACACTACCTGTGATTATAGTTCCCATTAAAAGTCCCAACTACAGTTCTCAGATCAGCAAATGACCTTCATCAAGAGCACCTATGTTGGCTGATCAGAACTCTCCCACCAGCAGTGCCACTCATCCCAACTCTCCCACCAGCACTGCCACTAGGGTGACCACGTGTCCCGGATTGCCCGGACAGTCCTGCATTTTGCAGGTCTGTCCAGGGCACCTTCATTCCAGGACAATACAGTAACCCAGAATGAAACTGACACAGCCACCCCCTGGGCCAAACTAATGCCTTAAAAAAGGCCGCCACATCCCCGCTTTACTCACTGACAGTACTTGTCCTGGCCCGGAATGCCTGGAGGAGCAAAATTCCCCCCCCC